>CM060954.1:64713560-65041060 GCA_030765055.1 Mantis religiosa
ATGTTACGATGATTGTAATTGTAAAGGAAAATTAATAAGATTGAAAAAGTATTATTCAATATTTATAATAGATAAGAGTGAATCATAGTTCATATTATATAATTAAATAATATATTACAAAATTGGACTCATCTAAATTTTATTTTCACCAAAAATCCGCATCCACACCTGAGAAAAGATCTCACGACTCTCAGTAGATTAAAACTCGACTTGGATGTTACAAAAAGTTGGCTTGCTTCTTATTAGTTGAAGATGAACGAAAATATAATCCCGTTACAAATGGCGCAGCAACGTGTGGGGCTCGAATAGGATAAAGAAGAGGAGATTAAAGCATCGTGCAGCTCCGTGGGAATTTAAAAGGAAAGAAGAAAGAAGAGAGAAGAAAGAAGAAAACGAGAACTGGTTTAAGTGAGTGAAGTTAAAAAAAAAATAATAATAATAATAGTAGTAGTAGTAGATTTATGTTGTTAAGAAATCAGAAAATAGTTAAAAAGATGGCGAGTAGAAAAGAAATAATAGTGGAAGGAGAAGTTACTGATAGTGTAGGAATGAATAGGGAGGATGCAAGATTAAGCATAGATAATGAGTCAATGTTGGAAAGAATAACAAGAATGTTAAGTAATTTAGATTCTAAAATAGAACAAAATGCAAAGAATTTAGATTTTAGAATGAGAGATGTAAAATCAGAAATAGGAGATGTTAAATCTGAAATGAGTAATTTAGATTCTAAAATAGAACAAAATGCAAAGAATTTAGATTTTAGAATGAGAGATGTAAAATCAGAAATAGGAGATGTTAAATCTGAAATGAGTAATTTAGATTCTAGAATGAAAGATGTAAAATCAGAAATAAGTAATTTAGATTCTAGAATGAAAGATGTAAAATCAGAAATGAGTAATTTAGATTCTAAAATAGAACAAAATGTAAACGATTTAACGAAGAAAATGAATGATTTAGATGTAGGAGTAAGACAGGAACTAGCACAAAATGTGAGTAACTTAGAAATTAATTTATTACAGAAGCTAAAACAGGAATTAAAATCTGAAATTTCACAGGAGATTAGAGAAGGGAGAAAAGAGTGTAGGGATAATATGGAAAGGCTCATGCAGATCATAGAGATTAATAAGGATGAGAATAGAAAGGAAGTCAATGAGTTGAGAGAGATAATTCAGGAAACTAGGTTAGGTCAGGACATTGTGAAACAAGAAATAAGAATGGAATTAAACAAAGAGTTAGAAACATTTAGGATACAACAGGCAGAAATAACACAAAAACAAAGAGAAGAATTAGGAGATAAAGTAGAACAAAGAATCAATGTAATTTGTTCTGAAATGCAATTACAACATGATGAAAGTAAGATACACCAAGAGGAAATAAAGTTACAAATTGATGAGATAAGTAAAGCAAAAGAAGAAGTAATTTTGCAAATTAAAGAGGTAAAAGAACATTTTGAAAAAGAAAAGGATAACTTAGGAAAATTGGCACAAGTTGTAATTGCATTACAGGCTAGAAGAGTAAATAACGGGAAAGAAATGTCTAGAATTACAAATATAAACGATTGTGACTTACCAGGTGAATTAAGCAATCATCAGAAGTCTAGTGATGTAGTAAGTGAATGTAGTGATTTTGTGAGTCCAGATAATGATATTAATTATCACAGAAACACACAGAACATGTCCTCACACACACAACTCCACAGTCTAGGTCAAAATGAATGTGTACATTATTCACTAAATGATATTAGTCCACCAAGTTTTGATGAGGAATCAGGTGATAATCCAAAAGTATTTCTTAGGGAATTGGAAGAATATTTCCGTATTAAGAGAATTCCCAATGAATTTCGGATGGTAATAGTAAAACGCTGTTTGAAGAAAAATGCTCTTGAGTGGTTAAGGTTAACTTTGGCTTCACATGAAACATACAGTACTTTCAGAAATCTGTTTATAAATAGATTTTGGGGACCTGAGAGACAGAGAAGAATAAAAGTTGAGTTAGCAACGGGTAGGTTTGAGTTTAAAAAAGGGATTTCTATGACTGAATATTTCTTAAAATTAGCAAACAAAAGTAAGTTGATCAATCCCGAAATTTCTGAGACAGAAATTGTCAACATGCTAATACGTCATTATCCACCACATATCAGAAATCATTTAATTGTGGCTAAGCCTATCGATTTCTCTGATATGATTGAATTATTATCCGAATTTGAAGCACATAACCTCATTAATGATACTACATCCTGTGATGGTAACTATAATAACGTCCATATTGAGCGAGGAAGAAATCGACAGGAATCACAACCTACAAATAATAGGAATAATAGGACGAGTTTAAATTGGGGCGGGGCACCCGTGAGAAATCAAAGATTTGAAGGAAGAGGTTATGATCCTAGACGAACTTATGAATCTGTAATTCCCGGAACAGGAAGTGGAGTTCAAAATAATGTGCAAAGGAATTATCATAACAATCAGTCGACGAGAATTGGAAGAAATGATCAAATAAACCATGTAAGATTTTATCGAGGAAATAATCAGCGAATAAGTAATTTTAATAGGGGTAGAGGTACTAGTTTATTTAGTGCAAATCAAAGAGATTTTAGGGGTGTGAGATTTGAAAGAAGTAATCAAAATGAAAGAGTCGAAAATACACAAAGCACAGAGAATGATGTGAGTATAAACGATAGCACCAACCTAACCAACAATGAAAGTAATAATCAGAGGGAGATGGAAAACTAAAAACCAAATCATTTTGTGCTCTGGAAAGTGGTTCGGTGAGGATGACACAGGGCGAATTGAAAGTTGAAGATAACGGAAATAAGCTCACTCTCTTGCAGAAAAATAAGGAATTAGTTAACCCACCTCAGATAATTATTTACCTATGGGATAAAGAATATACAGCCTTGATTGATACTGGAGCCAGTTCTACTGTGATAAGTGAGGAATTGTTTAAAAATCTGTTAGCTAACTATAAAGTGGAATATTTAAATGTGTGTAACGTTTACTGCAGTACTGCAATTGGGAAGAAAAAGGATAGGATTAAATATCAAGTATTAATTAAGGGCCGAATAGGTGAATGGAATTTCAATTTCATTGCGTTGGTAATTCCACATTTGGCAAGAGATGTAATTGTGGGTAATGATTTATTATATGAATGGCAAAGTGTATTGAATTTCGAAATGCATGAAATGAAGGTTAAGACAGAGAATGATTTATTAGTAATAAAATTATTGGAAGAAGATGGAAGAAAAGAAGAGAACAGGGATAATATAAATAATGAAAGGTTTTTTGTGGAAGATATACTCTTGCAAGAAAATGGTAATATTGAATACGATGAAAATGAAAATTGTGGGAAGAATTTAATTATTGATGGATTGCAAAATAATGTAACTGACCTTGAAAAGCATTGTTGCCAATTATATACAATACAAGATAAGAACGGCGGAAGCCAAGTGGAGGAAGAAATAGAATTCCAGAGAATATTACAAGTAAAGTTAGAAAACACATACAATTTAGACCAAGCGAGAAAAGAACAGTTGAAATTGTGTATATTAAAGAATAGAAAAGCCTTTAGTTCAAAACCTGGACTGTGTAACAAATACACACACACATTTAAAGTGAATGATACTGATCCCTATACACATAAAAGCCTTGACAGTAATTGAAACAATATTGAATATATACTATGTGTGTGTTAAATAATAATAAAAATAAAACATTGTTAAACATCAATATATTGTTGTATTTTAATTAATGTTAATTTATTGTTGTTAAATGTTCATTTATTATATTTCATCCAATGTATGTATATTATTATATTTTATGTATGTTGTATTGGTGTTGTGTAATATTGGTGTAAACGAAATTGTTAATTGGGGCTGTTCTTCGAAATATATGGAAACAGATTGTTAATTCCTTTATTTGGTTATTTTCCATATATTTCGAAGAGGGGCATTTGTAACAGTATTTTTGTTTAGTAATGTTCGAAGGAATAATAAATATATAAAAATGTATGTAGTTGTGTGATTGGCCGAAGTAGTAGTGGTATGACGTGGTGTGATGACGTGTCAGAGAATCGGCCAATCACAAAATAAAGTGGGAATTACTATGGGGACAAGAAAATCAATAATCTAGAAAAAGTGAGAATCTGGTGTCTTGCTGGAGAAGGAGGAAAGATGTTACGATGATTGTAATTGTAAAGGAAAATTAATAAGATTGAAAAAGTATTATTCAATATTTATAATAGATAAGAGTGAATCATAGTTCATATTATATAATTAAATAATATATTACAAAATTGGACTCATCTAAATTTTATTTTCACCAAAAATCCGCATCCACACCTGAGAAAAGATCTCACGACTCTCAGTAGATTAAAACTCGACTTGGATGTTACAAAAAGTTGGCTTGCTTCCTATTAGTTGAAGATGAACGAAAATATAATCCCGTTACATATCTTTGTGATGTATTTATGCATATATCTACTTGTATGAGAATAACGTATGTAGTAACAAAAACTATATTGAAGGCTAAACTTGGTATTAGTTAGGCATCTTTTCCTGGGAGATAAAACAATATTTTCACGACTATCTCCTCTTTCCATAGAAAATTTAACACAAATTTTAATTTTGGAAGAAATGGCCACGATCATTTTGATTAAAATATTATGTTTAAAATATTTTCATGATAAACAAAATACGCATTTACAGTTTTCTGTGAATTTTTTCTGACATTTTTCTTCATTGTGAATTATTTTCGCCTAATTGATAAAATGAAGAAATAAGACAGTCTCTGTTTGTGCTTTGAGTTTTCAAATAAACTTATGATTATCCAAAGTGGATGGTTTCAAGGCCACCGCATAAGAGCACACTCTTAAAAATCTGTCCCTTATCTGTTTAATCATACAAGAAATGTTTAAATGTAAATTACAAGTTTATCTGGATTAAAATAGAATAATAAGATTATGTATGAATACTTTGTAGAAGAGTGAGTGAAAAATGTAACGTGAATGTAGCTCATCAGATGTTTATCTCTATGAGGCGCAACATCATTAAAACTAAAAGCAAGATCAATCAGTAGCATTTATATTTTCATATTTATCTGAGTGACGTTAGCATATATAAAAGTTAGTGGTTGCAGAAGTTATTCACTTCAGGTAGGT
Source organism: Mantis religiosa (assembly GCA_030765055.1). Classification (NCBI taxonomy): domain Eukaryota; kingdom Metazoa; phylum Arthropoda; class Insecta; order Mantodea; family Mantidae; genus Mantis; species Mantis religiosa. The sequence continues at coordinate 64,718,715 of CM060954.1, forward strand.
TCAAAGTGCGGGAGTTAGAATTAGTTGAGTTACCTTGTAGAAAAATTTATTATAGTTTCTTTCATCACCTACAATTTTTCTTTAGAAAGTACATAACCGATTCAATTTTTACCCTCTTGCCCTTTTGCTCTGTATATCTGGAAGTATAAACGCAGGAGCACCCTTCTCTCAAGGTCTCATGGTGAACAAGAAAAAGATCGATTTATCAAACGTTGTTTCTTTTCTAACGTAGGACTAAAAAGCTTGAAGACGTCAAACTAAGACGTGCTTAATGTTACGGCAGTAGGCTTATAAGTAAGTTGGAGACAAATATTAATGACATGTGTTCTCCCTAAGCTGTGAATTGGTGTGTCGTTTGTCAACCGTATCAAATGATTTCCAGAACCGTCCACGTGGAAAACTCCGCGCCGGATCTCAGAGACGAAAAGAATTCTTGTTGGCTGTTCAGCTCACTTAACACAAAGCTTATTATTTCCGATTGACAGCAAAAGTATTTCATCACTGTCTCCATCTTGCTAGTTCCTGGTGTGTGCAATATTTTCCATTTCTCACGAGGTTTTTAGGAAGTCCGAGTTACTATATACATTAATTATAATATTCATGTGACTTTTAAAAATGAAGAGCATGGAGTGATGACTTAATGATTAAGCGCGAAATGCGTCTTCCAGTTTCGTGCACTGGACAACAAAACTAACATTGTTGGAGTTAAACAATGTTTTATTGTAGTGATATAAAATATGTAACATATAATACTCCAGGAAAAGTATGCCTTCTCGCTTCTAAGAGATCCAGCAACGAATGACATTTTAGGTGAACTCGATACGGAAAGTTAAGTCGTTAAGGCACAGTCTCGTAAAGGGGGAAGTTGTGGTTCAAATCCCTTCAGGAACGTCATTTTTTCCCCTAAGTTTTCATCAGTTCCCACAATTGGCAATGTCAGTTCATCAAACTGTCGTGCTTAGTCCTTTCCAGATATATTACAGTGCGCTGGTAGTGAAAATGGTCACTAAGAAGCATTAAAAATACTGTTAAATGGATTATCCTGCACCTTTCTGTATGCTTTAGATATTATTATCCGCACTATCTGCGTATCCTGTTGGTTTTTTTTTATTTTTTTTTATTTTAGCTTTTCGTTTCCCTTTTGAAATATAATTTTTAAAATGGAATGGCAGTCTCATATTATTTTATGTTAACAAATATAATGTGTTTCACTTGCACTCTCGTAAAGGAGGGGTTCCGACCTCTTCAGCTGCTGTGGCGCGAGCGATGCAGACCCCTAGCACTCGTGGTAGGTTCTTCAAGAAGTACGTGGGCCGAACATTCAAGTCCCTCCCGAATGGAAGCTGTTCGGATTGGGTTGGACTCGATGGCGCAGTGGTACCCAAGGGTATTGTGGCTTCTGGCTAGCTTCCCCGCTCAGAAGAGATTAAGGGACGCATAAAGGAATCCCGGGTTCTGGCCTGGATAGTAGTAGCACGTGGTTTTTTTTTTGTTTTTTTGTTTTTTTTGTTTTTTTTTGTTTTTGTAATTCACGTCCTCCAACGTTAAGTTATATCGGACGATGAAAGGAATAGCTGAAATGATGCTCAAATTAACCCGGGGTCCATAGAGCCTAGAGTTACCCGACATTCGTCCTTCAGGATAAGGGAAAACCCCGGAAAAACCTTATCCAGGTAACTCACCCTGACCGAGTTTCGAACTCGGGACCTCTTGAGCGTGAGGCAGACATGCTACCACCACGCTACCCAGGCGGGTAGTAGCACGTGTGCTAGATAACCAGCGCCTCCACCGAGTTTCTCGGTAGTCTTCCCTGATGGGTTGACGCGGTAAGTGGTGTATCCACTTCCACCCGAAAGGGGGGCCTGTTTAGACTGTAGATCCAAGGAAAGACCCACGGAGATGCTTCGGCGCTCTCTTTATTTAAAAATAGGAGACCTCGGTCAGCATTGTTTCACCTGCATGCCGTTCTCTACCAATTGTACCAATTCTCTACCAACCATTCTTAGGCGTCTTTATTCTCTTCCTCACTACATATTAAGACAAACATTTGGAGATCTGGTTTATTACATATTTCCTTGTACAAGGACAAGCTTAAGCGATATCAATTCACAATATTCATAATAAATCGAGGAAGTATTCCACTCCACTCAATGGTTTGTTATTTGCATATCTTAATCAAAATATGCGTTATTATGCCCCTTAAGCATCTTATGAAAACACCCGCGCGCTCGTGTGTACATCTGTGGATATATGGTTTTGAACAGCATGATTAAAAAAATGGTTAAAAGCAAACCTGATATTTATGTTCAGCATTCCTGAAGAGAAAAAAAATCCCCTTTCGAAACTATTCTTATAAGAATCATTTTTCTCAAATTAGTGTTTCGCAAAAATAGTTATAACTATATGGTTTTTGGATATTTTCATGACGAATAAAACTCATATCTTGACTTTTTGGGAATAGCCTCTGAAGTCTTTTTCATTCTTAATGACATTTAAATAATGTGTAAAGCATAAAAGAAACAGTCTTACTGCTACAGACCTCGTTAAAGAATATATTTTTTTCCTTGTTAAGTTAACAGTTTCAGAGTTTTTCCTCTTATTGATTTTAGTTTTAAAATACTTCTACTTTTCTGAGATGGGAAGTAGATTTTTTTGCTCAATATCTTGGAAAGAGAATTACTTTCAAAGTTATAGTACAACGACTATCTCTTAAAACGATTCGACTTTCGGTTAAGGCTGTCATATTCATATTTCCCATTTTCTATAGGAAAATACGTAATAAGGTCATCTCTACAAATGTTTACGTCAATTAACATATTGTGGATAGAGGAATGAGCTTTTGTAAGAATATTCTTTAAGAGTGTAGGAGAAAATCCTGAGAATGCAAGGTGTTATGTATCATTATACCCTGGTCAAATAGTAACAAAATTTACTGACATCTTTCAAATAATAAAGATGTTTAGCGACCACCATAAGCAAAAAACACATCAAATCACAATACTTCTGTTATTGAAAAGTAGACATTTTACTGTTAGACATGAATAATCTCTGCAAAGAGTCGAATTATCTCTACCAGATTCAGAGGGTAAAGTTGAAACTTGCGAGACAAAAACACATCAGCAACGCTAATCTATTGTCAAAGACATTGTGTTATAATCTCTTTAATATCGATTATCTCGTCCGATGTTCAATTTTTCTTTAGTTATCTGAAAAAAAAAAACAAGAAACAAACCTACGACACCCACATTCCACAGAAATACATTTTATTGTTCTGGTTTCATTGCATAATTGATTTTAACGGTATAATCGTTAAAGCTGAAGATGAACTACTCGAGAAGTTACAATAGATCATGAATGGCAAATTCTTCTTCTTAATGACAGGACATGCCCCTTCCTTCTTTCTACTAATAATATGATTTGTAATACGCAACTTTTTCTTACGTAACAGTTAAAATTGCCTTTGGGACTTGCGAGATTCGATGTTTGTCGTGCACTTGCAATTTAAACCTGAGGCGTTAAATGTTTTCACTCGATAATAAACATTTACTTATCTCGCAAGTCTCATAAATAGCTATTATTGCTCTTAATTCTATGAGTTTCTCACAAAAATTCGAGGAAATAAAAATATTTTCATACAAAAACTGAACATGAAGGATGTCATAATACTATTGGAATCAGCATAATAGATGTGTCAAAAGGTCATTTTGTAATTAGCTTCACATGGGTTCCATTAGCCGAAACCATGTTAAGGATTGTAACCTCAGAGAATGTAAGTAATTTTCAAGTCGTACTTTGTAGATAGCGCGTGCAGACGAAGCTAAGACAGACCGCAGTGGGCAAGACACCATTTGTACTTGTTAGAACATAGGGTCTTGCCTTGACAGGTCCCTCTGCCTCAATCACCGCAGATCGTCAGCACGTCATTGTGTGCCTGCAACCGCATTAATATCCAACAATAGCTACGTCACAATGGCGGCTCATTTCACTGCCCAGCAGTTGATCTTGCTACGTCATTACTCCCCCTTCCAAGATACATATTATGCTCCATCATCAGGAGGTGATGTCCCTTGTTTTGTTGTTGCGCCTTGTGGACAATGTAGCGCGCTTAATTTTGTCCGGGCAACGCTCTATTGTTGTTTTATACTACTAACGGTGTGACAGCAAAGTGTGACGAAATCCAGGTGTTCAACGAACAGAAAGCCTCCCTTCTTTCATAGTCAGTTTACATAAACCTATTGCTGTTGATTGCTTCCGTAAGATAATGTTGAAGTTATTAGAATTAAGCATTCAAACCGCTTAATAGGCTCCTTTAACAGTACGCTGAACTCACAAATGAAAACAAAGTTTAATTACTTAAATTAAATATGCTGAAATCTTATTGAAAACTCACTGTAAAACCTACCTTTCAGAATAATTTCTTGTGGTGTACGGCAGAGTTTGGGCAGTAGCCAGAACAGTATTTTAATGGAAAAAGTTCTTTCACGTAGACTTATGTTTGGATAGATAGAGTCGGACTACTAATTCAATGCCAAAACCGGGATTTGAACCACGGATATCCCCGTTTCTGTCCGGTTGCTCTTAACCATTGGTCTACCACGGCAATATTGCCCGTATGACATTAAAAAACAGTTGGAGAATTTAGTGTTATACAAGCACGTTGCCATAGTAGCTCAATGGTTAAGAGCCACCGAACGGAGACAGAAAGATCCGTACTTCACATCCCGGCTATGGCATTGAATATTCTAGTCTGACTCTACCTATCCATTATTATTTTACTTCTTAATTGTTTTAATTTCGACTTTCTGTTAACTTTTACTTGTTGATACCTCTGCAGCCAGGTGAACTGATGAGGAGGGTGATTAATAAATGTCTTTTTTAAATCATTGTTTGATTTGTTTATCTTTCATTGTGACCTTAATATGGTTTGAGACAATTGGAATGCATTTTGAATTAATCAATGTGATCACATTCTTTCTTTGGGATTTAGTTTCCTTTTTACAACAGGGGAATAACTAATTATATAATTCCTTCCTACCTTACACAACTCTATAGGAGTAACACACAGAACACTATAAAAGTTAAAATACAAATGTAAATATTAGTTGAAAATAAAACAGCAGTGATAAGTTTAAACGGCTTAGGGGAGACAGAAGAACAACGAAAGTGTATACTGTCTAATACAAAAATAAATAGCTTTTGTCACTTACTGATAGAATGTGAAGAAACAAACAATTGGAGAGGAAAAGTACTAAAAATTTGGACTATGTTACCTAGTGAAATTTTAGTTAAATGTTATTGAGCGTTAAATTAAGAAACTATATTGGAAATAGGAAAACTTAGATTTAGTGAGAAATAAATGGTTAAGGAGAATTAGAAATAAGGATAATCAGGATAATGTAGATTGAGGACCAAAAGTGGTAAATAGGGCCATATAGCCCAAAAACCATGGTCTTTGAGTCCATGGGCCCAAGGAGATTCAGCAACTTAATAAAGAGTTTTAATTTGATATGTAACTTGATATGTAGGGGTATGTATACATAATAGAGATTATTAAATTGAAAATATATAAGGATTTCTATTTAAAATGAAGTACTTTTTAGCCTACAACCCGTTTTGTGCCAATTCCAGAAAAGCAATCAAAGTATTAAGGGCCAGCCTCGGTATCGTAGATGATAGCGGGTCTGTCTCACGTTCAAGAGATCCCAAGTTTGAATCTTGGCCAGGTTGAGTTACCTGGATAAGGTTTTCCGGGTTTTTCCTTATGCTGAAAGACGAATGTCGTAACTCTAAGCCCTAAGGACCCTGAGCTCATTTGAACATCATTTCGCCCATCCCATTCATCGTCCTCTATGACTTAACATTGGAGGGCTTAAATTAAAAAAAAAAAAAAGAGAGAATATTAAGGTAAAATCGTAAAGGTACTACATGAGAGACCATAGGCAATCAAAGTATTATACGTTCAAAACTTCAGTAGCATAATATTTCAGTACTGAATAGAAAATATGCTTTTAGGTGCTTTTCTTCAATTTGGTGTAAATGTTTGAAATATCCTATATATTAGGTAATGTAAATAATGATAATTAAATGGCATTTTTTTGTAAACTAAACAGTAAATAACTAATGTAACTATATTTTAGGCAGTCCATTGCTATATATTCAAATATTAGCATAACTCATAAAATATTCTTCATCTCAGGGCCAATTTTATGTACATGCTGCTACACCTATACTCTAAATTCATTATCTTACATATGTGTTAAAACAAGAAGACGTTATCATATTTATTGTTGTTGGAATATATAAAATAAATTACATTTTATTATGTTTCTTTTTAATTATTTTATTCAAGTATTGAGCTTATTTTTTCAAATAACCGCCATTTGTTACAGATTCTTATTGGTCTTAATTCTGGCTTAGGAAAGCGGAAAGTCTTCTTTCTAAATAGATGTTATAGAATTAAGAGTAAAGGTAATTCAGAACAACTTTTGGCAGTTTTATTACGCATCTGCAATATTTGATATATATGACAGTTAAAGAAGTAAATATTACCTGCTGTTAATAGCGTTATAAACGAGTTTGGTTGTCACTTTTCAATTCTGTTTTGTTTTTAACTGTTATACGATGGCCACCTGTGTTAAAATAAAATGTAACCTGCTTTTGTTTTCTACAGGCATTCTTTATGGAGGTAGAAATATGTATTTTATACTCTGTTATTGTCAGTGAACGCTTCGTGAACCCTTTTTAGTGTTTACGAATTTATAAACTTAAATTATAAGATGATTTGTAGCTCAAGTTTGTCAGAAAATAGTTGTTTTTCAATGTTTGCTAAGCTTTGAAATTACCCTTCATGTATACACACATACACAAATATAGACACACAGATTTTACTATTTATTATATCACTATCAGTATACCAGTCTGGTTTAGTTCTGTCCTGTTGATTCCATGGTTTTGGATTCGAATCTAGCCAAGAACATAGTTCTTAAGTGTATTTGTGAAAGCGAGAGCAATGTTTGTAGGTTTATTGTAATTGTAAAGCTCCTGCGGGACAAAATTCCGGCACATCGGTGGAGCTGATTCTATTCCGCAATAGACAGTGCCGTTAATAAAGATTTATCATCATCATCATTATTATTACATTAATGACCTTTTGTGAGGCACAGTTGGGACGTCTAGGATAGCCCGCGAAGTTTCAAGGATGTTCTATATGTGATTCAGCAGGTGAGGAAATACGGAGCACATGTAGTGGGGAGGGAAAACTCGGTCACCCACAGTCCTGCCTTAGCAGAAGACACACAGTTGGCGAGGGAATAAAAAAGAAGCTTTTGGTGGAAGGACACAAAGAATGCAACAAAACAAGGCGAGTATAATATTAAAACTTCTTAATTTGTAAAGATTATAATTATTACTCCGCTATCTTTCTCAGCTGCGGCCGTGAGATTTTAGAGGCACTGTAAATTTTGCTGTGCTTGGAGGCAAGAGTAGCTTGCACTGTACGACTAATATCGCTGTGCCAACAAAAATACCGCAAGTTAGGTGCAGTTTATGCAAATAATCTAGATGAGAATTTTTCCTCGCCGTAATAAAGTCTAGTCTTATCCTTCCCTTGGCGGTAGGCTACCCCCTTCCCACCACCTTCATATATACGGCTATATTACTGCAGCTACAGCTTTAGTTAGCTACATTTCCTTATTAAATACCTTCAACTAATAAGATCTCTCATAGTTAGTCTCCTCCGCGGAGGTTGAGTGAGGTGGAGAGATTCGTATTTCACGCCGGTAATGGGAGAAATGTCATGTGAGGGGAGGAAGCTCGTTTTGTGAGAAGGGGTTGGTAGCACTGGGCACCGTCATCATATTACCCCACGCAGGCGCTTGGAAACAGGAATATAACAACTCCCCCACCCCCTCCCGGTGTCCCAGTCCTCTCTTGGAAGATCATGGTGATGTATAGTTCTTCTTCTTCTTCTTTCACCACACCTTAAACTAAGGCACACTCATTTGGGTGGGCAAAGAATTGCGTAAGCTTAAATATGTGTTACCTGCGACATTTTTGTTTTGTATATGTGTCCTGTGGTCTTACTGCTGAGAGCTTTTGCTCCAGAACAGACCCCTGTGCTCTGCTGCCCAATCCCAGAAGCATTCATCTGCAGCACTAAACCAGGAAGGAAGGAGTGCTATGCACAACTCCAAGTAAAATGGAAATCAATGCAACAAGTGGATAATCGTAATGATTATAATTATACTACAATCATATAATTGACGAACTTATATTATATTCATGTCAATTAGAAATAGCTCATAAAATATATCGCTATTAATATTTTATATAATTGACAGCGTCTTCGTATACTGTGAGACGGTAACTTCTCCTACAGTTTATTTGCCACTTGCTTCTCTACCTGGAAGAGAAGTGAGGACTGCAGTATAGCCTATCATTAGCATGACGTGATAATTATAAATTTAGGTTATAATTACTCTGCATTTAATAATGTACAGAACTTGTCCACCTAGTTACTTAGGAAAGAAAATGACATTCATATTTTCTCTAACATAAAGCAACTTTGAATACGATATTACGTCATTCCTATTAGAATATAATAGATTTGAATTTATCTATACAACTTATAATATTTTACCCACATTACATTAATATTTTATTAACCTAGCTGTATAAATTGTTGCCATTATTTTACATCAACTCAACCTACTTGACACCTAGGCATTTCTACTTTTCTCATCCACTTCTCTTTAGCTTTCCAAAATAGGTTCCCCAAATTTCTATTTCTGCTTTCATTTTTCCCCGTAACCATTTTTATAGCTATCAATCCGCTTTGCATCTTTCCCCATTTCTTCTCCTATACTTTCCGCCTCCATGCTGCTAGCTTTTTGCACTCTGTCAAAATATGAACTGTACTTTCTGTTTCTCCACATCATTCACATATTTCCACCGTGATATTTCTTAGTCTCCTTAAGAACATTGATTCTATTATAATCCAAGCCATTCCTTCCTGTTACATTGGTCTACATACGTATCTTTCTCTTCCCCAGTTTATTTTCATTAACCTATAAAACATTAATGATTTTTTTTTGTAATCCTCCGTATACTTCTTTTCTTTCTATAACCTCCGTTTTGGTTCTGACTATTTTCCATAAACCTGCTACATTACTATTTTCTTCTCTCCATAAGTCCCCCATTCGTATTTCTTCCACAGTTTGTCTACCTCTGACTACCAGCTGTTACCCATTTTCCTTTGTTGATGCATACATACCTTCAGGATTTCATCATCATTCTTGTATCAAGCATTTGTACCAAAATTGCAAGACTCTTTCATTATTATAACTTTTCTTTTGGTTTTTCCTAATTCTACTAAAGCTACTTCTCCTGGAGCTGATCTAGGCAATCCCAACATTTATTTAGCAAATTGTTTGTATAACTGGTCTATATCCCATTTATGTAGGAAATATGTGAATAGTATTACTGTGACATGTATCAAAAGAGCGGAATTCTATAAGACATTTTATGCTGTGAGCTTACGACCCTTTCAACCAGATATCCCATATTGTACCAGGCATAAAAAGCAGTACTCCCTGGGTGTCAAGAGTTCCCCTGCTTCCTTGCCTTCATAACCACCAAAGTGGGAAATCGGGTCTACCTAAAGCGTGTGTATGTGTGAGTGCCAGTAGCTATGTAAGTAAAGGGTAGAAATGATGCTCTGTTCACAACTTCTGAGAACTTATTTTCAGGCCTGCCTTGTACAGAGATGATGTTCTTTCTTCTCGGGCAGCTAGCCAGGTGAAAAGATGATTGGATATCAACGTTTCGGAAAATGAAATGTCTAGTGTTTAACGCCCGCTTTTACTACATACGGCACCGCAGGCGGAGACACTGATGGTACATGAGATGAAGATGGAGCACCGGTGAAATGAGATGGCGGAAGAAACCGGAGGTCCCGGAGGAAACCCGCCCCCGCGCCGTGTTGTCCATCACAAATCTCACTTTGCGGTAACGTTTTGGAGTGTGAATCGCTCGCATCATCAGGATATTTATAAAATATTATAACCACAAATGAAATATTGGATGTAACACAACTATAAACAAAGACAAAACACTCTCAAAATTCGCATTACTGAACAAAGGACTGTTTGCAGTTAATTAAATGCCAGGTCAGGAGATGGCGTGAGTATAGAAAATTGTGTCAAATAAACGTAACTACTTAACTTGATAATCAAGCTGTATTGATGTTTGCTTCTTAATTCGACCGATTTCCATTTTAAGGCTGGTTTCCAAGAGGAGCTGAACTGAAATCCAGCATCACGATTAAGCGTGCTCCTTTCAGAGGAAATCACCAAAGTCTGCTTAATTCTCCGCTCCCAGTATCTCCTGAACTGGCATTCAATTAGGATATTCAGGATATTAGGATATTAGGATATACAGGATATTCATAGAAAATTTAACACTTGCTATCTCTTTGCCATTTTAATATCAAACTCGGATCAAAATACCCCAGCATATATTTAATCCTATAATCCGGAAATCTGCATTATGCAAATTTCATTACAAATTTCTCTTTTTATTGCAATAGAAAATGATGAAAATGCATACCTAAGTGCGACATTTTTAAAATCCACAATTTAAAGAAAATTATTTTAAATTTTAATACAGCCTTTGCAATTTAATGCATACTATTCAGACTAAATTTCCTAACTTTTAAAACTACTTCCAGATATATACTTCATTTTCCTGTTTTGAAAGTTGTCCTAACGGTGTATTAATTTTTAAGAAAACTTAAAGCTTTTAATACTACATCAGTTCATTGGGAGATAATTTATTTATCCTACTAGCTTAGGTGAAATTATTAAATGTTAGACTTTAGCTCTCTTGCTTAAAATATACAAAATATTAATAGTATTGATTAATAACATCAAAACCAAGCACTGCCACGAGGATATCATGTTCTTTGAACTTGTTTTCTATAACGAGGTATGCAAAATGATATTGACCTTTACTGAAAACTGCATCATTTGGTACAAATTGAACAAACGAAAACTCCAGAAAAGAGAATTTTAGAAACAGTAACACTAAAATGGCCCTGTGTCTATTCTATTTAAAATGTGTTTAGGGCATACGCCGCTTTGCTTAATTTTTTTTCTCCTCTACAGCTAATTTAGTATTGAAGATTCCTGAGGTGCCTTCTCAATTGTTCGTTTTATGTTGGATAAATGAATCATTTTTATTGTAGTTTTATGGCAAGCTGAAATCTCTATATGTTATGCCTTAAGTTATTCCACTATATAAGCTACACGGAACTAACGTAGAAGTCTGTAGTACTTAATAATACTAACACACACAGGAAATATATACCTTCCACACAAATACCTTATTAACAAATTAATAACTATTCAAAATAATGACAATGCAGTGCTATGGAATAATGAAATGAAAGCCTGTAATTGCTTTGAGGGTAGAGACCTCCTAACGCGCAGGGCTTAGCAATGAGAAAGCTTTTTAGGGTTGAAACTCCTAAGAGTCTTGTACAGCTGCTGCGCTAGAGTAACGGCGTACTTTCGAGTCTTATCACATACTTGTTTGCTTCACTGTTGTACAGATTTATAAAAAAGTGGAGTAATATAAACAGTAAATATTGTGGTTACAAAGTATGACCAGTGAATGAAATAAATTATCTTTTAGTAATACGATGGTTCACTTTTAACTAAGTTTAAATGGTGAATTAAACATAAAGATTAAATAATTATTTTATATGAATTATTTTATTAGAGATTTTGTTATATTTGTCTATGCATATGTACACATTACTCAATTTGTTATGGCATAAAAATCTGAGCTTTGGTAATCATTACATTGAGCTTATAATAATACTCATGTATTATTTATGTATGAGCGCACCCGCTTTTTTAAAACGTTTTTAGTGAAAATCAAGGGTTCTTAGATTTGCATTTCAGCTGAAAGCTAATGATTTTTTTTTCTGTAAAATGCTATACGCTTTTATTCTGCCTACAAATATTTTAAGCATCTCGCACAATGCTAAGAAGATCACCAAGCAATGAAATACTTGTTAGGGTTAGAAAAAGGTTTATAAAAATTATTGAATTAATTTTTTGAAGGGTGTTTCTCTCAAATTAGAAAAGTTTATTCACTGCATCGGTTTTGCTTTATACTAACACACACACACACACACACACACACACACACACACACACACACACACACACACACACACACACACACACATGCACACACATACAACCTTTTATATAGTTCCTTCCTATTTCAGTAGACATCAAAACGCTTACTTTCGGTAGAGGTAGAAGTAGTTTGGTTAATAAAGCTCAGTTGCTTGGTTAAGACTTGTATTGCTGCATTTGTATTTTCATACATACAGTCCCAGGAGGAACGGGTGAGATAAAGAACCACAAGTACGGACGAATGAGCTGCAAATACGGATAACGCAAGTAGCAGAGACTTGCAGAATTCCCAACCTTTACTGGCTTGACCACCTATCTATTACGACCTCGCGCAGACCAGCCCAAGCCACCGGAAGGTTGTTCGAGGCCATCTTTTAGCGAGAAACAGTGAAAGCTCGACTCGACAACGGAGGCTCGATGGCCACTCTGTGGCAGAACCGAAGATTTTCAATTTGTAAGCCTCTGCACCACTTGTCCGCCGTCGATCGAAACACATCCTGGAGTAGTCTTTTAACATGAGGGAGGGAGACGAAATGAAAACATTTGAGAGAGAGGGAGGGAGAGAAGTGCCTTGGTAGAAGAAAACACTCCAGCCTTGTCAGGGAAAAATCACGAAAATACGTGCTAATACTGGGCAACCACCATAATTCCAAATTTGGACCTCCCGAATGTGTTATCTTGGGGTCATTTCCCTTAGTTTCTGAAATAATGTTTGAGAAAACAAAATGGTGAATAATAAATTGTAAAATATGTTCAGTTTAAGTATTTGTAAACATTTTGAGATGAATATTCAACCACTTTGACTCTGAAAATACTGATTATCTGGTACCGAGAGAGTATGTAAACTTCTAAATGTATTTCTTTATCTCTCTTTCATAATAAAGAGGATAAATTCTGACGAATAAATATCGTAGAGTGTTGATACAGAAAACATATTGTGAGGAAAACCGCACTGAAAGAGTAACACGCTAAAATTCAAGAAAACCATTTCATTGAAGATGATCTCGCTTTGAAAGTGAAATGAGGAGATGACAAAGGCACGGCGCTTTTGCAAAAGCATCAGAATGGGGTGTTTGATGCCCAGCAAAACGAGCGAGAAGGCAAACAGGATATGCCAGTGCCATCTGACTTAAGATGTGGGACAAGAACCTGCCTTGGGTGTGGACGTTCATCAGATGCGATAGCACAAAGGACACAGCACTGGTAATTATAATAAGGAGGTGTCCGATACCATCACTTGCACAAAGCCGGGCCACTTAGGGCGTTTTATTTCACTGACGTCATCCCGACCAACAAAACAGTTTTCTCTTGTCAACGGAATAATTCCTCAGGATACACCTTGTGCTCAAGGAGTTAGCGACAGCATGGCCTGTATTTGTGCAGCGACAAAATAGTCCTTTGATTCCTTAGAGAATTTCGCTTCATGTAAAGGATGTTGAATCATAGTAGAATGTTGGTGGCTTATATATCATTTTTACTTTCTCATCTGTGTATAAGGAAAGTATTGCATTCCACCCAACAATTTATATCGAGCGTGTCTGCCTCACGTTCAAGAGGTTTGAGTTCGAATCTCGGTCAGGGTGAGTTACTTGGATAAGGTTTTACTGGGGTTTTCCCTTATCCTGAAAGACGAATGTCCGGTAACTTAAGCTCCATGGACCTCGGACTCATTTTCACCCATTTCGTTCATTATCCGATATGATTTAACGTTGGAGGACATAAATTACAATATATCGAGATCATTGGTATAAACTAAATCTAAAAAAAAGAAAAAAATACTTTTAAAAAGTGTGTGTGGGTGTGTGTGTGCGTGAACAGAATAACTTAAGAATTAAAACTCGGTTAAATACCATACACGTTATTTTTATTTCAGCATTTTCCAAGGATCTTATATACAGATTTTTCAAGAAATTTTCCTTCCCCAAACTATACATTATGGATAACAGTTTGCGAAATTGTTTTATTTTTCAAAATCGGTCAAACGATTTTATTGAAAACATAAGATTAAGGTATTTTCGTGGGAAATGAAAGTGTGTTATGTATTTTCTGGGAACAACCTCAAAACTTCTCATTCGGGGTGACATTTACGTAATTGGTAAATAGTAAGTGATAGGAATATATATTGCCACACAAAAATGTAGATTACACGTTTATGTCAAGTACATATAAGTGAAAAATTTACAAGTTATTCATTGTTATTTGTCTGAATTTTGCAATACCTCTAGTTTCTCAAATGTGAAGCCGCTATTCATCCTTCTTAATTTCCGTTCAAAGATAATGGAATTTTAAGGTCTATGTGTAACGCCAAGCTCTTTAAGGATTTGAATATCGCCTAAAATGTATTAATATTCTCATATTTTCGTTTAACATATAAGAAAATTAGCAATAAGGTGATTTCTGTAAATTTTTATCTGGAATAGTACAAAACAGGAATACACCTCTGTATAAGGCACACTGGGACTGAAAAATAGCGCATAAGTCTCAAATTACCATTTTTAGATTTATACATACAAATTTCCTCCAAACTTTCGTATATTGAATTATGGTAGAAGTTTTTATTCCGCCAGTTTTAAAGGTCTAGCGTACGGTTTAAATGTTCGGGGCGTGGCCATTTAAATGCCCTACTTCTTCCTTATCCAGCATGATGGCCTGTTTTTGCCAATTCTGATCGTTTTTCGGCAGCTTTTTCTCTAAAACTGCGTTCAAATCTTGCGGCATAGTTTAGTGCTGCTATCTAGAGACAGTTTGGTAAACTATTACTATGTATTCAGTACAAAGTGTTTAATCAGAAACATTCAAACATAAATACCATATATTAAAAGTCTTCAGCACACATTGAGTATTTTAGCGCCTAGGAAAATACAAAACAGTTCAGAATATCTGTTATTATTCTATGTTCTTTGCAATAAACTTAGTGAATACTTGTAGATTCATTCTTGTTCCTACTGCCTGTGTTTGCTCCAATGTGTAATGACGAATTCCATGAGATAAATGTGCTTTTGTTTAGTTTGTTTTGAATAATGAAATTGCTTTTCCTGTAGGCTAGTGTATTGTTAACTACATAAACAGCATAATGCTTGCTGTTTCATGTTGGCGTAAGCCACTGAATAAAAATAACGAAAGGAAGGAGGCTGTAAGAAAACCTGGTGTAAGAGTTCTAGATGGATAGGCCAAAATTGGGGGCGGATTTCCATTTCATATGTACAGTAGGACATAGAGGAACATCTAATAGTTCAGCTTCACATTTGCAAATGGACATAGATGAACATGCTAATGATATTGAAACTCTATTTTTAAAATCCAGAAGAAATTTGCAAGATTTAAGGGACTAGGTTGAAACTATGTATTGTGCACAGTGTAAATAATAATTTAAATAGTAGACTACATTAGTGAGAATACTAAGCAAATTGTGAATACCGGTGTACATCGCAGTAGAGATGACAGTGTACATAACGTGCAGAACAATGTAAATAGTGTGCAGGATATTGTAATTAATATTTTGGTACATATTTTTAGAAAAATTGATTTTTCTCCACTTCACATTTTTATGCTCTATATATGGGTCTAAAATTTCAGTCTTATGCAATAAGATTTAAGAGTTGGTTTGGCTGTAACACAATTTTAAATTCAAACAAGTACTAAAAAATTAAATCAATGTACTACATAATTAAAAAAGTAATGTATTGCTCTTCTACACAGAGACTGAAGTTATTTATAGTTAGTACAAATGAAAAAATAACAGATATTTCACTAGCATAGTTATTGATGTACATGCATTAACTTTAATATTGGCATGAACTTTAATTAAAATAAAAAATTAATTCCTTAAAAAATAGTGATCAGAAATTACAAAAAATTAGTGTGGTATTTTCTAATATAAAGCTCATTAGGCGTGCAAATTTTGAAGTTTGTGGGTATAGTAATATAGAAAATAGAAGTTTTAGTCCCGGTGTCCCATAAGAGTAGAGAAAGTTGGTAAGTGCAATACCTCAGATGTTTATCTTTCCTCCATAAGTAAACAGAAGAAATGCTGTATTCCATCCAATTGAATTTAAATAAAATTGAGATTTATTTATGAACACCAACGGCCATGGTTTTTAGTCTCGCATTATATATGGATGTGAAAGGTCGCTGAATTTCTTTCTTTCTTTCTTTCTTTCTTTCTTTCTTTCTTTCTTTCTTTCTTTCTTTCTTTCTTTCTTTCTTTCTTTCTTTCTTTCTTTCTTTCTTTCTTTCTTTCTTTCTTTCTTTCTTTCTTTCTTTCTTTCTTTCTTTCTTTCTTTCTTTCTTTCTTTCTTTCTTTCTTTCTTTCTTTCTTTCTTTCTTTCTTTCTTTCTTTCTTTCTTTCTTTCTTTCTTTCTTTCTTTCTTTCTTTCTTTCTTTCTTTCTTTCTTTCTTTCTTTCTTTCTTTCTTTCTTTCTTTCTTTCTTTCTTTCTTTCTTTCTTTCTTTCTTTCTTTCTTTCTTTCTTTCTTTCTTTCTTTCTTTCTTTCTTTCTTTCTTTCTTTCTTTCTTTCTTTCTTTCTTTCTTTCTTTCTTTCTTTCTTTCTTTCTTTCTTTCTTTCTTTCTTTCTTTCTATCTTTCTTTCTTTCTTTCTTTCTTTTTCCCTTTCAAAAGCATCATTATGCTTGAGGTTCTTTTAGTTGGGTCCTACTGCTTCAGTTCTGCTCCCAAGGGAACCCATGTGCTAAGGACTCTTATGCCTGAAAAAAAAATTGTTTATCCCTCCCTTTGCTGGGTTTCAAGCGTGACCTCGGAAACCAGAGTATATGATGCTCCCAGATTACGGAAGACATTTTTTATTAGCTTAAGGATGTTAAAATGTAATCTTTATTTTTGTGAATCGAATTATTTACCTATACCTCTATAACATTCATACCTTGCCCATGGCTTTTGTTATCAATATGATATAGGTAAATCATGACAATGCCAGAAATATACGTTTTGGCATTTCTAAATACCAAAAGAAAATTTGTAAATATTATATATATATATATATATATATATATATATATATATATATATATATATATATATATATATACATATATCCTCAAGGCTGGTAGATCATATCGGACGTGAACGAACAACGCGTGTGAAATTATACTTAAATGAGCCAGTGCTCTATAGAGCTTAGGTATATTCATATTTTCAGAATGGTGCAAAAACCGAAGAAAGAAGACATAAGATAACTCATCTTAACCCAGGTTCGAACTCAGGGGCTCGTTAATAGGAGGTACACATGCCGATTCCAAGGGCCGCTCTATAGCATGACCGCATGACTCTCATCAAGGCGAGAGTTTCTTACTGCTACAATTAGAGCTGCTATATGCCGTGGTATTGCATCAAAAAGGTTCTGAATGTGTTCCTGAGGGATTTCCCTCCACACAGAATTTATTCGAGCCCACAACTCGGTGACACTAGTTATTGAAGGACAATGACGCACCAGGTGTCGACCAACTATATCCCAGACATGTTCCATGGGTGACATGTCAGGAGAACGGCAGGCCAGAGTAACAATGGTACCCGATGCTCTTCGAAGAAGGCTTGTACATTCCTCGCAATATGTAGCCAGGCATTGTCCTATTTAAATATGGTCTTAGGGGATGCCTGAATCAGGGAGAGTGCCTCAGGGTCTACAACCACCGTTAGGTACCGGTTGCTGTTCAAAGCGCCCTCAATTCGTAGGAAGCGAGATCGAATGTTGTAACCAATGGTGCCCCAAAACATCTCACCTGGCGTTTGTCCGCTATGCCGCTCAACAATGCAGCCTTCCAGGTTGTACTCACCACGGTACCATCGGACACGAATGCGGCCATCACTGTAGGATACGTTGAAGCGGGACTCAACCGAAAAGACTATATTTTGCCACTCAGCACCCCAGTGACGGTGTTCATGTGCCCATTTTAGTAGGAGGAGCTTATAGTTTCTGGACTATGGAAGCCGACGTCTGTTGCATTGCTCCAGCGTCGAGCTAACGCTGTGGATGAAGTTGTATGGTCCGTTATGGCCATACGGACAAGATAACGGCCTTCAAATGTTGTGGTCATTTTTCGTGGTCCAGTCCCCGCTCTTCGCTGCGTACGATCTTCATTTATCCACTGCTTTCATACACGATTCATTCTCGTGGCAGCATGTCCTGTATGAGCCGAAATGTCACGCTATGACAAACCCGCTTCCCGGAGGCCGATCATTCTGCCAGTTGCCGATATGGCTCCCTTTGACGTCGATGAGAAATACTGGCACTCACTTTATTGATTCCACCTTGTTTGACAGCTCTGCACCAACTGCACTGGGTGCAACACTAATCTTACCGGACTGACACGCGAGGGCCCAGCTCGGCCTATGTGTCTCCCATCTCTCTTCAAACCTTATCACTTATTGCTTGCAAACTCTTCTACACTTCCACCATGTTCGGAGTTATTCATATAATACATTCTTGGTGTTGCAATTTTCACAAATAACAGTCTATTTTAATTCTTCTACGCCTTACACATCTTTATCTCCTGAGTCATCACTGCCATCCTTGTGACTGCTTTCCATCCCAATGTCTTCATTATACTTATTTCAAAACTTTCTTCTATTAGTGCATCTTTTTCATAATACTGTTGTTTTATTTCATCCAAATATGGCATACCTTTTCCCATTTCATACGTCCAATTTGCTCAAATCCTTGGTGGCACAACATTTCGTCCTTCACTTTAAATGTTACATTTCTGAAAGCAACCCATTGTTTGGCATCTGTCCATATTAATTCTATAGGATTGAGACCCGGATGTTACGGAGCAAGCCTTAAGCTTTCATTGTTATATTCTGAAAATATTTGTTCAATCAAAATTTCGGCTAAGTGGCTAGAATTAAATCATACAATTTTGTTTTGGTGCTATTTTCATCAAACGGAATATTGTGATTTTTAACCAAGGAAGCATGTATCGTTTTAAAGAACTTGACGTTGGATGTATATCTACCTGTGTATTATGGTAAGGGGCATTATTTATTACTAGCACCGAGTTAAGGGGTCAATTTGAAATTAACATTAGTGCGTAACCATTTAACTTAATTTTCAGTATTCATTTCTTTATGAACACTTAACATAAGTATGAATATCACATTACTTCACAGTCAACTGTACTTGGGTGGGGGGTGGCCAGTGATTCACACGCATATTGCACCAAATAACTGGAGTGATAAGTTCGCTGGATATAGGAGCTGGAAGGAGATGGAAGAGAAAGAAGGTTAGACCTGGGCTCGCTACATCTTCTATGGGTGAGTGCTCCTCAACCATTGCCCAGCTTATTACTTATTTATAAGTAATTTCCTATATTCCTGCTAATTCAACACCATTGATTTATTAATAATACATAAGTATATTTATTTAATAATAATGTATAGGCTACATTTTCAATTATTTAGAGAGTCATGTACAATATTTAAGGTATAGGATTTCCTAGAGAGCCTATTATATGTTCAGGTATGGTTAGGGAGGTAGGAGATGCGCGTGGCGGAAACAGCAACTCTGGTTTTTCTAACATATATGCAGATTCTTTACATACCTACTGCACCATGTTTAATACTGTCTCACCAAATAACCCACCATTCTCGCGGATTCCAAGATAAAATTTATCTTAGATCATCATATATTTATTATGACTTTTTATCTTTTTCCCACTGAGATATTTTCTTTTTTCATTATATCAAATGTCAGTTGCAGATTTAGCTAATGTTACATAGGTTGTCCACCCGTGAAGGACAGATGACCACAGTGCCGCCTCTAATAGCAATTAAAATACAAATTCCACCATGCAGCTCCATTTGAGGACAGACACCTCAAATCCGGAAAGACTGGATTGAATTGTCGATAAAATGAAATGACTGGAGCGGAAGTCGCGTTAAGTTAAAGAACTAACCCAGTGACAATGGCGAACCTTTGGTCCGTTGCCGGGAATCAAACTGGGCACCCCTCTCACTTTAAATACCTAACTTGTTTTACTTATCCCAATGTATAAATTAGGTTTGAGAACTCCTGTTAATGTCCTATTATTTATTCCTATTTTTTTCATTTACGTCCGCCCCAACGTTAAGTTATATCGGACGGTGAATGAATTGGGTGAAATGATGTTCAAATGAGTCTAGGGCCGATTGAGCTTAGAGTTACCCGGCATTCGTTTTGAAGGATAAGGGAAAACCCCGGAAGAAAACCTTATCCAGGTAACTCACCCTGACCGAGATTCGAACTCGGGACCTCTTGAACGTGAGGCAGACATGCTACCATCTACCCTACCGAGGCGGGCTATTTATTCCTGTGTATTTGCTCTTCTCTATCTCTATTTTATACTGACGTTTCTATTACTTTCTCTAAATATTTTGATTCTGTTAATTCATTTTCCCTTCTTGATTGTAATTTTCTTTCACCGTAATAATTGGCAATAAACAAGTATTATTAATGATAATTAAAATGATTAATGTGCAAGATATCAATTAACAACGCATCGAATACCTTTTAGTAGTTTATCTTTAGAAGTTTTATGAATTCCGCGCTTAAATTTATTAAGCGTCGAAAGCTTTTAATAAATTGCCTTCGTAACTTTTTATTATAGGTTTATTAATTATTTTAAATTGACTTCCTAGCCGAAGCACAAAGATTTCTATCCCAGGGCATCGTCTCGAACCGATGTCCTTCTGTTCCTTATTGTGATTTACCAAAATAAATAAGATACGTGTTTACCTTCTCAGTAGATTAAATTGAATTCTTGATAATGGTATAATAATAATAATTAATTCTGGTAATAAGATAAAAATAACTTGGCAAATAATAAATAACTTTAGAGGTCAACAGATAGTTGATGCTAAAATTAACATTGAAATCACTCAAAATGGCTCCCTGATAAGCAACCCTCACACAGTAGTTAATTTATTTAATGATCATCATATATCTATTGTTTCAAACAGCTAAAAATACAGTTCCTAGTGGCATGACTAACTATACAACTAGTAATAATAGCAGTCAGTCTATTTCTCTGGAGCCAATTTCTCTGGAGTATTTCTCTGAAATACTTAATGTCATAAACAAGCTCAGACCAACAAGTACTGTGAGATACGATAAAATACCAATTAAGTAATTAAAAGCATGCAATTAATGCTATTATTAATCCCCTAGTTGATATTATTAATGCAATCTTATCAAAAGGGATATTTACTGATGATTTAAAAATAGCCAGGATAGTTCCTATATTTAAAAAGGGCAACAGAACCGAAGTAGACAATTATAGACCCATCTCAGTATTACCACCCTTATCCAAAATAGTTAAAAATGTAATATGCATACGGATTATTCTATGTTTAAACCACATTCGCTTATTACCAACCTGCCAAAATGGTTTCATTCAAGGCAAGTCGACAATATCGGCTGTTGAAAATGGATGTTACACTGCTGATGTACTTTTGGATCTTACAAAAGCGTTTGATTTGCTGATAAAACAATGTTACTTAATAAATTATATCACCTTGGATTTAGAGGTATTTCGTATGACCTAATAAGCTTATATATGACTAATGGAATTCAGTTCACAGTATTAAATACTACCCAGGGTATCTTTACATCTCATAGTAAAAACATTATATCGGAAGTTCCTCAGGGCTCCATTTTGGGACCACTACTGTTTATTTTGTACATAAATGACATTGCCAATGATGTTAGTATAAATCTCTATGCTGATGACACGACGATTGGATTTCAGAACAAAGACCTTAATAACCTATAAATACAAATGAATGAAATTTTAAATAGTATAACTCGATACTTTAATAACTCCAATTTATGTGTTAATGCAAAGAAAGTGAATTAATAATTTTCAATTTCAAGACAACTTATTTTGAGCCTTATATGTACTTGGACAATGATATGAGTCTACCTATCCATAATGTGGATGTTCTCGGTTTAACAGTGGACAGTAAACTAACATGGAACGAACATATTAATAAAATTGAAAAGACATTATCATCAGCCCTTTTTGTTCCATGTAATATTTCAAAATTTGTACCAGCTGAACCTGACAAGATAGTCTATTTCGCTTTCATTCATTCAGTTATTACATATGGCATAGAACTGTTGGGATCAACATCTAATGCCAATCTTAAAAAGATTTTACATTACAAAAACGAGCCATCAGATACATAGCCAATCTGCCAATGTACGTCCTTGTATGGAAGCATTCAAAACTCTTTCAATACTAACCCTTCCCAGTACCTTTATATTAAAATCCATATTGTATATACGAAATAGGTCTTTGCCTCAATATTCAGCTATTCATAACTACAACACTAGAGAAAAACAGAACTTGATAACTCAGTCACATAGATTAAAATTATATGACAGAAACATTGATTATATAAACAGTAAATTATTTAATAAGTTACCAATAAATTTTAGAAATATTACTCCATTACCTAAGTTTAAACATATATTAACTAATTTTCTAAAATTAAAAGCTTAGTATGACTTGGATGAATTTCTGAATGACAATGATATTGTAATTGACTTACAGTAACTTTTTATCAATGCATTTGTATTACAATTACCTTTATGTATTATTTTACCACTTTAACTGTTATTACTTGTATTGTATTGATTGTCTTTATTAATTTTTAACTGGACTATGATCTTAAACAAGTTTTCAATTGTGTATACTATTGTACTTGTTATAAAGAATAATAAAATTGAATTGAATAACACAAATGAAATAAAAATCACTACATGTATTCAGTTTCTAAAATTATTTTCAGCAATCTCTAAGCGTGCAGCTTCTACAGCGGCCAAACTTGTTTTTATACAGTTTAATTTAATACAATCCTAACACTATTATTTTCTTAAATCACTTTCGTCTTCACACATGTGACTGTCCTCTCCCACGATGAAAACTACGATATTCCCCTCGCATCTTTCTAGGAGGTTTATTTATTTTCTTCCCCATTGCAACCATACGTTTCTTTATACCTACGTCACTCGTAGTAACCTATATACGAGACTGTCCAATAAAGATTAATCACAATTTTTTTTTTTTTTTGACAACGCACCTTTAATCATCCTCATAATTTTTATGGTCTTTCTCAAAATAGTCTTCCCTGAATGCGATGCACTTGTCCCAGCGTTTCTGCCAGCCTTCAAAGACATGCTGGAAACCAATTTTTGAGAGATCCTTCAAAATCGCCTTCGCAGCCTTCACCACTCCCACGAAGGCGTTTCTTCAAGTTAGGGAATAGAAAAAAGTTACATGGGACTAAATTCGGACTATAGGGAGGGTGAGAGATGCACTTCCCATTGATTTTTGCAAGACATTCAATAACAACATTGGCAATATACGGCCGCGCATTATCGTGGTGCAGCATCCAACCTGCTTAACGGAAATGTGGTCTTTTGCGCCTGATATGGACTTGCAATGTTTTCAGGACATCGCTGTAATACTGTCCAGTTACTGATGTGTGTGCAGGTACAAAATGCTGATAAACAATTCCACGAATATCAAAGAATGACACCACCATAACTTTCCCAGCAAAAGCAACCACTTTTGCATTTTTGGGGACTGGTGATGAAGGAGATTTCCACACTGAGCTTTGCTGTTAGCTCTCAGGATCAAAATGATGTAGCCAAGTTTCATCAGTAGTGATTACGTTTGAAAGAAGCTCGGGATCTTCCTCTACCATCAACTTGAACGGCATGCAGACCTGCATGCGAACAGAAACACGTCTCATGTGGAATGTTTCTTTCACCAACGTGTGGGTGGCACCCAATATTCGAGCTGTTCTGTAGGGAAGAACAGTCTCTCCATAGGCCTCCTGTAACATTGTATTTGCCTCAACTGAAGATTTGTTGAGAAGAAAGCAGAATTTCGAAGTCGCATTTTATTGCTCACGTGTTACCTCTGTTGCAGCGGTAGGCGATACTGAACATGTCTGAACTTGCCAGGTTCTCACAGGCGGGAACCAGGAGTACCAACAATGAAACTACTACGGCGTTTTTGTTTCACATTAAGCTAACAGAATATAATAAGACTGAATTTTAGTGCGAAAAATTATGACCGTTAAAAAGTATGATCATTCTTTATTGAACAGCCCTCGTATATGTCTTATTTACTTTTACACTTTCATTTTCGAAACTTATTTTAAGCGTTATAACATTTTCACACATTCTTATGTAAATAGTTTTAAACTTTAAATAAAATTATTAAGGGCCGAAAACGTGCGCGTTATTTCATAAGTTTACTGCACATGGACTGTACTGTTATTGCCTGCAGGTTGGTACAGTCTGAGCATGACAAGCGCCTCACTATGAGAGGAAACAAAACAGTAGCGTTGTACTACGCCTTTACCTTGCATCTGCATACACTTGACAGACAATGCTTCACTAGTTCGCAGAGTACTGTTACGTTGTTTTCGACGTGTGCACATTTGATGGTCGTGCTGTACATCTGACGTCATCCATACTCTATATCCAGCTAACTTGTATCGCATGCGAGCACACATTCCTCCGGCCTTTAAACATTATAAAACAAATAAAAAAATTAA
Source organism: Mantis religiosa (assembly GCA_030765055.1). Taxonomy (NCBI): domain Eukaryota; kingdom Metazoa; phylum Arthropoda; class Insecta; order Mantodea; family Mantidae; genus Mantis; species Mantis religiosa. Next base: position 64,743,482 of record CM060954.1, read on the forward strand.
TATTTTTCTTTCGGCTAAATCCAAAACAGCCGTTACATAGCATTTACATCTCTACATCGGTATTTGATACAAAAATAATTTGTGCCTGTTGCAATTGATGTGTGTTTAATAGTTTAAATTACTCATCTCTAACATACATCTTTACATTACACCTGGCTAGTCTACCTCTCATTAATATTTATGTCTGCTCCCACAAGCTTAATCTTATTCTTAATGTACTAACAGAGATTATTACTCCATTTCGTTTCGCAAAGAATTTTTTTGTTTTTTTTACAAATACTTTGCAGCAGGTTAAACAGAGAACTGGAAAGAGCTAAAAGAAAAGTGGTTGGTAAACATAAGAAATATCCGAGATAATGGGTAGTCACATTGTGGTATATCTCAACACTGTAACCTCTTTGGAATTAATCCAAGAGAAAGGGATGAAGTGAGTTATCCGTGGAAGACCACAAGATCGCAGGCACACGCCACAGAGACGCGAGGAAATTCGTAACACGTGCTGAGAGCTTTTCATCTTGGCTCCAGGAACCGCTGCGTAACCACCAAGTCTATGCCTGGAGGGCAACGACCACACAATGCTGAGAGCAAGCACCTGCGCCATCTGAACGACGTCACCACACACTTCGAGCCTAAAAGCACATTAAGGAAATGAGCAAAAGAAATTATGGAAGGTAAAGCATGGTATAGCAGTAAGCACTCCAGAATTCACGAGTGACAAGGAGATAAAATAAATAAAACTAGTGTGACAACATCGAACCTGCGACATTCCGAATGCGTATCCATTTTTATGTGGATAGTTAAGCTTTTATTGTCATACCATTTGGAAATCAAACTTGAACTATCAGATAGTGAACCTTCACAATGAGAGATGAAATAGGAATTGTTTGTTGAGTGCCAGAAGCTAAGATCTGTACGGAGCCAGATTTACTCTGGTTGTAATTTACTTGTCTCATGTAGTCCCTTTCATCACGGACGTGTTTACTACGGCGCTCAGAGACAGCGCCTTGGCATCCTCCCTCTCTCTCTCTCTTCATCTTATTCTTCACAAAACCCTAATACATGGACATGACAGCAAGCAAATTTCCTTCTTGCAAGCCATCCAGTATGAGCGGTAGTACCTCGCGGGGGTTTTCGTCAAAAGCTTCTGCCTGCAGTCATCTTCTCCTTCCTTCTGAAGACGTGTCCGCCCCAGCACGCAAAGCGATGAGACACAGGCCGACGAGGAACTAATTAGGGATAAGAAAAGGCCCCTCACATATTCTCTGTCCTGCTCCTTCGCGTTGTCAGTCAAAAGGGAAATAAAGAGGACCTTCAACAAAAGGGGTTCATTGTCGGAAGGCGATGAAAGGAAATTAATTAGTCCCGTGGCCGTGTGCGAGGATTAGCAAGGGGACTGTTGCTGCTCACATCGACTGCTTTTCTTGGAATGTCCCTCGGTGGGTGGGGGGAGGGGGGTAATTCCGATTTTTGATGGCAAAGGGGCGGGGTGTTCGCCTCATTTGGATTCTAAAACGCGTCAAAGTGAAGCTTCCCTCGTTTGCTTTTTAAAATGCATTTGCGTCCGTCTCTGATTCAGCTGCCATCTGCAAACTGAATCTTTAATTGAATTTCTTGGAGTGCATGTAGGTCCAGAATTAATAGTGAGAAAGCATAAACAAAGCAGTAGCTGTTCTTCCCACCCTAGGGAGGGAGATAAGTGTCAGTGTTGGTCTAATGAATGTGATTTTACGGTAGCTGTTTTGATTCGTACTAGTTAAATTGTTTAAACAAAAACATTACATTTTCATTGTAAAAATAAAATTTTATTTTTATGAATAATATATTCTAAGATAAAAATTATCTCACTGATTACAATTTATTTGTTTCTTATTTATTTCAATTAAATATGATAAATAAGGGTATATTAAATACCTTTCTATCAGGTCGAAACTGAATACAATTTATTTGCTTCTTACTTATTTCAAATTAAAGGTATAAATCATATAGAACCTGAAAAAAATAATAATTCTATACTATTTAAATATACATATCTGCACTGTACTTGCAGAATAACGAAGACAATTTCTAACTCTCGAGTGGAAGAGAAGCTTTGATATTTAGCATATGCATATATATATACATCAACATCATTATTATTATCTATCGGCATTTGGGATAATAAATGACAGAACTTCCCTACATGAAGAACGAGGACTTTTAATTAGGACATACCTATCTAGTCAGCATGTCGTCTTCGTGGTTTTAGGTGCTCTTTCAGTATACTCCGGGCTAGAGGGAACCTGTAGCTTCCGTGGGTAAGGTTGCTTAGCATCTTGAAATTAAACTGTCTCCAAAAAGCAATCCTCACTCAACATCCTTTGCATCAAGAGATAAAGTGGTAGATAGGGGTAAAATAAAGAAGCAATGCAAACCTATGAATTCATACTTTAGTCATAATGACTATTACAAATATATATATATATATATATATATATATATATATATATATATACAAATCTATAAAAAAATTAAAGTCAGTTTATTAATAGATGAAAGTATAAGGAATGAAATTATAGTTAATGATTTGTGAACTCATATACTAACATCTGGAAATATAAGTCATGATCAGGAAGCATTAATGAAAACATTATTTCAAGCTGCAACAGAACATTTAGTTAAAAGTAAAAGGTGAAGAAACAATATATATAGGAGAGTATTCTCGCCAATGTTACTTATTTCGGTTCGAATGGATTTATTGAGAATATCAATAAATGTCCGTGGCCTATTCTTCTACACTCTATTTTGAGATACCCCCACAAGAAAAAATCCGGTGAGGTTAGCTCAGGGGATCTGGGAGTCACAGACCTCTTGAGATTATTCGATTATCAAAGAAACTGGTTACAAGTTACATGGTGTCACAAGATTTATGAAACGTTGGTTCATCATGCTGAAATAACCTTCTCTCAATTCAATATCATCTCCGTAAAACTTCAGACAATATGGTGAGAGGAGTGCAAACATATATGGATGCGGATGGAGGAGAATATCTAGTAAGTCCACAGGTCGATGATTTCATATTTAGAGACAACTCTTTAGGAATGCATTTTCTGAGCATAAATTTATACCTTTAGATATTCTCCAATCCAAGAATTCTGAATAGAATTTCTCGTACGTCTTTGTCGACTATCTGGTAACTAGTTATTGGTAACATTGACTGCTTTTGCCGTAATTTCTTGGGGTGTAAGTTCAATGTTACTGTTACTAGTGTCAGATATTTTGACTTTTTTTTTTTTTTAAACTGGCGCTACTACCGTTGTCGATGGAAATAAGAATAATTGATACTTGCGCTTTCACAATGTTATGTAGCCACTTCTGTTTAGTCGAATACCAGTACTTTAATGAACAGGTGCACTTTAATGAGGCCCATTAAAGTACTGCTACCAGTCTTATAATACGAAAGTTTGGCATTGTCTAGCAATAAATTATTTATTGAAATTATTTATAGATTTCCCTATAACTTCTTTTAAAATTATAAACCTTAAGTGTCAATAACTACTATATCAGTAGTATGCTAAAAAGCTTAATAAAGGTAATAATAAAAGCCTTAAGTTAGAAAACAATCGAGCAATGAATGTAGGCAATTATAGAATTGTAATCATAAAATCAGCCTGCAATTCTAAATAAAGGAAGAATATAGGGAAATGTTAGCTCTGATCGTCATACAGATAAATCTCTTGCATTTTTACAGAGGACAATAATTTGACCACCTGTACTGATCATGACCAGCTTCAACAATCCTACTGACATTGTTTATTTACAATTAACCGTTTCTTTTGGATCACATATTCTAATTACGAGTTGTGTGGCGCCAGGCTGCTTCATATCAAGGCGCCCCACCAGAATTATCCCATATACATAACATATGGCGAGTCTTTTACAGCAATTTGGCCGTCGCTCGCATCTCCATCCCATTGTCAATTTATTTCCCTCAGCATCTTTCCTCTCCAAATCCAATGCTACATGTTATTCTTCTGCCAGAAGTTGCCGGAGCCATCCGACGCACATGTCTATAACAAATCAACTTCTTCCCCTCCACAACTCTTGTTTACGGGAGACACATCTTCAGATGTCAGCTGTTTCATGCTTCACTTTTAGAAAGCTTGCAAATAATCACACCCATGACTTGGTGCTGTTCTTTTGACAGAGAAATAAACAAAGAAAACCTCACGAGTTCAAACTGTTATTATATCAAGTGCCAAAATGATGTTAAGTTTATTTATTTATGATTAACATTGATATATTTAAATGATGAGAGCACTGGTTTTGAATTTGTATGAGTTACAGGTGGCCATGACCGAATAAAGTAGGTCACTGACGGTGAAGATGAATGTTAATATCCAATCTAGATAAATGGTGAATACGATAAATTAAATAGAGATTAAAGCTATAAAAGAAAATTGTTATTAGGGTCTTACATTTGGAAAATTATAAAATTATATAAATCAAAATTAATGTATTGGCCAGAGGAAAAAATTGTAAACTCTAATAATTAGTTACCGAGGTAATAAGGAACAAGTCAATAAGTGAAGAGCACATAGCGTCTTTTGTGTCGTGATCAAAGAGCGAGCAGATGCGTGTGCTAACCATTGCATGAACTGAACTAATTATTCATCATCGATATAACGAAGGTTCGATATAGTGCAACCTTATTTTCAGAAAACTAATGTGTGGAAAGCGAAAAAATCGCGTGTGTATAAAGACAACAGAAATCTAAGAAAATTATTATATTAGGATTGTAATAATCAGAATTGTATGAGAATATGTTTGATCATCGTAGACGTTGTGAATTGCAGTGAGTTTTAAGTAAAGAAAAACTTACAACGTGTGTGGAACAATAAATAGAACATTTAGAAACAAAATACGTAAAGAAACAAAATTAAAGTTCTACAAAGTTATGGTTGTACCTATACTGACATACGGAAGTGAGACTTGGACGTTAACTAAAAAGCAACAGAGTAAAATACAGGCTTCAGAAATGAAATTCTTGAGAAGTGTGAAAGGATGCACGAAGAGGGACTTAATAAGAAATGAAAATATAAGACAAGAGCTGGACATTTTTAGTATGAATGATAGGTTAAAAGATCTCAAACAAAAATGGAAGGATCATGGTGAAAGAATGCCAGAAAACAAATATTACAGTTTCATCCTAAAGGTAGGAGATCGGTGGGCAGACCCAGGAAACGATGGCTGGAGGACTTCGAAGGCGGAACAGGCACCTGATTGCCTATGCTATGAAGTGAAGAAGAACAAGAAGAAAACTTGCAACCATTTTTATTACCTTAATATTGAGTTCCTCAATCGCATCCGAGACCACTTTCAAGAGAAATCTCATGCTAACTGGATCTACAACGGACGCCACAACGAGAACGTCACCACGAATTCATTTTCATCCCCCCATCCTCAACACATTTGTAGTAATACTGCTACAAATAGAACTTCAAGAACACCATCCCAGCATTTTCCTATCGTTGGCCATAATTGCGTCTGCAGAGTTATACCTACATGAACGTCTCTAACCAAATTATGTGAATGGAAATTCATTAAAATACTTATATTCTACCGTGTAAATAATCTATCATGGAAGGACAGGTAATGAAAATTAAGTAGCTTAAACTAAGGGTTTGTCCCAACCTCCAGGTGTTCCCCAGTATCATAACTGAGAAATCTTACAGCCAGGCCTTTAAAGACTCTTTTCCTTTCTTTCAACATTCCCATTACAAATTCCATTTCATATATCATCAGTATTCAATATCTGCGATGCCACATACAGTAATAATGGGCGTTAAACATTACCACTAATAAATAAAATGCAATTATATATAATCTCAGCGATTTGTGTCTTGTGTTAAACTGCATTAAATAGATTGAAACAGCAGGCATAATTTGGATTCTTCCGTTCAGTTATTAGACCTTTATACAAATCACAGAGGTAAATATGAACTTCTAACCCAAAAAGCTGAAAAGAAAGTAGTGCTTAAAATAGAATAGCTTCATAGAAAATCATAACGCTCATGATGTTATGCTGAACACTAGAAATGGCACATCAATATTGTCGCGAGCCCATTGTTGATCGAGGTATCGCGGGCGACTGGTTCAAAGAGACAGGCAGTGCAGTGTGTAGACAAAAGCTCGCCGAAACGATAGGGGTCAAGGAGACCGATTTCTTGAGAGTTCTTCCTTGTTCTAGACACATCTCGATTGTTTGAGAAGATTCCGGAATGTGAGTTATCTATAACAAGAGAGCCCGCCCGCCACAGTGAGTTAATGGGTAATTGGAACTCGCATGCATGAACAGCTGTGTTTGTGGTTGAGGACCTTGCAAGTTGTATTGTGTATGTGAAGTCATTCTGGACTGTAAAGGTTGATAGAAGTGTGTTTCCTCGGAAATAAAGATCAATTTTTGTGTTGTAACCTGGGCTTTTGATTTCACGAAACCACAACGTCACAGTATTATCATCTGTTAATTAGATTAATAGCTTATTTATTGTGTTCCCTTTGCTATCCCTAGGTCAGTATTTCAAAACATGTTCTTGTTTTGTCATCCTGTAGAGTGCTGGTTCATTATACATTATTCAATAATTCCGTCATGGAGAATTCTTTAATTTGTTCATGCCAGTACTTCGAGACTCTTTTGATCATTTCATATATGTAACTTATTTCTCCTTTGTCCTGTAGAGCAAAGCACGACACAAACCTCCAAGTACACTTGATAAAGTCTCCAATTAGGTTCGTGATTGTAATGACAATACCAAAAATTTCACAATGAAGCAAATAATTTACTTGAAGGTTTCGTCACATAAAATTTATATTCCATATCAAATTGAAATGCTTATGCACCTAATATAATTTAGGTCTTTATTGTATATTACGAAATTTATTAAAAATGTACATTTTAAAATATTAATACATGTTTTTGATAATATTTTGCCGAAAAATGGGGTGTCTTTTAGGTTTACTGACTTATAATGAATTGATGTTATATGTATTTGTAGGATTGGAGAGATTTCACCATATGGCCCAAAATGCTCAAGAAAGGTTCTGGAAAAAGCCTGTATGAGTGTCTGTGAGTATTTCACCGAAACCCTTATGCCTAGAAACAGTGGCTTGAACCCCGCCAACCTGCCAAAAAGTCATCGTTAAAATATAATATCAGTTTGGTCACAAAGTAATGTTGTGTTTCTAGTGGAGTTATGAAGGTGTAATTCACTGGGAGTTTTTCAAACGGGCGGGCGACTGATGTGGATAGAATTCTCAACAACTGGAAAGACTTCGTGAAATTTTGAGACCGAGATACCCAGAATTGTTTAACCGAATTAGTGTTTTATTGTAAAATGACAATGCAGCACCACATATTGTACGAACAACTCTGGAAAAACTTCAGGAATTGGGAGAAATCAAACTCTTGCCACACCCATCATACAACTTTGATCTCGCACCATCACATTATCACCTCTTTCGATCCATGATCCATTTTCTACTTGGAAGAAATTTTGACAGTTTTGAAGCAGTATAAGCGGAGGTCACCGTATTCTTCACATGAAAAACCAGAGACTAATAGCATCGTGGGATAAACCTCGCTGAACGATGTTTCAAGACCATGGAATCTAATGGTCTATACTCTGCAAATTAGTTATTGGTTGTCAAAAAGCATTTCAAATAATTGTTTTCTTTAAAAAAGCTTTACGTATCAGACATTATCTATATTTCCAGGGAAGTAACGAACCCTCCAAATGATACGAGAGTGGGTCAAAAAGTAATGCCTCCTATTTCTTTTTTCTCTTTTAATTGCCAAGAATATTGAATTCAATTTACGTAGCTTGAAAACTACAACAATGACGATTAATTTGTCACTATTCGATATAATCTCCGTCCTTTTCCACAGTTTTGGTCCACCTTTTAACTAGGGCGTGTATTCCAGTGTGGTAAAACACACGGTCTTGCTTCCTAAGCCATTGACGCACGGACGCTTTCACAGCCTCCTCTTCTTCAAAATGAATACCATGATGAGCTTCCTTTACTGGCCCGAACAGATGGAAGTCTGGTGGTGCCATGCCAGGGCTGTATGGGGGGTGAGGTAAGACTTGCCATCCCAAATTCTCAATTTCTGCAGTGGTGTAACGGCTGGTGTGTGGTCTTGCATTGTCATGCAAAATAAGAACATCCGCCATAGGTTTTGTTTGGCGAACTCGGCGAAGGCATGCTTTCAGCTTTTTGAGAGTTCTACTGTATTGGACAGAATTTATTGTGCATCCCTGCTCCAAAAAATCAATCATAAGCACACCCTCTGCACCAACACTGTCGTCATAATTTTCCCTGCCGACCGCTGAGTTTTGAATTTCTTTTTTCTTCGTTGACGTTGTGTCATGCCCTTCCATTGACTGCCTCTTTGATTCATGTTCCAAAAAATGAACCCACGTTTCTTCTCCGGTAGCAATTTTTTCCAGAAACTCCTCTCCCTCCAAATTGAAACGCTACAAGTGTTCGGAGGCTATTGTTTTCCTTGTTTCTTTGTTTCGGGTGGTCAACATTCTTGGTACCCAACGTGAACAAATTTTTGAGTAACCCAGCTGTTGAATAATAATCATCACACTGCCTTTACTGAGGGAGGTAGTGCGACACAATTCACCTGTTTTTACCCGGCGATCACCACGAATATCATACACTCGCTGAATGTTGCATGGAGTCACTGCAGTCTCCGGCCTGCCGCTTCGCTTTTCATCTGCCAATGGTGTTTGCCCTTCAGCTTCGTTATAGCAACGAACCCATCGTCTAACAGTGCTGACATCAACCGTTGCATTACCATACACATTTTTTAGCCTTTCGTGAATGCGAATTGACGTTTCACCCACCGCAGTCAAAAATTCAACCACAGAACGCTGTCTTATACGAATGTCGATGTCAGCCATTTTGCAAGAGGATGCAGTGCTGCCACCTGTTGACTTAGGAAGTTACTACAGCAGGGAATTGGAGAAAAAAGTTTGAGGAATTGCGCCAAATTAAGAGTGTTCACATAACTTACTTATTTAAGGGAGAAAAGGAGGCATTACTCTATACCCACGCTCGTATAAAGCATTCGAGACATTAAAGAATTGGCACAAAATGGGGGAAAACATGACAAGTTTCGTGACCTAATAGAGAGTGTAAAAGGGGAAGAAAAACGTCTCTGCCAACGTTTAGCTCAGTAACAATTTTCTCCCAAGTAAGGACATAGCACACTGGCTTTGTATATACGTGGAACAGGCTTGTAGATGCGTCATTTAGGACGCACTGAATCCTGGTACCTTTTTCTCATTAAGCACAACATTATTCGCTAATTTTGGAGAGCATCGCAAAATTACCCTTTTAATATCTTGCTGCTAGACTTCAGAAAAGCAAGTGCAAACATCTGTGTTCTGTTTTATTTACAAAAAAGCGCTGCTTCTGACAAAAAAATTCCATTAGTTTGGAAGTCGGTAGGGGCGCTACTTGTGATTACCATACCGCTTCAGATGTGGACCATGTGATGATATTTTCCTGTTAGTTCATATTAAAAACACAATAATTGACGTGCCAATTACGCCCCTCCTAGCCAAATAGCTTTTAACCCCTGCAGAAGCCGTAGAGGAGCCCGGACTTAATCTGCACATACACACCATGTGCGAAAATGTTCCTTACGACACGACCTTACTTATAATTGTATGTGAACTGCAGCAGAGCAAGGGTGGGCACGTGTTTTATAAAAGCGCCGGACATATACGACCCCATACCTTGTGGTTTGCTGCCAAGGGGGGTCGACCTCGCTATTTCTTTCCCTACCCTTTCCTCCTTGCCTATTTTTGGATAAAGAGTAACATATACAATTCCACGATGGCTATTGCAAAAGGGTAAAAGAGCCTTTGTAAGCTAAGGCAGGACCAATGGGATCAGCGCAAGAGTGAATTACATGGATTTATGGGCAGTTGTGCAAGATAATGGCCTATAGCTTAGGAATGAGTTTAGGTGTCTATCACATCAAATCGCAGGCAGCGATTGTTGCCTATTTCAACGTGGTTTCAGTTGTAGAATGCTTATGTTTTACAATAACACTTAGCGAAAGAGTCTGTATACATTTACAAAATATTATTGAGACTATGTGGATTTGTGAATTTAAAAGTCCAGTTGCAGAAATTCCAAAATGCTCTTTATTCCCGTAGAAACACTATTTGATCAACCCACCAGTAACAGAATTACGTAATACACAAATACAATCCACAAGATCGTTGACCACAAACAAAGATTTCACTTTCAAAACACAGCTGCACGCGGACGATTCCCATCACGACTTTCCTTTGACGAGTCGCGGCTTCCTTAAATATCTCTACTCGTATTTCTAGACATCTCTGGAATGTCCTGTAACAAACAAGAAATCGAACCTTCCAGTCAGCTGTCTCTCTTTTTCCCGTAGGGGAGGGGATCCGTCCCCTTCAGCTGCCGAGGTGCTGGCGCTACGGACCCTTAGCACTCGTGGTACCTCTGACGTTACTAGAGGAACTTCGGGCATAACTGCCGAGTCCCTCCCGTCGGGGAGTTCTTCGGATTGGGTTGGACTCGAGGGGGCAGTGTTTTCCCGACACCCACGGGGAATTGGGTACCTCCGGCCAGGCTATGGCCGTCCGGAGGGGGTAGAGAGCTGCCTTATAATTCCCGGGTACTAGACTGCAGAGCTAGTAGAAGGTGTGCTAGATCACCAGGCGGCCCCACCGAGGTCATATCGGAAGCCTTCCCGGCGGGGTTGACGCGTGTAAGTGTCATATCCACTTCCACCCGTCTTGACGTTGTAGTTGATGGGGGGGGGGGCTTTTCAGACTCAAGGTATTGCCCCATGGAAAGACCCCCAGAGTTTCCATCGCTCCCGGGTAGAAGGAGGCCCGGGTCCTTGGTCCTACGTGTCCAGGACTAATGGGAATAGAGCCTCTGCACCTAAATAATAATAGCCTCTTTATCCTTTTCGGCAAGCTTTTATCTCCGCGGTGCAAAATCACTCCCTTATCTCCGCGCTGGACTACCTGTGCCTTTGTATGCACTGGCCGCACTGTCGCAATAATGGATTCGCGAGATTATGCTTTAAAGCTTAAAAACTGAGTGTTGAACATCCTCAAATTTCTGGAAATGCCGCGGAAAATGAAGAGGAACTGCGATCGGCACTGTGACTTAGTTTTGATCTATTGTACATATTCTCCCAATGGGGCCTTTCTGGGAGGAAGGATGATACCTGAGGAGACAAAGGGAGGTCATCCCAAGGAGCCACGGCACTGCAAAGGGTAGGGTCCCTACACTTTACCAATGTGAAACTCCCCGGCAGGCTAACGCAACTGTCAGCTCACCCACCGAGGTCCGGAGACGGCTCTACCAGACCAGGCTCGGAGACTGGAGACCATTCTACCGGAGGAGGAAGTTTTCTCGGAGCAATTCATTAGCCATGCACCGCCGAGACTCCCGCCGACACGTCCACCCTAAAGGGGACCACCAGATTAGAGGTGATGTGAAATGATAATGGGGATGAAATGGATATTCGGAGGCTGTAATTAACCTACCCAGCGACTCGGGAAAACTCCCGAAAACCCAATGGGTTAGGTAAGTCGGCCGCAGACGGCCACGGCCACGGCCGCAGACGAAATCGCTTGGACCATCCCGGTAATAAGTGGTACTTTAAGTAAACCTGTTAGGGCCGTGTTTGGTGAGGGGACTTTCTTTAAAATCTCTGTGTTACATCCTTGGAAGATTGATTATTAACCTTTCCGTTTTTCAGTTATGCTCTTTATACACGCACGCACACACACGCACGCACACACATTCTAATTGCAACAAGCACTCACAACTTGCTCAAGTTTGGAAAAATGGCAACAAGCGTCACAAGGGGAAATCACAAAATCCTATTTTCCCAACATAAAGTGACAGAACAAAAACTAAAGTAAAACTAACATAGAATCAGACATTATTGTTAACGGGTCACAGGAAAACTAAAATGTACTACCACCTACTTAAAATAAGAGACAATCCAGTGTGTAAGTGCAATCGAAACGAACAAACTGTGGACCATTTAACATTCGAGTTTAATCTGTTAGACAAGGAAAGGGAAAATCAAAACAAAAACAATAACATTGGCTGGAACTTATACAAACACACACCAAAAGTTTCAGTATATTTGTGAACAGTATGGACTACGATAATCTTTAAATAGTTATACAAGATACAAATATTCATATTAGTTTATAAAATGGTAAATCTCTAGTAAATCTGATAATATGTAATGAATAGTGAAAACAGATATTTATGTAACTGTGCACCCAAGTATGTAGTATTACTCACAATGTAATGTAGTATGCTGTAAAATAATTAACAAATAACACACACACACACACACACACACACACACACACACACACACACACACACACACACACACACACGTACAATTGACGTAGCTATTCGCTCATACACAAAGGGGGAAACCTCGCATTCTTACATCTGTGAATCTTCTGTATGGCTACAGCTCCTCGGGAGGAAGGGATGAAGTAAAGCTACATGAAACTGCAGGATACAGGAGGATGGCATGAAGTAAAGAAAGTGTGGTATAGATATGTGTGAAAAACGTAATCCCTTTTAGCCTTAAAGCTGCCACACTGAAGTCGTCAAGTGGGTAATAAATAGCTTGTTCAACCCAGCATCCCGTTAGTATCACCACGTTCCAGATATATACGTAAAAACCTGATAATAAAAATGCAATTAAAAAGAAAAAGTGTTGGAAAGCAGTAGTGCCTAATAAGAAACCAACCTCGCATTCGACTACTGATCAGGCAATATCACGAAAATTAACAGGTTAGAATGGATTGTCGATAAGAGTCGAACTTGGTGTCAATAAAAATGCTGGTGCTGTGGTGGTAGACTTGGTTGTGGTTTTGGTGGTGTTGATAATGAGACCAACCTTGTTGGTTGTGATTTTATTGCCTTGGTTCATCCCAATATTTAAGAAGTTCTCCATTTCCGTGTGCAAATAACAGGAATGACACACTGTATTACTTATGCTGAATGCACACAATTTTCATTTTTTGTGAGTCAGTTTGACTAGTTAATTTCGAGTAATTACAAATAATAATAAAATGGAAATTGCCTTCAACGGTGCTACTTAACGACCCTATGATACTTAGTCCCATGGTGTGGCATGGCATGTCCTTTTATTGGTGGGGGGGGGTGTCTGGTCTTAAATGAACTTGTCGTATCTCGGAAGAGTTCTGAGTGCTATAACATTCTGTAAATAGCATTGCCAACCAAAGAAACCCAATAAATTTTCCAAAATATCAAATCAAAAACCGACTTTACTGATGAGACTACCTAATACAAGGGGCGTCCAGAAGGTAAGTTGTGTTTCAATTTCTCCTCTGCAGCGCTGCGATCACAGTTCCACACATGCGCGGTAGACGCTCTGTATCAAGGAGAAGAAACGTGCGCCATTGTGAGATCGCTGTCAGTCACGTACGCTTTGTTGTCCTATTTTACAATGTCGGTGCTGATTGAAAATCCCGCTGCTTGTGAAATCAGATCTGTGATTCGTTTTCTGAACGCTAGGAAAGTGAAACAAATTGGAATTTATCGGCTGTCAAAAGCTGTTGTGTTTCTTCACGACAACGCAAGAACACACACTGCAAATGCGATGAAAAGCATCCTACAGCCCTGACCTCGCTCCTAGTGACTTTCATCTGTTTTGCATCTCAAATCTTTCCTTGGCGGTCAACACTTCAACAATGACGAGGAGCTGAAAGAAAATGTTTCCAACTGGTTGAAGACACAGGCGGCAAACTTCTATGAAGAAGGTATATGTAAACTTGTGCCTCGCTATGATAAATGCCTACAAAATTTTAGCAGTTATGTGGAAAAGTAGTTTAAGAGTTGTAGAATTTTGTGCAATAAATAATTTTTCAGTATCTGTACACAATTTAATTTTATTGCGTAACAGAACTTACTTTCTGTACGTACCTCGTATTTTTAGATCAACATGAAGTTCTTTTTTTGTTCTTACCTCGTTATTTCATTTATATATCTAGTGTATCACGTTTCTAAGCCACTGAGCGATATTTCATATTTAGTTTTAATAATTTTTTGGAAATCTTTGTTCAAATTGTTATGCTTTTATTGTTTAATTAAGTAATTCATTTATTCAGAGCCAGAAAAGTGATAGCTAATGATAGGGCGGAAATAACAGCGGTAAGAATATGTAAACATAAACTGGATTTGTCAGATGGTTAGAAAGAATGTATGATGAAGCGGTCGTACAATGTACGCGGTGGAGGTATGGGCCACATCGGTGATAGGTACACAATTAGACCAGATGTATGGATTGTTTTGCAAAGAACTACTAGGGCTGCCTAAATCGGCACCAAGAGAAGTTGCATTACTAGAGTTAGGTAATACAAAAGGGAGGGGAATAATATTAGAGAGAATATTGAAATTCTGATATAAGTGTATTAAAGGGCAGATTATTGACTCTGTGCATGAAGCAACAGAAAAGCATTAAGAATACAAATAGTTGGTGGTCGGAATTGGAAAGAATGGTATTGAAGATAGGCATGGGAGATTTACACAGAGCAGAGGAGACAAATCATAGCAGTTTTTGGAAGGAAGTGAGAACCAGGGTACAAGATATAGATGGGCAAGAGTTATGGGAAAGTATAGAAGAAAAGAAATCGTTGAAATTTTATAAGCAATTAAAAAGAGAATGGGGTAGGGAAAATATGTAGATCAATGTGGCAAAACTGGAAGAGAAGGCATAGCATATTTGAGAGTAGGAATAATATATCTAAAAGGGTTGAGAAGTAATGAGGGCCGAAGACTCCGGAGAGAAACACATCATCTCCTCGACCGGCGACGCATCAACATGGGGAAGAAGGCGAAGAAGAACTCTGCTGCAGCGAAGCGCCAGGCAGTAGAGTCGCTTCCGCCGCAGCCCTCTCCGGCCGGCTCTCGGGCGCCCACGCCAGTCTCGCTGATAGCTTCGGCGGACGAGAGCGAGTCGCCCGCCAGGCGCACCGACCGATTCTGGGCTAGTCCCTTCTCAACGTCACCGCACGCATCGCCAGACGCAGACGCTCAACGCCAGCTGACACCGCCGCACCTACTCAGCAGCACGCGCGCCAACCAAACATCGCTCCCGGAGCTCACCTCAGCAGCAAACTTCGCCGCCGCTGTTGCCACAACGCCGAGGACCTCAACATTGCCACCCGCCGAACCTGCTCGGCCGCCGTGGACCGCAACCGTCGTCGTCACGGATGTGCCTCGTGACCTGCCGTGCAGGTTTATTCTCGCCGCCGCCCAACAGCAGTGGCCCTCGGCCCTACGGGCCAGCCGCATCAGCATACGAGGCCGCGCCACATCCTTGGTCCGCCTGCAGCTAGAAGATGAAGCCGACATGAGCGCGGCCTTGAGGATGGGCCTGCCCTTGTTAAGGCAGTGTCTCAAAATTGAGGCAAGCCGCTCCGAGCGACCAGCACCTTGTCGTCGATGCTGCAGGTACGGACACGTAGCCACCACTTGCACTGTAACCCCACGGTGCCATTACTGCGGTGCCGCGACACTCACAGGGGAATGCCAGCAGCATGATATTCGCCGCCGACGCCGGTACTGCGCCACCTGCAATGGCTACGGACATTTTACAGCACAGGCGCAGTGCCCCGCTCGTCCACGTCAGGATGCCAGCCTCACCTCACCTCCCACGGCTCACCTTAACGGTCCTGCCGACTGGAGCCAAATGCTGGACAGCCTCAAGGATGAAGTTCAGAAGGTCAACCGCCGGCTTCATTCCATCGAGGAGCTACTGGTAGGCGGACCCGCCTCAGCCATCCAAGGGACTCCTAGAGCCGACGTACAGGACCTCCATTCTGAGGTCCTGAACATCGGTCTTCGCCTAGGGAACTTGGAGGACTCACTCGCCGCCATCAACGCTAGACATGACGTCACCCAAGCCGCACTGACTGAAATTAAAGGCCATCTCTCGGCCATCGAGAAGCTCGTGACTGACAGCCTGGCATCTCTCCAAGCTGTTCACACCATCACAAAGCAACTTACAAAACTCCAAGAACTCAGCAACCAGCTAACACAGGACAACATTACTGCAGTCACCCAACAGAACACAACACTACTGGACAACACCAACACCGACGCCAAACTAGACCAGCTCCTACAACTGCTCCACCGCCTGGTTCAGCATCAACTTCAGGCCAACACCGATCATCCTACCGTCTCTCTTCGCGAACGCGCAAGAAGACATTATGCCCATATTCCCCAATTAAATAAAGTACGTTTAATCCCCTTCGTGCCATGCTCAGGACTTCGGTCATGGTCATGGCCAAGGAAACCATCCCCAACGCGCTCCCGCACACTGTGCGGCAGCATATGATGACGATATCAACGGAGGTGCTAATGCGGAACTCCACAATAGGCAGAAGAATAACTGCCATCCCAAATCCTAACTTCAAATCCCTCCTTAAAACTCCTTGTTATTGTTAATAAAAATACTTTTAAAAAATTTTTACTCATTTCCACTTGTTTTAAAAAAAAAAAGTAATGAGGTAGGGATACGTGAGTTTTGTGGAGATGAAGAGAGCACTGTTCAGTACCTCATAGAGTGTAAGCAGTTAACAAATTGCAGGAGAAAAATATGGGATAAGAAATGGGACAGTGTGAGCAAAGAGGTAGTGGGATTAGGCATGTTAACGGGGATGGGTGAAAACAAAAACTAGATGTACAGGAGAATTCTTATATAGATTAACAGAAAAATAGATTAGGGCAAAAGAAGCGAAGGTCAAGAAGAAATGCCACGAAGCTGCTTAGGGAAAAACCAAAGGCTTATGGCCAGGGGACCTGATTCAGCGAGTTAATCTTGGGTCAGCAATTTTCATGTATTTGAACAGGATGTATAATAGTGTATGTTCGATGTTAAAGTCATTGTAATGAAAGTGTACTACAAACTGCACAAATAAATACTACATATCATAAGTTAATGTACTCAGAGTTTATCTGATAGTCTGTATTTCTTGAATGATTAATTTTGCTACGCCATGGGAGTTATTTATTAGTCGGAATAAATAGTCAGGAAAGTGTTAAGTGAAGAGCTGTAGTGATGGACTCAAATGGGGAAATGTAATGAAGTTAAGATAGTTCCTTTTATTGTTCACTCTGTAATAATTAGCTGATTTTTCTGAGATCTAATTTAAAAATAATAGTCTCTAAAATGTGTGATTATGCGTATTTAGTGTGATATGATTAGTATAATTCCATATGTAATGTAATGCCAGAGGTTCTACTCTCATTAGTCCTAGACCCGTGGAACCAAGGACCCGGGCCTCCCTCGACCAGGGAGCTACCGAGTTGTCCCAAACGGGGCGCCCGGCGCCTCCGTGGGGCTTTCCGTAGAGCAGTACCTAGAGACTAACAAGCCCCTCCCCCCAAACTAGTCCTGTGGACTCAAGACGGGTACGCGCGCCAACACCAAAATGGGAAGGCTACCGATATGACCTCGGTGGAGCCGCCTGGTGATCTAGCACACCTTCTACTAGCTATGCTGACTAGTATGCGGGAATTTTAATGGTTTCCCTCAAACCCGTCCGGAGACGTACCCGATCTCCCACGGGTATCGGGAACCACTGCCCCCTCGAGACCAACCCAATCCTAACAACTCCCTATCAGGGAGCAGCTCAAATGTTTGGCCCGAGGTTCCTCTAGTAACATCAGAGGTACCACGAGTGCTAGGGGTCCTCAGCGCCCGCACCACGGTAGCTGAAGGGGACGGAAGCCTTCCCCTAAAATGATTTTCTTTAAATATTCTCGAGAACCCATAGTTGCGACGATGCGCGCACAAAGGGACGATAGTGCAGTTCGGAGATACGGAACAGATAGTGCAGCGCGGAGATAAAAACTTGCCGAATCAGATACAGACAGATAGCTGACGGGAAGGTTCGATTTCTTGTTTGTTGAGAACATTACAGAAATGTCTAGAAATATGAGTAGAAGTAGATACGAAGGCCATGACTCGCCAAGATAGAGCCGAAGTTGTCATTCGAATCGCGCAGCTGTGTTTTGAAAGTGAACTCCTTTTGTGGGTATGGCAGACGAGCCTGGAGGCTGTATTTTGTATGTTACGTAATTTTTCTGCTGTAAGGGTTGACCGAAGTGTATTTCTACGGAAATAAATAACATTTTGAATTTCTGCAAATAGGACTTTTAATTCCATGAACCAACAAAGTCACAACATATTAACCTAAAATCGCTCTTTTTGTCAAAATGTATCCTAGATCCAAAGGCTTCCTGGATAATTAGTTTATTATGTGTTTGAAATGGGAGCAACCAATGGGAGTCCTGCGGTGTTGTCGTATTGCATTCCCGCTAAGTGGTGTGTGAGGTGCGCCAACTTAATCAATCAATCTATTCGCGCTAAGACAAAAATTCAGATTTCGCCAAAACTGATCCATGTGGAAGGTAGAGATTAATGTATCTAACATAACCTGAAAACCCCATATTTTTAGCCCAAGTAGTTTTTCCAATACACATACATAAAACACTTACTTGTATTATAACAATAAATCACGACGTAAGCACTGTATGAATATCATTATTGGTTGTTATGTATGCGTGTACGTATATTTGTAATTACTCAGAACTGAAACGTAAATGTTTGACATGACGTGATAAAAGAATTACTTTGAATAAGCCAATTGGAGCGAGAAGAAATAAATTCTCTGCTGCCCTGGAAGAACGTGTCTCGTCACAGTATATCTTTGTTTATAAATGGTTCATAATCTCTAGAGAGTTCAATGTGGTTGGTGTGTATGTACATATACTTTTAATTACTCAGAACTGAAATTTAAACTACTGCATGACGCGATAAAAGAATTACAGTGAATAAATCAAGGTATTAAATACGAGAAAGAGCAAACACTTCATTTCCTGTTAGCATGTTGAATGCTGAATGTTTGACAACAGGGCGCTGGGGCGGGTTTTCTCCGAGATCTCCGGTTTCCCCTGCCATCTCATTCCACCAGTGCTCCATCTTCATCTCATGTATCATCAGTGTCATCGCCTGCGGTGCCGTATGTAGTAAAAGCGGGCATTAAACACTACACATTTTGCTAAATGTTTGTTTATGAATAAATGCTGGATAAGAAGTGTATATTTACTCTAGAGAGTTCAGATCAGAATCATTCAGTTGTTCTTTACACAACAGTAGAGTAAGAGTTAAATAGTGCAATTGCTTCTTGCGGTGAATGTAATGGCGAGTCAACAAGGCAATTATTGCGAAGTCAGGCTCAAAGTATTGTTTTTAAGGTGTACACGTTCTTCAAAAAAATGGGCAATGAGGAATATAGAAATCAGCTCGATTTCAAAAATGCGCAACGCCTTACTGCTGAAGCGTGTGGTGTAGATAAAACAAGTGTGTCCCGCATTTGGATTAGAAAAACAGGTAAATCATAAACTATAATTATAGTTAAAGTGTTTAAAAATCTGTATATTTTGCAAAAATTCTTTTCCAATTTTGATTTAGCAAGTGCATCATTGTAAAAGTTTGTAAAATATAATTCGCTTACCCTTAAATTTAGCACCAAACAGACCTGCATGTTGTATGAGTGTGCGAGAGAGAGAGGGAAATATAGAAAGAGTGGGGTAACACGCTGGCAACGCTGAGTGTGATAACGGCATCTGATTAGCTGGACTCCAGAACTCTTCCCATTTGAAACACATAATAGATATGTGCATCTCAGTACATAATGTAGGAGACGCAGAGAAAGAGTGTAATCTTCTTAAAGTATTCATTCTATCAACATTTTATAAATGAGTAAACTTATTAGGAATATTGTGGCGGTATTTATGAGATGGATAATGAACGATTATGTGAATAAGCTTGATATTCCAGATAAACACATATGGTGTGATGTTTGATGCTGCCTCACAGCACGAGGGTAGTGACAAAGTGGAATAATTAATGAAGGTGTTCCCCTCATTACGGGAGAGGTGAGGAAATAAAACTCCTATCTCGACGTGGGACGGATTCTGTCTTAGCGGATTTCTCAGAAATCTATCTCATAGTTCTGCCTGTTACTGGTGAACAAGTCAAGTGTTAATTTATGCATGGCTTTACGATACACCTAATGCTCATTAGTGTTATTTTTAAGTTCTTGTCTGAAGAAGCTGCTAATGATGTAATAAGACGTTTGCTTCATTACTACTCCGGAAGTTTCCGTTGCAATTATTTCTGCTGTTTCATCCAACAACCGTTTACGAAGTTGTTACATTGTGTAGAGATATTCTTTACGTGTTCCGAATTCTAAGTAGGAATACAAATTTAAAGTTCTAAGTCATAGATGTTAATCTACATTTTGATTTCATTTACCGCTAAGATATCTTATCAAACTGGATGAAATCTAATAAAGGGAAGAGAATTGTGCCAGAATGTGAAACTGTAACACCTAAAGATTTCTTATATAGAAAAACAAAATCTGTTTAAGCAAGTCGGTAACATTTAAGAATGATGGAAACTGGACCACAGTGTGCAATCCAGGAAGAAAGTATGGTGAGATATGTTGAAGGTTGTAAAACTAGACATTTATTTACAAATATATAATAGTGGCTTTGTGGGTTCGTAGAATTAAAAGTCCAGTTTCCTGAAATTGTAAGTGTTGTTTATTTCCGTAGAAGCACACTGTTCAATTCTCACGTAACAACAGTACATCACATATACAACACAATCTTCCAAGGTCAATGACAATAACAAACAGCGTTTTGATTACACCTGTTCAGCACATCAGCCCTCGTTACAAAAACACTCTACAGCTGTTCTCTGCTAACGACTAACTGACTGACTCTAGGCGAGTCATCGCCTTCTTAAATACCTCATTGATAAATTCGAGACTGTTACAGAACAATAAAGAGATCGAATATTGTATCACCTTCCAGAAGCGTAACTTAATCTATGCCGGCAATTCCTTTATCTCAGCTATCTTTACCTGCCGGCTCTTTTTGTACACTAGCCGCGCCATCGCAGATAATGGCTTCGCGACACTATATATAACCGAGAGGGATGGCTCACACAGTTTTGTCTGTGGCCCGCTTTCCGGAGGCCCGAGTTCGATTCCCGTGGACGACTTACCTAATCCATGGGTTTTTCGGGAGTTTCTCGAGTCAACAGGCGAATGCTGGGTAGGATAATTACATCCCCGAATTTCCTGTCCCTCCATTTCATCTGTATTATCATTACATATCATCCGGTGACCTCTTTCAGGGTAGAAGTATCGGAGGATATCTCGGCACCTTGGGTCGGCCACTCTCTGGGTCCTCTCGCCTCATCCTTCCTCCCGGGGATGCCCTACTTGGGGCTTAGGTACAATGAATCACAGATTTTGATGCCGAATCCCCGCCCTCAGTAATCCTAATCCTAATCAGGTAGGACAAATACAAAAGTGTGCTGAAAACACACTGTCTCCTAGTGTATCTTCAAAACAAGCATATTGTTATTCGAAGTCTGTATCCTCCAACGCTTAAAGTTCTCTAGATATACCGCAGCAAATAGTTTTCGTTTGTTAACCAACTTTCAATTGGCCTCATCATATCCGTGTGCAGGGATTTCTACCTTTTACACTGCAGTAATTCTGCTTATATGAGACTGTCACATTTAAGCTCACTTAAAGATCATCAGCCTGGTATGCATTTGAATCCGAGATCATGGGATCAGTAGGTCAATGGATTTCATATGCAATGCGTAACCATTAAGAATTAACCGTAGGACTTAACAGCAAGACTTAACCAAATCTAACCTACTTAACCACGATACTTTACAGAGATGAACTAGAGTTGCTGAAATCATACAGAGGTCACAAAAATAAGGAATCCAGACTATAAATACATTAGTCTATCTAATAAATAAGAACTGCTATACAAAGAGCAAAAATAGCAGAATTAAGATCACTACTCAGCATATATATCTCAAGTAGTAACGAAGATAGTCCTAGACGGCAGCCTTAAAGAATCAGTGGATACTAGAGACAGAAACCAAATATACACAGAAGAGCTCACAGCTGCTATGAACCTTAGAGAGTCAGAGAATTGCTAGAAAAATAACTTAGATAACTCATCTAATCCTCGATATACCTCTGTAGCTTAAATAAGTCATAAAAGCATTCAAAATGCTCAAAAAGCTGTCAAAATAGCATTCAAGAATGCTCAAGTTGTTCTTGGGAAGCAAGCCAGATGAAAAGACGATTAGAAATCGACGTTTCGGAAGTGTGCATCTCTCCCATCATCAGCATATTTATTAAATGTTATAACCTCAAATGAATGACTGGATGTAACACAAATGTAAACAAAGACAAAACACTATCAAAATAAACATTACCAAACAAAAGACTGTTGTGTTATATTCAGTATGCGAATTAAGAAATTAGTGCGGTACAATATACCTAAAGCTTAAAGATTATTGGACATGCCAGCACCGACGGACGGAGGGACGGACGGAATTATTTTGTAGAACAGTGCACTGCACGTCACAGAATTTCATTAAAATCCGTGAAGATCCATGAAATATTGTTAAGCATATTTTCTGTATTTTCACAACATCTTTTAGTTATTTAAAAATTCATGTTTATTACCCGTCTGCTACGTATTTTATGAGAATGAGTTGGATTTTGAATGCCTCAATTTTTTGGAAAAGCAAAATGGATTGTACTGTTCTCCTTAATAAGCAAGTACTTTCTCCAAAATTTTGGCAACGGGTGATACTTCCATTTGAGAGGTTCACGATTCAAATCCCGTCAGAGTCGTTCTCTTTGATATGTCTTTTTCAGGTTTTCTTCATTTTTTATAAATGGCAAATGCTGCTTACCTGGAACCTTCCTTACTAAAACATAATTTCATTTTATATATCCCCAGTATCCATGGTTTTGGTGTACCATATGTAGTAAAAACGGGCGGTAAACACGACTAAAAATACTAAGTTGTTTTGCAAACTTCATGTCTGGTGTGCAAAGTGTTAAAAGGTTTACATATTTCTCCTTCCTGTCCACACTTAAGAAATAATAACAATTTTAAAAGTCAAGATATAAACCATACATTTAACAGTATTTGTTAAACTTAAAAAATTATTCCAGTGTAGAATTTAGTTAACTGTTCTATCCGTTCATATTAGGTTTTGACCATTGATATTAAATATGAATATGCGTTACAGAAATGCGGGGACCAGATATTTATAAACGGGATAAACGCTAGGAAAAAACCATTAAATGTTCACAATAGAATCCGTAAAACTACAAGTTAATTTCGTTTTGGTGATTATATTTTTAGTCTTGTGGTAAGAGACGACTATGTAGATTTTGCGAGTGTGTTCCTTTTTACCCGAAACGTTTTCAACGGGAATAAGTAGAGGGATGTAAGAGAGGGCTTAGCCCCATGCTACAACAATCATAACACCTTAATTTCGGGGTAGGGGAAGGAAGCCTAATACTTATTTTGATATTATTGCAGTGTTATAATTGGAATCGGTCATGTGCTGCAGGACCCAACGCTAATCCTCCGCCGGATCACGCTAGTGGGTGAGAAGCTTTTATAGAAGAATAGAGGATTTGCATTGCTCCGCGACAATGGTGTCACAAATCACTTTTACTACGTCCCTCGGACTCTCGTGGTGTTTGCCCACTCTGGTAATGCCTGGGAATGTCTCAGAATTCAAGGGACGATTTAATAACATCACTGGCCCTTTCGAACCTGCCTGCGGAAGCTTCTGCACAGTCTCACTAACCCCCTGCAGTAGATGTCAGACCAAGTCTGTTCTTATATCTACTGATCGCAAAAATACACAAATTAACAGAGATTCAATTCCTATTAAATTATACATTCTTAGTTTCCTTCAGTTTCAGATTATTTTTATTACTTTTAATTATATTTTTAAAAATTAAATATTAAAAGTAAGACGAAGATTGTAAAATAAAAACTTTCAAATAAAGACTTCCACTGATACCTTTAACTTTGATCGTATCTGTTTCCAGTTTTTGTTGTAAATGATATTGGGTACCTCATGACTAGTTTCTAGTACTAAGGAAAAGTACTTGATGTCTAAGAGTTATGATATTTTTCTATAAATTACATAAATATTGGCCTGGATATTACACATGCTCTGTAGCAATTTTATGAAAACAAATAAATGTTTACTTAGTTAACATTTCAAAGAACTGTAAAATTTAATTTGTCAAAAACGAAAAGAAAATGGCACGGAGGTTTCCTCTTTCACTTATAGTTGCACATGTGATGTATTGTTGTAAAGCATAAGTTAGAAGAGTTTTCATTTATAAGTGTAAAGATAGAAGCTAAGAAAATGTATGCAATAAATTCAAGTGACCTTTTCTACTTACTCTCCTACCAAATTACTCTTAAAACGGTATACTTCTATCTAATTATTCTTGTTAATCTACATAAATACTCCTCTTATATTTATTTTGTAGAAGTACATTAAATTAAAGAAATGGAATTCTATATTTTCTTCATGAGTAGCAACATTTTGTATTTAACTTAAGATTTACCAGTTAAACAATAAATAATTCAATATCTAAAGGTATTCATATGTTATTTCAGAGAAAATTTAAGATAATAATTTTTTTTTTATTTGTTCCATTTAACTACTATGGTCATATCGGCGGCTGTTCTCCTTTGGAACACGTTGAGGGTGTTAACTCGTAAACGTTAGGTTTTAATCATTAGATCACGCACACATTCACACTCTCATTCATACTTTCAGACTCTGGGGAAGATGAGGAATTATCTTGGATGGAGAAAAATCCCCACCCCCACCGCCGGGAATCAAACCCGGGACCCCTAGCACGGCAGGCAGGTGCTCTGCCGACTGAGCTATGGGGCCAGCCGATAATAATTTTGTTTATCCTATAAACAGGTTATTTTAGTTCATATCGTTATAGCTACATATTTTAAATGGCCAATAATAACAGAATGTTTTGCATGAAGGGTATATTTTGAGTTAGAGGAGAGTTTCCTCATATTATGTGTGGCAACATTTGAAAGCGCTAAACTAATTATAAAACTTTTATGTTTATCGATATCTTCTAAGTTAGGAAGTTCATATACAAATAAACAGAAACCTTTTGTCGCTGTTTTCACTGTCCACTATTTCTCAATCTTTCTTATGAAAGCTTTTTCCTATCTGCTTCATATAAATGAAACAAGAATTACCGAAGTTGGTTGTTACACATTTTGTTACATTTGCAATATGAGTACAGTAGATTTAAGCGATAGTCATATATTCTAAAATTAGATCACTTCGATTGCTTTGAAATACAATTCCCTCTGCATGCCCACAGGAGAAACATTGAAAAGTCATTTAGATTTAGCGGCTGTAAAAAGGTATTAGAACTTTAAACCAACATTAAATGATATATTGTAATTTATTTACTCCACAAATGTTCTGTTTAGTAAGCGTTTAGTCTTATAGTTTACACGTTATACAACATTCATACACAATGGAGAGTTCGTCACAGGAATTTTCAGAACTTTCAAGATATTTATTTTCTTATCCTTAAAATATCTTAAACATATGACATTTTAATGAAAGCCGTTCAAGCTATTTTTTACAAAATTAAAAATAATGATCAATATTCATTATTAAGTTAGTTTACTGCTAAGATTTTTTAACGAAACTTCTTGTCCCATCCTTGGAAATTACTTCAGTTATATGTATTAAGTTTGGTATTTAACCATATTCATGTTTTATGTATTTCACACAAACACATACACACACCTGCTCATACCCTCGAATATCTTTTATATCTGTAATTTATGAGCCTTGAAACCTCAATTTCAGGTTATATTTGGAATGTTTTAATTATCGCAATTCTTCTTCTGCTTACTGAGGTAAATAGTATAGAAACAAAAAATAAACTAACATCATCTAAACAAAGTAAATCCGAGGTATCGTTTGTTGCTCACTTTCGGCTGCGTTTGTTTTCATATCACGTGTAGTGACCAAGCTCATTTGCCTTTTTTCCTGGGTACTCTCGGTCACCAGGTAATTCTTAAATTAGATATTCAGTGCCGCGACACAATTCTACACTTGCAGAACAAAATAAAATAATATTGGAAATAGAGCAAGCACCTTTGTTCCCGAGTTTTAACGCTTATCGATTATTACTGATTGTAAGGAAGCAAACTCAAACACTAAAATTAAAATAGAAATTAAGCTTTTATTTATAAAAGTTCCTTAACTGTTGTGATTCTCAGCATCCTATTCTATATTTTACGTAAAAGAACGATTAATTTTGCTTAGAGGCAGGTTTCTTACGTGCCATAAATTTACGAAACGAAGCCACCGGTTTTACTTCCCTTGTGAAAGAAGGCAGCTAAGTATTTTTTCCAGCCGAAAAATGCATCAACCTTCGCCTGCGGCCGCGGGAAACCAGAGGGTAGCATGTAACACCTAGAGCATGGAGGATGGCATCAAACTCAGAGTTTGCAAACTGCAAGTTTCTCGAAGATCTAGAAGGCACATTATGGGACCGCTAGACGAAGTACATACTGTCACCGTGTGGCATTGTTGTGCTGCTGGCACAAGCTGGAGCCGGGCGCTTAACAGGAGAGAAAGAGACAGAGGGAGGCTCTAGAATGTTCTGCCCATTGTTGCTGCCGCTAAAGTTCCAGTAAGTTCTGAAGCTTTCTAGAAATAATGGCTGGGAAGGTACAAAT
Organism: Mantis religiosa; assembly: GCA_030765055.1. Lineage (NCBI taxonomy): Eukaryota > Metazoa > Arthropoda > Insecta > Mantodea > Mantidae > Mantis > Mantis religiosa. The sequence goes on from CM060954.1 coordinate 64,770,260, forward strand.
ACATATCAGGTGTTAGGAGCGGCAGTTGTTTGTTCGTTATTGCAACAGTCGACGATTGAAGTGTACCGAAATGATTTCTTTCATTTGTTTTTGTGCAGGAAAACACCGAGTGAGCCTGGAAGATAGTTGTTTGTCAATTTCATATCTTTTTACTGAAGCATATGTTCTTCATAGCTGATTGTCAATTTCATGTATTTTTACTGAGGCATAAGTTCTACATTTCTGCAAACCAGATTTCCGAATCCACATAACCCATACAGCTACAATACACATCTACTAATTTCTACTAAATTAGAGTTTTCTACTTAACTAAATGTTTAAACATATAAATGCATCAACATTACTGCACCAGAGCTTAAGAGATAACACTATAATACCAAAGGCGCATTACACCGTCTGGAAAATGTGAGAAAAGACATACTACACCAGATACACATATAACGCAAATGTTCCTTATATCTGCTACCCTCACGAAGTAGTTTTGTGTGAATTTGTTTTCTGAATTTCAGTTTTACCTTACAAACTTTACAAAATGTAGTCATTTCTTATATTGGAAAGTCTTTTTCAAATTCTAATGCAAACGTCCTTATTGTACATCTTGTAGAAGGCATTAAATTGAAGACAACATGCAAATAAAAAGGACAAAATAAAGACTGATATGTTAAAAGATTAAATCTCTATTATAAATCAATGTCTATCGGTCATTTGTCTAGCATTACAATGACTACACGTACACTCAAAGAACATCCACCTGCTCTAGGATCCCAAAGTCCACATTCTGACAACAGTAATATCAGCAAAAACAGCGACAGCAGAAAGTCGACTACGCAATTATGGCCATCTCTCTGCTATGAGCTAATTCAGATTTACAGTAACCTTGGTGTTATGACAAAAAATATAACGTTAAAAAACAAAAAGGAGAACTAACAAATGAAAGATGTATAGTGCATATACGTCTTAAGAGATGCACAGTGACTATTATTGTATTATCCTGCATCTAGTGCATGAACCCATGGAATTCCAAATCTAACTAAAGAATTTAACTAAGGAATTAGTAACTATGATTTGAAATACTGATAAAATAGTTCACTGTAAGTTCAGCTAAGAAACTGGCAAATTGTTTTCAACAAAATAAATCAAGAAAACTAAGGAAATAGAACTTTATGAGTTTAAATTTCCAGCTATAAATAAGGAAATAGCAGTTCACATTTTCAATTTAAGACATCAGTCTTGGTGTATTTAACCAGGAAAGTATGTAGTGGTTAAACTGATACTTCCCGAACCAAGTGTTAGTATTCACTAAACTATTGAAGAAGTAGCTAAACACCAATCTTTATAAGTTTAAGCAATTAGCAGTTACTCTGTCACCCTGACGTAACCAATGTTGATGTACTTAGCCAAGGAAACAAATTTTAGATTCCCAACACTAAGGCAAACAATGTTGATGTGTTTCACTAAAAATAGTAGTTACAGAAAAGTGCATAAAGCACTAAAGAAACTGGTCTTTATTTGTATAATATAGGGAGCATTAGCTTATACAGACCTATCAAGAGAAAGTCTTAGAAGATTGAACATAGAAATTTGCCCTCTGCCCCAAACATGTTGGGACAGTTTTTCTTCATAACCTTCTTAGCTTTGTTTTTCTTCTTCGTCTTTTATTATCTCTAAAAGCAAGTTTTAAGCTGTACACTGGGGAAACCTAGAAGTGATAACGCAAGAATCGTTTGCAACAAAATATACTAACAATTTTTTTTAAAAATAAATAAAAAAGAAACGAAATAAACATATTACAAGAATGAAAAATGACAGACGATCAAATAGCTAGGAACATGAAACCTTGAGGAAGAGATAGTATTGCAAGACCTAGAAAAATATGCAGTCAATATCTAGTGCATTCTGAGAAAAAGCGTGAAGAAAAGCAGAATGAGGAAGTTATATGTGTTCATTTACTTCATACATCATCTAATAGTGCACCAAGAGTAAATATTAAATTACTTAAAAGTGTTAGTTATCCTTATGTAGTTGGTATATTTAAAGCTATAAAATAAATACTGCGTAGCTTTACTCCTTATCCTCCAGTCCCGCAAGATAATCGAATTAGCCCGAAGAGAAATGAACGGCGTGCCGATTCGCGAATGTCTTAATCTTTCCATCTTTCCATGTCCTGGTTGTTGAGTTTTTTTTTAATTTTCTTACTATGTTAATAAGCATTCCAATTAATTGAGAAATAACGTGTAAAATGATACTTTCCCTTTCATTTACAATGCGAACTTGTCAATTTATGAGAAACAGGCGCTAAAGCAGTAATCTTAACTGGATGTTATTTTATTCATTATTACGTTGCCCGCCTCGGTAGCGTAGATGGTAGCATGTCTGCCTCACGTTCAAGAGGTCCCGAGTTCGAATCTCGGTCAGGGTGAGTTACCTGAATAAGGGTTTACCCGGGGTGTTCCCTTATCCTGAAAGACGAATGTCGAGTAACTCTAAGGTCCATAACGCCGGACGCATTGAGCATCATTTCACCAATTTCATTCATCGTCCGATATGACTAAATGTTGGAGGACGTAAATTACACACACACACACACACACACACACACACACACACACACACACACACACACACACACACACACACACACAAACTTATTACGTTTACTTCCACCCTAATACCCATACTTTGATCGGCTAATTTTACTCTTCACTTTTGGAGGAAATGCGAAAAGTATATCAAAACAAAACTTGTTGAATAAAATATGTTTGTGCTTTTATCAAGTGAACATATAAGATCTTATTGTAGCAAAGCTACGTTTCACTATCCCTATTTCAATCTTTGATAAAGAAATTAAACATTAAATTGCACTTAAAATTTGGAATTTGGTTCCTTTTGATAAACATTGCAAGCTTAAACACTTAAACGCAATGTATTTCATAAAGATATGTGACTTAACCTAAAAGTTCTTTGTATAAATGAACTTTTTCGCCATGGCAGCGTTGGCTGAAGATGTGTGGGTAGAGTTTTATTTATTTTTTTGCATTTTAATGAAAGAATGCCAAAAATATTGAGGTATTTATGTAACAGAAAGTAGTTAAACACTTTCAGATGTTTGTATATGAATATTTTAGCAAACATTGAAGCCTTTAATTAATTGGTCAACAGGTTTGATACACGAATGAATGAAATGTGGTTTTAGGATGCAAAATCTGAACGGGTATTAGCACCTTAAGTTTCCGACAGGAAGCTCATTTTAACTAAATAGAACTAATGACAGAAGATTTTGAGAGAAAGTGTTAGTGTTCAGGTGCATTTAAATTGCTCTAAATACAGTCAAATAAAATTACAGACAATAAAGGGCTAATTTAATTATAAGTGTTTGATAAAGCACAATTGTTTTACGTGTCAGTGAAAATGCATATGTATTTGTGGCATTCATTCTTTATTTTCACCAACATTCTTAATTTATTATTTGTAGTAGCCTAAATTTCTTTTTGGTAGACAAAATTTAAAAAGGTAATGAGCAGGCATAGGAATTTAAAAGTATTAAGTCCAGGATGGAAGAATAAGTTTCACTGTCGTAGCTGGACGATACGTAGACATGTCGCAGTAAAGAACCACCCAAACCCTTCTACAGCCATTTGGCGATGGCAGACCGTATTATAACTGGTTTTTACTTACTCTTCAGTGAACCTTGGGCGTTTGTTTCGCATTCTTCGTAGTGATAATGGATTGAGTGTAGATAGCTTGAACCAATACTTAAGAATTCTTATGCTCCAATAATGTAATGTAATATGTAATGTAATGTAATATTTATTGAGGTACTAAGCTTTTACAATTTTTGGACTGCCCTCTGTTTTGGCCCAGGCCACTGCTACACAGGACAGTCCATTAAGTATGTTTACAGACATGTTACAATATGTATTATTACAGAATAGTCACTTATTATTCCTTCTCTCTTTTTACAGTCCACACCCACTTGTTTTTAACCTTACTTAAAAACTGACCTATGTTATTATAATTTTTACTTAAAACCTTGATTAAGCTGATTCTCCTATTCATTTTTGATATTTGACATTCTTTCCTCCACATCTCTGTTTCCTTACAATCAAACAATATATGTTTTATATCCTCTTTGTCCCCACACAATGGGCACTCGTCTTGTGGGTATCCATTTCTTTGACCTCTTAATCTCCATATCCCTGCTCTTAACCATGCTAACCCCTTTCTTTCTTCACTGTTAGTGCTATCTATATACCTCTCCCTCCCCCAACTATTTTTCAATTGAGTATAGAAAACAAGTGATCTCTTCTCTGTTATTTGACTAAACAGTTTCTGGATCTCCATGTCTTCAAATCTTATTCTAGCCCCTTTCCAAAAACCTTTATAATTAGTTTCTCTCTTTCTCCAAATATCACCCATACCATTATTTTCCAAATTATTTCGTAAATTACTTACCCATCCTTTATTTGGTAAACTTAGTTCTTGATACTTCAAGCATTGTTTCAGTATATTGCCCTCCTCTAAATTCAATATCCTATACCAATATTTTAGTGCCCTTTCTATAACTAACCCTTTTCTTGGAACTCTCCCCATTTCAATGCTCCAATAATAAACTTTCCCAGTCACCTGTTTACAGATATATGTTTTATCGTATTATTAATATAAAAAGATGCCCCACCTAAAATAAGAGCTGAACCTTTCCTGGCGAAGAATACGCTCACTTTCTTCTCGGGCAGCCAGCCAGGTGAAAAGATGATTAGATATCAACGTTTCGGAAGTGTACATCTCTCCCATCATCAGGATATTTATAAAATGTTATAACCACAAATGAAATACTGGATATAGCACAAATATAAACAAAGACAAAACACTATCAAAATTCGCATATCTGAACAAAAGATGGTTTTCAATAAACTAAATGCCAGGTCAGGAGATGGCGTGAGTATAGAAAATTGTGTCAAAGAAACGTAACTACTTAACTTGATTATCAAGCTGTATTGATCTTTGATTCCTAATTCGACGGATTTCCAGTTTAAGGCAGGTTTCCAAGAGGAGCTGAACTGCAATCCAGCATCACGATTAAGCGTGCTCCTTTCAGAGGAAATCGCCAAAGCTTCCTTAATTCGCCGCTCCCATTAACAGTGTCGCATTTTGCCAAGATGGTCGTCTCCCGAAAATTGGCTCCATGGTCGTTATCAAAACAATGCTCTGCCAGTCCCAACTTCTCAGGTTACATTAAACGAATGCTCCGTTCATGTTCGATTATTCTAGCAGTGATGGTCTTTCCGGTTTTTCCTATATACGGTGTCCCACATTCACAGGGAATGCGGTACACTTCCGGAGCTTGTAAGTACAGATTAAGCATCTGTTGAGACCACTGAAAGACAAACTGGACTTCCAAGTTCCGGGAATGTACCGCATTACCTGTGAATGTGGGACACCGTATATAGGAAAAACCGGAAGGACCATCGCTACTAGAATAATCGAACATGAACGGAGCATTCGTTTGATTCAACCTGAGAAGTCTGGGCTGGCAGAGCATTGTTTTGATAACGACCATAGAGCTAATTTTCGGGAGACGACCATCTTGGCAAAATGCAACAGTTACTGGGAGCGGCGAATTAAGGAAGCTTTGGCGATTTTCTCTGAAAGGAGCACGCTTAAACGTGATGCTGGATTTCAGTTCAGCTTCTCTTGGAAACCGACCTTAAAAATGAAAATCCACCGAATTATGAAGCAAAGATCAATACAGCTTGATAATCAAGTTAAAGAGTTACGTTTCTTTGACACAATTTTCTATACACACGCCATCTCCATACCTGGCATTTAATTTACTGAAAACCGTCTTTTGTTCAGTAATGCGAATTTTGATAGTGTTTTTTTTTCTTTGTTTATAGTTGTGTTATATCCAGTATTTCATTTGTGGCTATAACATTTTATAAATATCCTGATGATGGGAGAGATGCACACTCCCAAAACGTTGATATCTAATCATCTTTTCACCTGGCTGGCTGCCCGAGAAGTGAGCAAGTTCCCCACCTAGCTTACGATTATCTTGATAAGTGACTTGAAATTACTTAAGTAGACAATACGGAAAAGGTTATATGCACTATACAAAAACAATATTTAAATATTCATGCGAGAAAGAAAGAATTATACATTCTTAAATGAGTTCCCATAAACAATAAAAAATTAAAGCCCAAAACATATTCTGAGAATGGCCAATGCGACGAAAAATATTTAGTCAAACAGTGCATTTAATTCCCTCCTAGGATGCCGCTTAGTTCCATGACTTTTGGTTTCCCCGTTATTTAAAAATCAATATCAGTGAACGAGCAGCTCTGAAATTTAAGATTCGTAAATTATTCGTATTATAATATATATATATAACAGCAACTCCTAGATCTGCTTTTCATCCACACAAGGTGCGTTCTTTCGGTATGAAATATATTATTAAGTTTACTTTACGTATTTCAGATCTCAGCCTGCCAGTAGCAAGACGGGGTAGGAATTAGATGCATACAGAAGAGGTCTGCTTTTCATCTTCATCACTATCTTCACAGTTATAAGCCTTTTTTGCGTCTTCAGAAAATATCGTAGTAATGTTGAAGACCTGCCTTGTTCATACCTATTTTATTAATCATTGCTTCAATATATTCAAGATAATTGACATAAATTAACTGCTGGAGATAACAACTATCCAGGACAATTATTTCATATTTATAGATAGTATATTGTAACCATCAATACTTTACTTTCTCCCAGAGATGTATTTCTTAGAAACATTCTTTAATTTGCATAGGTATACATCACTTTTAAATTATCTTCTGACTGCAATCAAGATCTGGCAGCCATGTCAAGCTTGTGTGCCTAGTTGTACGTGTGCGTAAATGTGTACAAAGGAGCAATTCTTCTTCTACCTTAAGCATTCCTTATGTTGCTCATTTTATTTTATACGTCTTGAGTACTTCATTAAATAATTATTGTACGAGGGTAGGTCAAAAATTAGTGTCTCCTATTTTTTTCTCTTTTAATTGCCAAGAAAATTGAATTTAATTTACATAGCTTGAAAACTACAACATTGACGATCGATTTGTCACTATTCAGTATAATCTCCGTACTTCTCCACAATTTTGGTCCACCTTTTAACTAGGGCAGTGTGGTAAAACACACGGTCTTGCTTCCTAAGCCATTGACTCACGGACATTTTCACAGCCTACTCATCTTCAAAATGAATACCACGATGAGCTTCCTTTAGTGGTCCGAACAGATGGAAGTCTGATAGATCCAGGTCAGGGCTGTATGGGGGGGGGGGGTGGAGGTAAGCCTTGCCATCCCAATTTCTCAATTTCTGCAGTGGTGTAACGGCTGGTGTGTGGTCTTGCATTGTCATGCAAAAGAAGAACATCCGCCAAAGTTTTTGTTGGGCGAACTCGGCGAACGCCTCCTTTCAACTTTTTGAGAGTTCTGACGTATTGGACAGAATGTATTATGCATCCCTGCTCCAAAATATCAATCATAGGCACATCCTCTGCATCCCAAAACACTGTCGCCATAACTTTCCCTGCCGACCGCTGAGTTTTGAATTATTTTTCCTTCGGTGACGTTGTGTGGTGCCATTCCATTAACTGCCTCTTTGATTCAGGTTCAAGAAAATGAACCTACGTTTCATCTCCAGTAACAATTTTTTCCAGAAACTCCTCTCCCTCCAAATTTAAGCGCTGCAAGTGTTCGGAGGCTATTGCTTTCCTTGTTTCTTTGTTTTGGACGGTTAACATTGTTGGTACCCAACGTGAATAAACTTTTGAGTAAGCCGGTTGTTGAATAATCGTCATCACACTGCCTTTACTGAGGGAGGTAATGCGACACAATTCACCTGTTGTTACCCGGCGATCACCACGAATGTCATTGACTTGCTGAATGTTGCATGGAGTCACTGCAGTCATCGGCCTGCCGCTTTGCTTTTCATCTGCCAATGGTGTTTGGCCTTCAGCTTCGTTACAGCAACGAACCCATCGTCTAACAGTACTGACATCCACCGTTGCATCACCATACAAAATTTTTAGCCTTTCGTGATCGCGAATTGGCATTTCAGCTTACATAGTCAAAAAATCAATCTCAAAACGCTGTCCAATACAAATGTTGATGTCAGCCATTTTGCAAGAGGATGCAGTGCTGCCACCTGTTGACTTAGGAAGTTACCACTGCAGGGGATTGGAGAAGAAGTAGAATTGCGCCAAATTCAAAGTTTTCACGTAGCTTATTTATTTAAGGGAAAAATAGGAGGCATTACCTGTTGACCCACCCTCGTAGCTATGTTTTTGAAATGATTACACGTTATTTATCAAGTTTTCATTTATAATAATCTTTGTCAGTATTAAACATTAAATTTTAAAGAAATGATTGTAATTAAGCATATGCCACCCATAATTCCATGTGTTACGGCGATATCGAGAAATAGTAAGTATTTCATGCTCATAGTTTCATTCTTGCACTTGCAACGTGTGTCTGAAAGTAAAAGGTTATTCAAGTGAAAAATACAGGTATAAAGATTTTACCTTTAAAAAAATCTCAGACTTACAGAGTTCAAGATTGATACGCTTGTAGATATTTTATAAATGAGTTCAGAAATGTTTATTTTGCATTTTAAGAAATATATACATAAAAAGTAAAATGTCTAACAGTGACTCCAAATAAACATAATTGAAGTTAATATGTAAGTTGGATATACTTGATACTTATATCCTTTGACTAAATTATTCTTTTGTATGCATCTAAATATTCAACATGCCCAAAAGTACTTCTATAATTGGGGTTTCTATTAATTTTGACTGGCTGTCTTTCCTGTACGGTGGGGAAATTGATAAATTTTAATGCCTTTTGTTTAGTTAAAATTTGGCAGTAGTAATTTCTGGTAAGATAACGTCGGCTGTCCTCATAGCTTGTTAAGAGTAACTTCCTGCTGTGTTAGAACTCCCAGGTTAGATTTGATTTAATTATTATTTCCTACACTACCAAGAGTGTGATAGCATTAATAAGTATAATGTATTAATAAGTATTGTAGTATGTAGTAATAAGTATTAATAAGTATAACTGTTCAAAACTTAAAGAAAAACCACTGTGTAGGGTTAACACCATTAGTGATAGATAATATATTCCAAGGGTTAAGGACCCCGATATGACGATTGCAGTTACAGATGGAGAAAAGTGGAAAAGTAAAGAATATAACCCCCATTTTTAGAGATTAAAAGCTCAGAGTTTCAGTATGATGAAAACTAAGTACCCACGGCGTCGAGACTAGCCGCGATTTTGAGTGACAAAGAACATAGATAAGGGTATGTACGTGACAGAGTTAGGATATTATTCCATTAATATTTTCAAGAAACCAAACATCTGATATGAACAAAATATTGAAAGCTGCAGCTACCCCTAAAAAGTGTGCTCTCGTCTGCAGGGGACGTTGAGTCGTGCAGGACGGACTATGTTATGAGTGTAGCCATTGCTGCTGCCCTGGCACATTCTGTAGTAACATGCAGAAATGTATGGGGGTCCATCCAGGCTCCGATATGAGCCATTCATTAAGGTTTAAATCCAGGGAGTCAGGCCGGCTACGTTGTAATGGTCGAGGAGTAGACCGAACGACTGGACTACTGCTTCCATTAGTTGAGGCCGCCGCCGCAAGGAGCGTGCAAGAGAAAGAGTAGTTAAGGGAGGTAAAGCTGCCAGCGATTATAGTTCACAGATAGGTACAATATTGTCGCTTGCTTGACCAGATCGAAACAGACGAGGAATTGAAATGATCCTTCTCTACTCAGGGGAACTCGTGGCAAAACGGTCTTACTGTTATCTTGCTTTCAGCCTGGAGGATGCTGTAAGATATACAGAAATTTGGTCTATAACCGGGGCTCAATCTTAAGGACTGCAGGGAATACGTGAGCAATACATAACTGGGAGAACAACTCTCTCCAAAAGTTACTCCATTAATAAACTTGATGTAGATAATAACAAATAACACAACTCTCCCTATTCCGATAAAACTCCACACATCTCTAAGCCATGATACATTAATTGTAGATTTGTAAGTGGTAAATACATAAGGGTACACTAGGCTGAAATGACAAGGTTCTAAAAAGCCGTTCAACGTTCTTTCATGACCATAAGAAAAAGATAATAGATACTTTCCTATTAAATGCGTACAAGTATTTAAGTATTCAAACAAATAAAAAAAAATCTCTTCTTAAACTTTCCTAGTTTTACCATTATAGTGATGCTAAGGGATTCTTTTTCCTTTACCCTTATGTCTTTATGCGTCGGGTTGAGAAACGCAAACTGTGGATCAGATACTATATGCGCAAGGTTTCTTGAGCGTTCGGATCCCAAGTCCTCATTCGGTAGGTTTCGCCCATCTCCATAAACACAGATGACAACTTTTAAACTGGAAATGCGCTACACACTGTGACATCTAGTGGCTAGTATGCTAAGCTTTTACACGTACGCCATTTCATTTTGAGGTTAATTATTAGCTAACCAGTTTACAACAAATCTAAAAGCAAGACTATGTTGTCAGTGTCATGGCTCTCGAAAGGGACACGCTATTTTTCGTCTACCTCAGTATAACTGATCTGAATGCAACTGAGCTGGCGTGGTCTAAAATAAAGGATGTTTACAAAGTACGCAATGTTAACGAGAGCCACAAATCTGCGGAAACTTGCTATAGAAGCGACGGATCGGGAAGGATACGCTGAGAAGGTCCAAGAGCTGGAAATGCAATATTGGAGGAACGATGGTGTAATAGAAAATGTAATTAATGAAATTATTAACACATTAGAGGATACTAGCGTTGAAAGTGACGCAGTAAACTTGGAAATCGAAGAATCACAAAATGAGTGAGTGTTTATAGCTGTCATAATATCTGTTTAATACTTTTATTTGTTTTATAACAGTAAATATATAAGCATATAGCATATCGAATGGAGTAAATCCAGCGCTCAAGAAATTCTGCGCATATAGTAGAGAGGATGGTTGACCAATCCGATACCTGGTGTGTCGCGCTGCTCGAACGGTAACCATGGTTTTATCTTTGTTAATAGAAACCTATCAGATAACGCACTGATTATTCTTTTAAGAGTGAGAGGGGAACTGCTGCGCTTCTCGGATCTGTGCTAAACACCAGCGAACGCATCACTTCAGCCAATGGAATTCGCAGAAATCACAAATGACAGATAGATGTTCACTCCAGGTGAAGTAATCAGTGCGTTATCTGAGAGGTATCTATTACCAAAGATAAATGCATGGTAACCGTTCGATCAGCATGCCAGTATGAAAGTGAGAGAAGGAGATGACAGAAACGGAGCTAAATGAATAAAAGGAAAGATGATAATGCTGCAATTGGTGGAATGGCGGCGGGAGAAACCGAAGATTCCGGAGAAACTCCACCCCTGTTCCATGTTGTCAACCACAAATCTCTCATGTGGTCGCCTAGGATCCAACCCAGACCACCTTGGTGACGGTCAAGCGGTGTAACCACTCGGCCACGGCACGGCTCTAATAATATATCTCAAAATTGGTTAATTGTGGGCTTTAATGAGATTTAGTTGTCCTGTAAGGTCTTTCTGTCCCATACTTGTTACAAGTTATACAAAAATCACTCAAAATGAATATATTCCGAGAATATTAACGTTTTTTACCTCACTGTTTTACGAAAGTATCCTCAAAATTTAATATTTTTGTTATAATTATTCAAAACCTTTTCCGTGTAAAGGTTAGTTTGGATTCGGGAGACTTTGTTGAAAATATCGCATTATTGGGAGACTCTGAACTTAAAACCAAGTTATTTTTGTTTTTGAGTTATGCTGTTCAGCAACTCAACAAAGATATGCATGCACGCATAAGTGTTTCTACTTTTTTATTCAAGGAGTCTAAACCGTGTACTTCCATTGAAATTTAGATATCAAACATTTGGCTGTAGCAGCAAACTTATTTTCTCTAATAGTTGTTATTCCTGTATTCATGATACAGTGCTCTCCATATATTTCTCATTAAAAACCTCAAATTAATAATTAAGCTCAGGTTGCACACAGCATACCCTAAAGAATATGAAACACAATGTTTGGCATATGACCAGTAAGTCAATAAAAAGATAAAACTGGTTAAGTCGCTTTGGGAGCACCTTAAGTTAACAAATGCCAGTTTAATTTAGAACAACTTAGATTGATGTTACAGAACAAAGAAATAATTGTCATACTTACATAATGGGTTTTTATGCAGTAAAAATCAATTTCTTAAGGTTTACAAAATGATTTTAGAATAATTATAACTTCTCGGAAAATAGGATTTAAATTCTCTTATTAATTCAACTATCCCAAACATGATTTTATAATACCAATTCTCAAAGCTTGCTTATTAACGTTTATTAATATTAGAGGAGCAGTATTTTCTTAAAAGTCTATGCCAGGAAGAATCAAAACTGCAAAATATTGTTTACTACAGAATGTGTGGAATATCAGTAACTAAACATTAAGAAGAGTTTAATGCATAAGTTATTGTAAATCCGTAAATTAAATGAGAATGGTCTATTGTCATATTTAAGATATTAATACCCCTATAAACTTTTAAAAAATAGAATGAGTAAAGTAACGCAAATGAAACTGATATACTCTCCGCATACAGAGTTTGAAGATTTGTTATTTTCCGTAAAAGGTATTATTCATCAACATTGAAAATAGTTGATAACTAATATAATTTTGAGTCGAACTAATACTCAATGCTCCGCTTATTGCTAGTATTTACCTAGAACGTGCTTCGTTAGGATCTTCCTAACATCATCAGCTGTTGTCAACTAATGGACGTTGGCTTAGTGAACTCATTGGAGGCGACTCTCTCGGTATCTTGATGAATTTGACGTTTGGGTTTTCTTCAGGGGTAATGTCGAAATTAAACAATTTTCTTTCATATTTCTTTATGAAAATTTTTTCCCACGTGGTTAATGCAGCTGGACCTTGGACAATATTTAATAAGTGGATATATCGTTCCATATCATGATTCTCCTTCTAAAAATTGTAAGCTACCGCCGATTTATCTATTTCTTTGTTCCTGATGTTCCTAAAATGCTCTTTAAGCCTAATGTTCAAGTTCCTTTTTGTTCTTCTAATGTAAAAGTTGCCACAGCCTTTGCAGTTTATGCGGTCCATACCTGATTTTTTTCTGTGGGTATCTCCTTTGTTTTATGTGATTTCAAAAGGTGTTGTGCACTAAATTTGTTCTGTGGGATCAAAGTAATATTGTGCTCTTTGAAGACATATTGGAAAAGGTGTGTAGCTCTGGGATGATATGTACATTTTCTATATGAATTTTCATTGCTGATTGGGGTAAGAGTTGTTACTTGTTTGCATCTTTGTTGTATTTTGAATTTATCAAGTTTCTTTTTGACCAATTCAGCATTGAATCCATTGTATTCTGCAATGTGAATGTTATTACTGTACTCTTTGATATATTCCATTTTGTTTAAAGGTACATTAACCAGCCTGTAAGTTAAACTGTTGATAACAGCATGCTAGTGTTGCCTTGGGTTATATCCATCTGATTTTATGATATTTTCTCGGTGTGTTTCCTTTCTCTGTATGCCAAATTCAAGGTTTTTTTATGTTTTCTGGTAAGTTTCAAATCTAAGAAAGGGATTTCATTGACTGTCTCTTTTTCTGTGGAAAATTTTGTTGCAGGATTTTGTAAATTAAGTATTAATGCATCATCCACTTGTTTCTCACTTACTATTGCCCAAATGTCATCCACATATTTATACGAATGTTTGAAAATTAGTGGGAATGCCTTTGTGGTACGGGTTTCCAAAAAGCTCATGAAGAATTCTGCCAAAAATGGGGACAATGGGTTACCCATTTTATGCCGGTAGCGTAGCATAGGAGAATCCACTTATTAAAAGGTGTCCAAGGTCCAGCTGCATTAACCACGTGGGAAAAAATCTTCACAAAGAAATATGAAAGAAAATTGTTTAATTTCGACACTACCTTTGAAGAAAACCCAAACTTCAAGTTCATCAAAATACCGACAGAGTCGCCTCCAATGAGTTTACCAAACCAACGCCCATTAGTCGACAACAGCTGATGATCTTAGGAAGATCCTAAGGAAACGCGTTCTAGGTAAGTACTAGCAATAAGTGGAGCATTGAGTACTAGTTCGACTCAGAATTATATTAATTTTGTACTTCATTCTATCATAGTCCTTACTAATTGGTAAATAGTTGGTAATGTTTTTAATCAAATTATTGCTTTGAAATTTCTTCAGAAGTAATTCTTAATAAATTAAATTGCTTCCGGGAAAAACAAAGTCACACTTAAGCGAAACTTTATTTGTTATTGTTTAACTTTTGCACATCTGCACTAAGTGACTTATATTTGCCACATCAGACAGTAATTCCAAAAACCCAAAGGGAAGTGCAAGAGACACAACTCGGACAAATACGTAACAAACCTTACGTCACATTGTTACATAGCAGCTATAACATCCAGGGTATCTGAATGACAACTGCAGCTGTTTACTCATACACTTGAACTAATGTTATAAGTAAGATTGGATTACAGATTGTGTAACTATTTTATCATACCTTAGAGAAAGAGAAATGCAATTGCGACTGTCAAACATGTATTCCTCTTTTCAGATAATACCCGAATTCGCCACAGCATCCTTAGAAGGAGTAAGGCTGAGGTAGGTTTACACCATATTGACAATATTTATAGACATTCATTTATTTAGATCGAATTGTGAATAAATTCTATTTCACTTATAGGTATTGCCAACCCAACATAAGAAGGCAAGCGGGGCCTGAGTAGGGAGAGGGGTTTTCACTGTTTATCCACAGTGGTAGTTGATCAGTTTACTATGAAATGAGTGTGTATGCATATGACTCATCCATGCTACCAAATCTATTTCTTGTTTCAGTGACTGCAGTGATACGTGCTATGCATGGGTGAATTATGTGACAACACTATATTTTACCTGAACCGTATCTTATCCGGACGGCGAGCACAAACATCATGCGGTAGGGAATAGTGATTACGTCAAACATTCCTCTACCTTGACTTCTTGTGTTGTTTACTTGTGATAATACTGCCAAGTGTACATCGTGGTGCTATACTGCGATTCACCAAGAAAATATTGGTGCACCTGGCTCGAATATCTGGCAATTACGTAACATAACTACAAAAACATAATAGTTACGAATTAGGGTCCATGCATATTATTCCTATAGCTCCGTATGTGTTTGGTTTCTGATCTCATATTCTCTCTATTTATCCAGAAAATTCCATCCAAATTGATGGAAGATGTATAGCAAACAATATACAAAACACGTTTCCCTATAAAACTAAAATTTATTACGGATGTCAGCACCCACTCTGAAATAGATATTTAAAGTCATATGGTATCAAATGTATTATTATTAAGTAAAACAGTAGCGTGTAAGGACGTCTAAAACTGCTTTGCCATGTTCAGTGATTTTTCACTATATCACGAAAAACAAAGTATGAGCAGGCAATATTCATAAATTCAATCCCAGAGGAACAAATGTATCAGAAAACGTTAATGCCCCGAAAAAATGTATTACGACTGAATTACAAGATTTGACAGGATTTTAAATGTCCATATAAACAGTAGTTTGAGGTGAAGAGATTTCTCAAAGTTTCGTGGAAGATGCTGAACTTATGTCATCGTTTTTGGTGCCTTTCTGACCTATAGATTGGTTATGTTATACATGCACACACATATACACATTCATAAACCTTTGTAAAATTGCAGTTTTGATTTAAGGGATCTCAAATTATGTACTTCCGGTGAATTTGATACCGAATTTCTTGTAAATACAAATACTTTTCTCTGTTTAGTATAGTTAGATTGTAGAACAGTAAAGCTATAGAAACGGAAACCTCTCTATACCAGTGCGACAGCAATCTTCTTAAGGAGGATGGGCTAAGTTCATCAACATTATCATCATCATCCTTATCATCATCATCATCATCATCATCATCATCATCATCATCATCATCATCATCATCATCACAGCCCGCCTCGGTAGCGTAGATGGTAGCCTCACGTTCAAGAGTTCCCGAGTTCGAATCTCGGTCAGGGTGAGCTACCTGGATAAGGCTTTTTCCGGGATTTTCCCTTATTCTTACCAACGAATGTCAGGTAGCTTTAAGCTCCATGGACTCTAGACACATTTGAGCATTATTTCACCATTTCATTCACCGTCCGAGATGACTTGACGTTGGAGGACTTAAAATTACAAAAAAAAAAAAAAAAAAAAAAAAAAAAGTCTCTTCAAGGTTTAGGCATTACTGCCTGTTGCAGTGTTTATAATGTCGCGAAACCCGTTATCTACCATCGCGCAGCTTGTTTACACAGAGGGAACTGATAGGCGGGCAGTGTGGACTTGCCGGCCCAGATAGGGTTTCACGCTTCTGGAAGGTGTTAGAATTTCGGATTACGTCATTAGATGCCTTGTTTATTCCATAAACATCTAGTGATTGTGCATTATGAATGAGGTATTTAAGGAAGTGACGAGTTGTGTAACAAGGGTGTTGTTGCAACGAGAGCTGACCAGAACGTTGTTTGTTATTGTCATCAACCTTGGTAGATTGTGCTGTGTATGTGACGTAATGTTGTTACGTGAGAACTGATCAGTGTATTTCTACGGAAATAAAGAACATTTAGAATTTCTGCAAATTGGATTTTTAATTCTGTGAACTCACAAAGTCACAATAATTTATTGTATTGGTTCCAACGCTTTCTTCGTCTTCCAACGCTCCTCTTTCCTACTGGTCTATAGTTCATAAAATAGCGTGGTAATCCTTCTTTCTCCATGTGTTGTACATGGGTTACCCATTTACCTCTGTATTCTTGTACTCTGTCATTCAGGTCGAATATCTCTAGCTCTTCATGTACATCTTCATTTCTTTTGTGGTTGATTTTTCTATATTCCGTAATGCTTCATAGAAATTTCATTTCATTTACTTGAAGTTTTCTTTTATCTTTTTCAGTTATGACTTATACTTCGCTGCTATATAGTGCTTTGTAATTTACGTCCTCCAACGTTTAGTCATATCGAACGATGTATGAAATGGGTGAAATGATGCTCAAATGAGCGCGGAGTTCATAGAACTTAGAGTTACCCCACATTCGTCTTTCGGGATAAGGGAAAACCCCGGAAAAACCTTATACAGTTAACTCACCCTGAGCGAGATTCGAACTCGGGACCTCTTGAACGTGAGGCAGACATACTACCACCACGCTACCGCGGCGAGCGTACTGACCTTACTTTGTAAAATTTTAGAATGATATCTTTACTTGCTTTATTTCGTAGACTTCTTTTTATTGTTCCATTTATATAGTTGCATATTTCTGACTTTTTAATTATTCTGTTTCTTTCTTATATGATATGTAATAACCCATGTAATGGACCCGTCTACCTGTTCTATATTATTATTTTCTATTAAAATTTTGGATCTAATACTCTGTTTATCTTTAAAAGCCACCACATTACCTTTATTTGGATATATAGTCATATTAAACCCCTTTATCATTTTGTTTAGCTCATGTATTGCCTTCTGAAGATTGTTTTCTGAGTTCTGGTCATCTGCAAATGAAAGTTACAAAGGTGCAAAGTACTTTAGGTTAAGATTTATGGTATATATTCCTATCCTACTAATCCATTGTCCCATAATTTCTGCCATAAAAATGATAAAAAGGTGGGGACATACTGTATCATTGTCTTAAGCCTACATTTATTTTCTTTATTTTGTGGTGTTGTGCTCTATGTATTTGTATCTTGTGTTCTTATAGATATTTTAATTAGGTGGAGTGGAACACCTCTTTTTCACATAATTTTTCGTGCTATTTGTCTCTCAATCCTATCAAACGCCTAAATATAATATATTTTGCCTTTCATTGTTGAAATCTGTTTTTCTACGAGGTTGGGTCAAAAAGTAATGCCTCCTACTTTTCCCCCCTAAATAAGGGATGTTAAAACTTTGAATTTGGCGCAATTCCTCAAACCTTCTTCTCCAATTCCCTGTAGCAGGAACTTCCCAAGTAAACAGGTGGCAGCACTGCATCCTCTTGCAAAATGGCTGACATCGACATTCGTATTAGACAGCGTTCTGTGATTGAATTTTTGATTTCGGAAGTAGAAACGCCAATTCGCATTCACGAAAGGCTAAAAAATGTGTAAGGTGATGCAATGGTGGTTGCCAGCACTGTTAGACGATGGGTTCGTCGCTGTAACGAAGCTGAAGGGCAAAAACCATTGGCAGATGAAAAGCGAAGCGGCAGGCCGGTGACTGCAGTGACTCCATGCAACATTCAGCGAGTCGATGACATCATTCGTGGTGATCGCTTGGTAACAGCAGGCGAATTTTGTCGCTTTACCTCTCTCAGTAAAAGCAGTGTGATGACGATTATTCAACAACTGGGTTACTCAAAAGTTTATTCACGTTGGTTACCAAGAATGTTAACCGCCCAAAGCAAAGAACAAGGAAAACAATAACCCCCAAACACTTGCAGCGCTTCAATTTGGAGGGAGATGAGTTTCTGGAAAAATTGTTACTCGAGACGAAAGGTGGGTTCATTTTCTGAACCTGAATCAAAGAGGCAGTCAATGGAATAGCATCATACGTCACCGAAGAAAAAAGAAATTCAAAAGCGGTTGGCAGGGAAAGGTATAGCGACAGTGTTTTGGGATGCAGAGGGTGTGCTTATGATTGAATTTTGGAGCAGGAATGCACAATACCTACTGTCCAATAGATCAGAACTCTCAATAAGCTGAAAGCAGGTCTTCGTCGAGTTCACCCAACAAAAACTATGGCGGATGCTCTTCTTTTGCATGACAATACAAGAGCACACACCAGCCGTTACACCACTGCAGAAAATGAGAAATTGGGATGGCAAGTCTTACCTCACCCCACATAGAGCCCTGACCTGGCACCATCAGACTTCCATCTGTTCGGGCCACTAAAGGAAGCTCATCGTGGGATTCATTTTGAAGATGAGGAGGCTGTGAAAACGTCCGTACGTCAATGGCTTAGGAAGCAAGACCGTGTGTTTTACCACACTGGAATACATGCCCTAGTTAAAAGGTGAACCAAAACTGTGGAAAAGGACGGAGATTATATTTATTAGTGACAAATTAATCGTCAATATTGTAGTTTTCAAGCTATGTAAATTGGATTCAATTTTCTTGGTAATTAAAAGAGGAAAAAGATAGGAGGCATTACTTTTGACCCACCCTCCTATCACTTGCTGCAGTATAAATATATTGTCTATGCAAGACCTTCCTTCTCCTAAGCCATTTTGTTCTTCTAAGAATATTACTTCTGATATTGGCTTTAGTTGTTCCGTTATTATTTTTGTAGATATTTTATACGTGTTATTCAGTAAACATATGCTTCGGTAGTTTTCACATTTTGTTCAATCACACTTTTTAAATGTTGGTTTGACCATTGATATATCCCATTCTTAAAGGTATAGTTTTACTGAGCCAAAATGTATTTAGTAGAATGAGGAGTCTTGTTTAAAAATTCTTAGACGCATATTCTAATAATTCATTATTTATTCCATTACTACCTGTTGCTTTTCTATTGTTTAGCTTTTTCAGGGTAATTTCAAGTTCTTTGTAATCTATTAGGTCCGGATTGGTATTAAATTTTAATCCTTTTTCATCATATTTTGTTTGATTAGTGTATACATTTTTGAAGTATTGTAAACATTGGTTGATAGGGCAAGTTAGAAGGTTAAAAACACGCACATACTCTACTGGACCAAGTCGAAGAGGTTTCGGATGTAATGAAAAGAAGTGTAGAAGTTTGAAACATCCACGCCCATGATTTTTGAAATGATGAAGTTTCTGTTATTTATATATTTTGTAGCACACCACAATTTACCATAATAGCAACTTGTCCATAATTTCATAGTTCCAGAACGCCACCTACCTACTGTAGATAATAATAGGAAGGATTCTATTACACTCAGAAATTGTATACCTTGATTTCACCGAAAATAAGCATGTTGATATAGTTTGAATCTCCTTCCAAAGGCTTTTTAGAGAAATCTCTCCATATATCTCTCTGTGAATAACATAACCCAAAAATGAAAGGTTTATTGTTTAAGCTCATGATTTCCAAAGATGTGACATGAAGATTTTGAACGGAGCTGCCCTTTCCAAGCTGAAGAGTCTCGTACATGGAAAAAGATTCGAAAAGTTTTTATTTCTGCAAATATTTATCTACGATTTTGATTAAAATACAACTTCCTTACCTAAACTTATTTTATGACAAATGAAATGTATGAAAGGGTAGAGCCGGCTAAAAAATTCAATGCCATAGCCGGGATTTGAACCACGGAACTTCTGGTCTCCGTCCAGCCGCTCTAAACCATTGAGCTACTATGACCAACTTGCCGACATGACATTAAATTCCACAACTGACTCGTGCTTTTCCCGATAAACCACTAGTAGTCCTCATAAACACATGAGGCAACTACCTTAGTGGCGACTTACTATGCTGTAAGTACTTTAAGGCCCGGGCTTTATAGTTCGGACGACTATTAAAGTACGGCATAGTAAGTCGCCATTCTCAGGTGTTTATGAGAACTCCTAAGTGGTTTACCGGGAAAAAATATGAGTCAGCTGGAGAATTTAAAGTCATGTTCGCATGTTGGCCATAGTAGCTCAATGATTTAGAGCGGCTGGACGGAGACCAGAAGATCCGTGGTTCAAATTCCGGCTATGGCAATGAATTTTTCAGTCTGGCTCTACCCTTTCATAGTGCGTCCACGGCTAGTATGAAAGTACAATTAATTTCCATTAATTGTGTCTAATAGTGGTCCGAACTATAAAGCCCTGGCCTTAAAGTACTTACAGCATAGTAAGTCGCCATTAAGGTAGTTGTCTCATGTGTTTATGAGAACTCCTAGTGGTTTACAGGGAAAAACACGAGTCAGTTGGAGAATTTAAAGTCATGTTGGCATGTTGGCCATAGTAGCTCAATGGTTTAGAGCGGCTGGACGGAGACCAGAAGATCCGTGGTTCAAATCCCGGCTATAGCATTGAGTTTTTCAGTCTGGCTCCACCCTTTCAAAGTGCGTCCACGGCTAGTATGAAAGTACAATTAATTTCCATTAATTGTGTCTAATAGTGGGCCGAACTATAAAGCCCGGGCCTTAAAGTACTTACAGCATAGTAAGTCGCCATTAAGGTAGTTGTCTAATGTGTTTATGAGAACTCCTAGTGGTTTACAGGGAAAAACACGAGTCAGTTGGAGAATTTAAAGGCATGTTGGCATGTTGGCTATAGTAGCTCAATGGTTTAGAGCAGCTGGACGAAAGCAGAAGATCTCTGGTTCAAATCCCGGCTATGGCATTGAATTTTTAGTCTGGCTATACCCTTTCATAGTGCGTCCTACATGCGGCTAGTATAAAAGAACAACTAATTTCCAAATGAAATTTATGTCTTGGATCATCTGCCAAAGGCGCTGGTATCTTCTTCATTTTGAATGACTTTGGTATAAATGGTAAACGGTAAGCAACAGCGAAATCTTTCAATACTAAAATGAATCTCATTAAAGGCTTAAAATTTGTCAAATATTTGTTCTATATGCTCAGTTGGGCATTACCTAGGCTCTTGATTGTTAGTTTCAATTTAGAAATATTTCAAAGTTATTTTCTTCTTTTCTCCTGACCATGTAAAGTCTTCTACATAGCAACCAGCTCTTACAGGGTTGTCTGCAATTTAAGACTAGTGTATTTTCATATTGCTATTTAATAAAGCCATTTATACAAATTTGGCTTGATCAACATGAAAGAGATAAAAGAAAAGATTTCTGAACAGTGTATAGGGAAGATCATGTGAATGCGGCTCAAGATCTTTTTTCTAATTTATAGCTGGCCTTAAATTGTTATCACATAGCTATTATATGCAATTCTTTTAAATGATGGTTAAGTACAGAGGATTTGAACTGACAACCTGAAGAAAGTGAGTCACAGACACATCCCATGAGTTACTTCAACAGTGTCTGGGGTTTTATTTATTTTCCTTGGTTGTGTAAATGATTTGAATAGTTGGTCACGGAGACACGTATAGTAAACCACGTCAAGTTTAGGATATGATGGAAGATGACATGTTACAGTTGGTCCATGTTTCAAGACGACATTCCCCAGTGCCCCCTACATGGATCACTAGGCGATATTTATCTGTAACCTATGTGCCAAGTTAAAGGTTTAACTTTGCCCGTGTCCGCTGTGTCATATATTCCCCCTGTAGGAAGTTTGGCCTCGTGAGAGAACGGCGCCAATATGGTGGACGCTGCTTTTCCTTCAGCTAGGAATGTGATTGACTGGCTTTGAAGGTGTATAAATCCTCAGGCAGGGCGCGCACCGTCCACGAAAAAAATAATAAAAATGAAACGCTCCAAGTTACTCAACTGCTATAAAACATAGACGTGTCAACTGAAGGTAACAGCCAGCGGTTCAGTTCTTGCCCTCGGCTTCAGAGGTATCTAACTTTTTACTTTTACGCCATATATTCTGTTTAATGACAGTGGGGAAGCAGAAGGGATGATAACTTCTGGATCAAGGGTTCGAGCCTTGTCCTGCACAGTCATCTCTAAAGAAAGAGAAAAATATCGATGTAAAATACCTTGATGAACTAGTAGGTCATCATCAATACAGGGTGGAAGATCTTAGAATGTACAAAGCTTATTATCTCCAATTGATGAATAATGGATAAAAATAATACAAACTTCAACTTAGGCTTTTTAATCTACGAGGGTGGATCAAAAAGTAATGCCTCCTATTTTTTTTCTCTTTTAAAGGCCAAGAAAATTGAATGCAACTTACATAGCTTGAAAACTACAACATTGACGATTAATTTGTTAATATTCAATATAATCTCCGTCCTTTCCCACAGTTTTAGTCCACCTGTTAACTAGGACATGTATTCCAGTGTGGTAAAACACACGGTCCTGCTTCCTAAGCCATTGACGCACGGACGTTTTCACAGCCTCCTCATCTTCAAAATGAATCCCACGATGAGCTTCCTTTAGTGGCCCGAACAGATGGAAGTCTGATGATGTCAGGTCAGGGCTGTATGGAGGTTGAGGTAAGACTTGCCATCCCAAATTCTCAATTTCTACAGTGGTGTAAAGACTGGTGCATTGTCATACAAAGAACATCCGCCAAAGTTTTTGTTGGGCGTACTCGGCAAAGACGTGCTTTCAGCTTTTTGAGAGTTATGACCTATTGGACAGAATTTATTGTGCATCCTTGCTCCAAAAGATCTATCATAAGCACACCCTCTGCATCCCAAAACACTGTCGCCATAAATTTCCGTTTTGACCGCTGAGTTTTGAATCCTTTTTTCTTCGGTGACGTTGTGTGAACCCATTCTATTGACTGCCTCTTTGATCCAGAATTTAAAAAATGAACCCACGTTTCGTCGCCAGTAACAATTTTTTCCAAAAAAATCTCCTGTTCCTCCAAATAGAAGCGCTGCAAGTGTTCGGAGGCTATTGTTTTCCATGTTTCTTTGTTTTGGGCGGTTAACATTCTTGGTACCCAAAGTAAATAAGCTTTTGAGTATCCCAGTTAATGAATAATCGTCATCACACTGCCTATACTGAGGGAGGTAATGCGACACAATTCAACTTTTGTTACCCGGCGATCACCACGAATGATGTCATCGATTCGCTGAATGTTGCATGGAGTCACTGCAGTCACCGGCCTGCCACTTCGCTTTTCATCTGTCAATGGTGTTTGCCCTTCAGCTTCGTTACAGCGACGAACCCATCGTCTAACAGTGCTGACATCCATCGTTGCATCACCATATACATTTTTTAGCCTTTTGTGAATGCGAATTGGCGTTTCACCTTCCGCAGTCAAAAATTCAATCACAGAACGCTGTCTAATACGAATGTCGATGTCACCCTTTTTGCAAGAGGATGCAGTGCTGCCACCTGTTGACTTGAGAAGTTACAACTGCAGGGGATCGGAGTAGAAGATTTGAGGAATTGCGCCAAATTCAAAGTTTTCACATAACTTACTTATTTAAGGGAAACAAATAGGAGACATTACTTTCTGACGCACCCTCGTAGGTATTATTAGATTAATTTCTCCAAAAAGTGTAATTATTACATTGCATTACACAACATCAAGTTTACAACGATATACATATTTTTGTACTGTCTAAATTTTAAAAAATTCTTCTCTTATACATGTGCCGCGCGTGCGTTTGTGTGTGTGGATAGCCAATTCCATTCAAACTTGACATTTAAGTCCATAATCTGCCAAGATGCCAAACGAAGATTTTAAAGTAAATTCTCCCTACTCAAGCACTCTGTTCATGGAAACATTTTACAAAGCTTTTATTTTCTCAAAAAGAGCAAACGATTTTGATTATAATACCATACACTTAAGTTATATTTATGAAAAATGAATTTTTAGCATATTTTAATCTTAACTACAGCGAAATATACAAAATGGCACAAAAGTCACCACCATTACAATCACCACCACCACCACCACCACCACCACTACTACTACTACTACTACTACTACTACTACTACTACTACTACTACTACTACTACTACTACTACTACTACTACTACTACTACTACTACTACTACTACTACAACTAAAACTAATATACTACTACAACTAATGTACTACTACCACTACTACACTACTATACTACTGCTACTACCACCACCACCACTACTACTACTACTAATACTAATACTAGTACGAGGACTATAGCATGCAACTTATAACTTAACGGAACGTGACATTCATCTGACAGAGAGTACATACCAGACATACCAGAGTACACTTCTAAATAATCAGTCTGATTTTGTTTTGTTTGACCGCTTTCCAGGGATTTGTTTCATAAATCAAACCTGTAAGTGTAACGGGTAGTGACTTTTGTGCCGCCTTGTATAGTGATATTATTTCTCCACATGTTTATTTCTATCATGAAACAGCTAGACAAATATATTTTTCACACTAATTGTTTGTAGAATGTTTATAGAAATAAACTACAGTAGACAATGAAAGTGAATATAAGATGTATTTATTTTGAGGAATGTTACCTTTAGGCTTCCTGGTTTCCCGTTGCAATTTATATATATATATATATATATATATATATATATATATATAATAGCAATTTATTGGTATGGCAACAATGCACTATCTGTCTTCATAGCTATTTTTTAATTTATGTATTTAGATTCGCTGTAACAACTAGGTCATATTGCATCCATTTTGTATAGTACAGTAGTATACAATAAATTGGTTACAATTATTCAGAAATAATACTGAAAATAAGTAACAAATCAACATGACAAATGTATTCAGTACTATAAACCATAAGGATAAAGGTCTGAATAAAAATCAGTGGAACAGTAGTATTTAAACAGTTTGTTGTATAATAACCAGAGTAAGGAAGTTCGTACCGATTTCCTTGAGCAGTGTAAGAGCGGTCAGGCATGGCTATACCACGCACCGCTACCAGCAAGGGCAAGGTTCATCGTAGAATACAACTTATTACTGCAAAACTGGTGTAACTGCATGGCATAGAGCACGTTGGTAGAAAGGAAGACATTCGAATTAACATCTTTGTTGTGCTTCAAAGATGAGTAACTAAATTTGCTGTACAACCATTTATGTTTTCTAAAAGTGTACTTTTTCATGTCCTTATTTACTACATTATTTACATTTCAGTGGGATACTTCAGCAAACATGGAAAATAGAGAAGCCAGATCGAGAAACTCAATTAGCTGAAATCATGAACGAATTTGCAACAGATTATCAATCAACTAAATCTTGTTTTACGGGATATTAAATGAGCTTTTAATTGGAAAGGTTTCAGAGATACATCATTGTTTTTAGTAATACGGCCGCAGATGAGTAAATATGTAGTAAAATTCCTGCTTTGGCACTTTGTCTATTAATATTCTTCAGATATTTAAGAAATAAATTTTATTATTCGGATATTATTTTACATTAGATCAGGAAATGCTAGAATCCGCGTTATAATTGCTTGGGTGTTGCCACTATGTGCCTATTTAAATAATGAGATCAGCCAGGGACAACAGCGTATGGACTATAAGAATTAGTATGTTGTGCATAATGATCTAAATAGATATGCATTTACGAATGTCTCATAAGTGATCTTTTTTCCATGTGCAACCGGTTTCAATGCCTCTCCGCCTTGTGTTTCTTATCTATGAATTGTTTGGATGCCGGGAGAAGGTCGGTTGCAACCTGCAAAGGTAACGGTGAGCGATACGACCTTCCTAGCCCTGATAATGACTTATGCTTTATCTAAATTTGATGCTTAGAATTTGATTTTCGTATGCAAGTTTGTACTTTTGAGGAATAGTAGTACGTTTTTGAAGTTGGATGGCGTGTTTAGAAAGGTGGATAAGTCTGCAGTGATGTGATGATGTTTTTTTTTTTGGTGTAATTTACGTCCTCCAACGGTAAGTCATTTCGGACGATGAATGGAATGGGTGAAATGATGCTCAAATGAGCCCAGGGTCCATAGAGCTTAGTCACCCGACATTCGTCTTTCAGTATAAGAGAAAACCCCGAAAAAACTTTATGCAGGTAACTCACCCTGACGGAGATTTAAACTCGGGACCACTTGAACGTGAGGCAGACATGCTACCACCATGCTAGCGAGGCGGGCTGATGTGATGAAGCTGTCGTGGTGAAGTGTATTCCTTGCATTCTGTGAGGTGATGGTTTACTGTGAGGCGGGTGTTGCAGACAACTGCATGACCAATGCGGAGACGTGAGATTATCACCTGCTCCTTCCTTTAAGAGAGTAAACAGGGGAAGAGCTAGTGTCCCCTTTCCTTACCATATGTAGCTTTTCTTGAGGCGATTGATTCCAGATCTCTTTCCATTTTGAATTGATTACTCTGGAGAAGTAGTCTGTAATATTCTGAGAAGGTACTGTTTGCTGTTCATCTAAGTCTACTTAGTTGACTTGCTTCTTTAGCAGCTTTGTCCTCTTCTTCATTGCCCTTCATGCCGCAGTTAGAAGGGACCCACTTGAAAGTAACAATTTTCTTTTTATTTGGAGCAATGGAATAAAGAATGTGGATATCTTGAAGTAGTTGAAGGTCAGTTCATCTTCATAGCTATTACAGTTATCTAATTCGGTTGTATTTTTATTTTGTTTTTCTTATCTGGAGTTGATGTCACGCCTATAATATGCTGTAGCGTAAGTTTCAAATGTTTCTTGTAAATTAGCAGTTACAGAACAGTGTACGCAAGTATTCGTATAGTAACTTATACAAGTTTTCCTACGTTTTGCTATGTTTTGCTTTGTTTCTTAGCAAGTATTCCGACATTACCTTTAGTATAAAACAAGAGTAACAAAAGTTGGATTTTTAGGTTTTAATGAAGAAGACGTTACAACTTCTTGAACAGCTTTTGTTGGAAGCGAACTGGGATCTCATTGTATTTCGTCTTAACAGTAACGATTCCTTTATGGCTTACAAAACGGTTGATTCATGTTTAGTGTCTGTGCTGGCGTTTCAGCAAGTGGACATTTTGTCGAATTTATTAGCCGCATCAAGATAAAGCGTGTATCGTCCTTGCACCATTTGGCTTCATCTCCGCCGGGTTAAATGGCTCCCTCTTCTTTTGTCCGTTTAAACATGTGTCCTACTTGTGTCTCCCAGGTCCCGGATTTGTCATAATCTATTAGTTCTTCTCTCTTTCTCCGTTCACAGCATCCGTCTCATATTTCCTCCGCAGTGCCGCCATGGACCCTCCTCCTCTTCTTGGTCTTCCCGGTACAGGATGCCATGCAAACGTCTATACTAGATTATCACCTCTGTCAGTGTAGATTTTGCCTCTTAAAGATCTATTTTGCTTTGAAATTTGAAGATATTAAGGTAATAATAATGTTAAAATAATAGGAAACGTTTAAGATGAAATTTGATACAAAATTTAATAGTTTTCAATTTCTGTTTGCAATTTTTATACTTACATCTTGAACTTTCATATCTCAAAAATTGATTATAATACCAATGAGTTTAAGCATAATTTTTATTTTATAGGTCTTGTGCCATGTAAGTATAGTTTTAACTATAGGCTTTACGTTTTCAGTTTCAATTATAATTTAAAGTTTTAGGGACTAACTAAAAATTCAAATATTTTACTTGAAATTAATATTCATAACTCACATAATAAATTCAGTAACATACTCATACATGGAAGGAACCTTTTCTTCCCTCTTAAAGTAAATAAAATTGAAAAAATGCCTGTAGAGTAACTGCTATAAATTTGCCTATCAAATTAAAATTAAACACTAGGAAGCAATTTGAAGATTATAAGTTTCTAGCAACCTTCCATATTCCCATATCCTTAAGTGATTAATTATAAATATACAATTTATTTAAAATATTGTGCTTACTATGTATTCATTCTTTTGAGTAATAGCAAAGTCAAAGTAATATGA
The DNA here is from genome assembly GCA_030765055.1 of Mantis religiosa. Lineage (NCBI taxonomy): Eukaryota > Metazoa > Arthropoda > Insecta > Mantodea > Mantidae > Mantis > Mantis religiosa. The sequence continues at coordinate 64,798,789 of CM060954.1, forward strand.
ATCAGATGAAGACTTATAGTTTTGTTTTTTCACGGTTACACTGCCTTCCATACTAAATTTTCGAACATAGTAACTTTTTTTTTCAATGTTTATAGAAAGCGATTGCAAATCGTTTAGTGAGTATATGATTGCAAAGTAGCCTTTAATTACAATAATTATTTAAATGCCCAAATTTAACGCTTAAACTGAGTTGTACAATTTTATCTTGTTTCAAATTTATTCCCTTCTGCTAATAGTTTTTGTTCAACTTCTTAATGTTTTGAAGATACGTGAGGAGATTTAAAGGGCTTTGCCTTGTTATTAGACCTGCTTTTGTATATATTGTTTTAAAAATATAATATTTTATTTATTCATAAAGTTTTAAACATTGTATACTCTTTTATTTTTCCAGGAAAACTTTTAAGTTATATCTTGATATTTATTTTAAATTAACTTCTAGGTAAGATTTAGGTCTAGGAAAATGCATAAGGTATTGAAATTATTATGTTAATTCACTGAACAAAACTTAACAAAGGTTTCAAATAAATTAGTTGATATAGAAATTGGCAAGTACGGTAACAGTTCCTCTCACATACTCAATTATTACCACAGTCCAGACATTAATTTACTATATTTTTGTAAATCCTTGAAAGCTTTAATGTCTTTCCCGTCCTCTTTACTGACACAGGAATTGAAATTCACATAAGCGTTTCTGAAACCCAAGTTCCTAGGCACAACACGCAAAGCCGGTGTAGTACTGAAAACACGTAGGTACACTTTGTGTCCAGATTCTGCTAAAAATGATGGAGTATGTTAGGCATTTGGGGCAAATAAGTAACATTTCGCTATATATTAACTTTTAGAGATCCGGTCATACGAAGTATACAATAAACCTAGAAAGCATAAGCCAGTTTATTATTATCTACCTAGGATCTACGCGAAATCGGGAGTTTTAAAACATCATATGCAATATACTAATCCAGGATTGACCTTAGGGCTCGAAAAACTACCAGTTTCATTGGCCAAATTAAGTATTTAAATCTTAACGTCTTCAAAATTTAAGATTAATGAGCTAGGTTTAAAAATTAGAAAGAAGCAGATCTTTAACTGAACATTCAGAACATCTGCAATCCTCTTATATGTATTCAATTATTAGATAATATTAGAAAATTAATGTTTGGATATATATATATTGGCCGCGCCGTGACCGAGCGGTTAGACTACTGGACTCTCAACGACAAGGACCGGGTTCGATCCCAGGCGGCAGCATGTGAGGCGACACGGCACTGGGGGTGTTTCTCCGTAATCTCCAGTTTCCCCCGCCATCGTTCCATCAATTGCTCCACTATCGTTTTCCTATCATATATTTCGCCCTCAATTCGTTCATCTACTTCGCTCACTCTCATATCAGCCATCGGGCTCATCAACCATCCTGGTTCTCCATCAGATCCAGAGCTTCCCCAACCTTAAGACATAGTCAAAGATGGAGAATATATATTTACTGAAAGATAGTTTTGGGCATACTGTCCAAAAGCAATGTTAGCATTTATAAATAAAATAAAATGCGGGTTACCTTTTTATGTTGTGGAGTGGTCAGCATACTATGTTCTCAAGCAATTCTATTCCCTGTTGGAGTGGGACATGTTTCTTTGCTTTTCTTAGGATAATTTCCTATAACCGTATAAATGTGAATGCAACTTCTGTAGAAAAAGAGACGTTTAACATAAACGAGTTATCAACACCATCATTGTTTCTTAATGAAAAAAAGAGTTCTCAAGATGGTTGAAGTGGGCTATACAAATAAAGCATAAATAGATAAGGAATGACAGAATTTATTAAGCATGCAGAAACATTCGAGAATTTTTTTCTTCAGAAAACCTTAACTTAAAAGTACCCATATTATGCAGTTTTATGCACGCATGCATGTGCTTACATATGTGTAGTTTATTGAAAACCACGAACTTTTAATTGGATGCAAAGTTAAAAACGCCGAAATATCTCCCTTAGCAAAGAATGTTCTGCAAGATTCTACTTATAGCTCTATACGTACTTAAAAACGACTCGAGAACATTATTTTTCAAAAATAAATGATCTTTACAAAGCACTAGTATTTTATTCAATAACAACATGAGTATTGATAATCACTATGATGATAAATTCCCAACTCATTTGCAAATACTGAACACTGGGTATTACTGTTATAAATTTCACTCACTCACTCAGATCAACAGGGGATATTGAAAAATCTTAACGGAATAAAAATTTAGAATCTTCTTTCTAATATGCGACGCGGCGATTTTTTCTAAGTTCTGCACATTTTCTGATTTTTTTATATACAACCATGATTTTTAATATAATTTCTTTACTTCCTATTGCAATTTCGTGCTGGAGGGCATTTTTTGAAGTTATTGATTGTTTGTTTATTTTCTTACTGTGCATGTAGCCATATTGAAGAATTCAGTGAAGCCAAACTATCCTTGTTTCTGAACGCAATGCTGTCAACAGTCTTATCCCTAAATAACACTACATAGCAAACTAACACAAAGTTAGTTACACTCAAACACATGGTTTAGCTATGGGTAATCCATTGTTTCCAGTTTTAGCCGACTTAAATATGAGTAACTTGGAAATTAAAGTAGCCTCTACTCACTCAGATATATTCAAAGTATAGTATAGATATGTAGAAGATATTTTCGTCATTTTACCCAAGGATGAAACTGATGAAGCTCTAAAAATTCTCAAAAATTAATATGATTCTATAAAATTTACCATAGAAATAGAAGAAAATGGATTCTTACCTTTTTGGATTTAAAAATTTTCAAATATCATAATAAATTGAAGTATGGCATTCATAGAAAAAATACACATGTAGATAAATATACCAAAGCAAACAACTACAATCCAACATCACATCAATTAACAGTTTTTCATTGCTTAATTCATAGACTTATAAATGTTCCAATACTTGAATCTGAATATCAATTAGAATACCAACATATTTTACATGTTGCTGAAATCAATGGTTTTAAGAAATCAACCATACTTAAAATCATTAATGAACATATATACAAAAATCACATGAAATCAATTATTACTTTAAAGAAACCAGAAACTACAGTTATATATAAGAAGATTACTTACCATCCCTGTGCCTTCAACAAATTTAAAAGAATCTTCCAAAACTATAATATAAAGTTAACTTCAAAAATAACTTCAGTCTCAATAATTTACTTAAGAAACCTTTAAACAGCACCATCGATAAATTAAAATTATCTGGAGTATAAAAATACCGTGTAATAACTGTTAATCATACTATATTGGAAGAACTAAGAGGAGTCTTAAAACTCGGCAAACGCAACACTTGAGAAACATAAACAAATAGAAAAATCAGCAATTGCCAATTACTTCTGGAAATGCAACCATGAAATTGGTAAAATTATACAATTATTAAAACATGTACAAGCTGTTAACGAACTGGATATTAGGGAAAAAACTTATATTCTAAATAGTGAAAAAGAAAATATTTTGAATTTTGATATACCAGCATTGAATAGTGTGCTACAATTTATTAAACAAGTTAATCAAGCCAACAGCGATGTAGCTCAACCCACTACTACGAATAATATAGATCAAGTTAAATTTAACTCAGATTTCAACCAATCTAGGTTATCCAGGAAGCAGATGGAAGAGAAAGTACATCTACTTCAACAGACAACTGGTAATCAGGATATTGTTCCAGAAACTGAGATAAAGGAGGAAGTATATTTGCCACAACAGTCCAACAGTTCAACTTCTTCACATCCAGAGATGAAGCAAGTCCAACCTGTTAATAACACAGGTGACAACCAATCATCTGTGTCCAGCCCCAATGTTCCAGTTCCAAATGTTGGTATTAAAAATTAGGAAATCTTCAAGGGGAGAAGCCTTAATTTTCTTGGAGAGCCAAGTGTACGTCCGCCGACAGTAGTTGGAGCCGAACCCATTGGAGATGGTCTGAATTAAAGACCGAAAAGCGCTTTTGGAAGAAATGGTGAACACCGACCAGTCTTGGTCAGTAATCTTACAAATTAAGCATGCCAGCTACTCATACTTATATAACACAAAGTAGTATCTAAATAAATTTAATATTAGTGTTAGCGCTGTGCCTGTTGTTACGTTACATTTGGTAACGTCGATTTTAACATATGTTGGTAAAATCGGGAGTTAGTGTCATGTGTCATCATTCGCAATTCGCGACAGTACCCGAACCAGTCCCCGAGCTCATACATTTTACTGGTTTGTCTAGCCATTTTCCGATTTTCAACAACGTACTGAAAGAATTTTGAACATTTGAAGAACGTACAGAACAAATAGCCTTCACTTCTAACAATACAATAGGCACTTTTGCTGGACAGTAAGCTTACTTTTGTAAAGCAATAAAATCTGAGAGGGAACTGATTTGCGTTAATCGCATCCACATGTACTTTTGCACCGGTGTAGCACAGATGTCTGGGGAATTTTTGCAGAGTTTGGCTACAAGTATTATATATCTTTCTCATGTTGGCTGCAACACGAGTACTGCAGTATACGCATGCATATACGTGCACCGTTGGACTTAGAAAATATTCTCGTTCGCACAAAAGAACGTTTCTTCTAAATTTATTTCAGAAATCGAATCCGAAGCTTCAATTCTAGCTCATTTTCATTATGCTTTATCAATGGGAGACGTCTTTGCTATTATAGCTGGATTTGTTCACTGATATCCTTTATTTAAGTTCTTAAAACAGCAAAAACATAAGATTGAATAATTGCTACTGCAGACTCTAAAGTTAAAAGTAGAATTTGTGTAATAATTAATAAAGGCAATAATGATATGCTAACAATTGGACCTTTTGCTTATATTTCAGTTTGTACTAGCATCTCGGATATAAAAGGAGTTTTGTTCTTAAATTTCAAAATAGCAACAGAAGCGGATTTCTCCAATTAATTTGAAAATGCGTTGATAACATGAACTGAACTAATTTCTTCTGGATAGTTTCAACTTGTTATAGACACATATTTAAGAGCTTCAGCATTATAAACCACATTTTCGTGTCATTTTATATTCTGCGACGTTTTAATTTTGTGCTTCAAGTATTTGTAATCTTAGAATAGAAAGAAAATGAAACACTTGAGGAAGATTAGTTTGTTTTCATCGGGCAGTCGACACTAGTCAGAAATGTAGGGCAGCGACAGACCGTGCTATAACCATAGAAACGTTTGAACGAAAGCCTTCGAGATTGGCACACGAAACCAGCGTAACTTGTAACGACTTCTTCACTCGTAAACAACAATTCTTCTCGTCGGTGCTGTAAAACTTGACAAGCATAGAGTACGTGACGGTGGCTCCAAACGCCGTCATTGTCCCGGATATCTCCGCGATAACGACCCCTACACAAGGAGAGGCAATTAAATATATAATATCCTACATATTGTGCAGTTTTCCGGTTACCCGCACTGTTAAATTATGTAGTCGGGCCAAACCACTACCACACACTTTTTGTTGTTATTATTTTTACCATTGCTTCTGCTTGTGTTCCCTTTATGTGGTGTAATATCAGCTTGTGCACATTTTGCTTCACTAGCTGAAAGCATATAACAAATGTAGTTCTACGTATGTGTGTGTCTGTGTCCGAGTCTGCCACAAAACTGACATCTTTAGAGTGCACAAGATTCTGTAGATCTATCTATTCTTTAAGCTCAAGTACCTCTTTTTATTGGCGTTGTAAATGTCGAACAAGGCTTGTTATGTACATCAATCCTATGTATTCCTAGATACAGAACTCTGTAAAAGACCCTTCCTCATTTTATTTGTAAAATATTGCAAAATATACATAAATATCCCATTAGGAATTATTAACTGTATTCTATTACTAGAAATCGATTGCATTTAACTCTCTCTTTTCTTGTTCTTTTTGTAATTTACGTCCTTTAACATTTTTAAGTCACATCGGACGATAAATGGTATGGGTGAAATGATGCTCAAATGGGCCCAGGGTCCATGGAGCTTAGAGTTACCCGACATTTGTCTTTTAGAATAAGGGAAAACCCCAGATAACTCGCCGTATCAAGATTCGAACTCGGGACTTCTTGAACGTGAGGCAGATATGCTATCATCTACGCAACCGAGGCGGGTTGTCTTATTCTGAATTAAATATCTAAGGGAGAATAAGTGATATACTCTACTTAAAATATTACCGTTCTTCAGGGGCGGTTTCTCCATAAGGTTGCAGGTTTGCGCTACACCCACTGATTCTGAATATACAACAGGTGCATTTTGCACAATAAAGCTGTACTTGTTTGCATTGTTTTATATACAAACATGTTTCAATTACGCTTATCGTCTGTAGCTGCCCATGACCGCAGAAGTCGAAATAAACAGTGATTAGCTGTAGGAGCCGCAGGTTTGCAGCGAAGAGTTGACCTAAGATTTCGACCAAATGTAGGCTCTCTAAGGGGGTTGCGGGAAGGTGAAGAGATGGGAGTGGCTTCTTATACATTGCTTAAATGGAGGTTTATAAACCTAGCTCCTCCTACTCTTAGCAACGGCTATAGCGTGACCTTCAGGCTTAGCTTCTGTGTGCTCTGCTTTTCGAACACAGGGAGAATTTAATTAAATGCATGGAGGTTATTCAGAAGAGAGCTCTGTTAAACAACAACGCCACACTTGTTCAGGCTTGTGGGTTTATGGCCACTTTGAAAGATTATAATTTTGTATTCTGGCTGTCTTTCTTCTACAAGATCATGCCACATGTGGATATTTTGTACAATCAGCTGCAGAAACGAGACTGCAATGCAACATTTGCCATCGCCCAGCTAAACGCATTTAAAAGGGAAGTGCAAAAGGTAAGAAATAGCGTGGATATCGAGGAACACGAAGAAACTGCAATTAAGAGGAGAAGAATAGAAGATCATGGTGTGAAAAGAAGAGAAGCTCTTGGAGTATGTGACATTCTTAGAGAAGCAAAGAACAGATTTAGCTTCACGGCGCATCTGGTAGCCTCAACTTTGTTTCATCAAGAAAATCTGTAAGACATTTCCAGAGGATTCCCTTAGAGAAACAATAAGGTTCTATCCTTTTATGACTGGAACAAAAATTCGTAGAGAACTGACTGTAATGTACAGTCGAGAGGAATTTCGTGGAATGTCCGGCGCTTTGTGCTTGATGGACTTCAATAAGGAAAACAATTTATATGCTACATTCAGCGAATATGTCAAACTCCTCCGAGTACTGTTAACTATGCCAATGTCTACCGCTGAAGCAGAATGCTGTTTCTCAACTTCAAAAAGAATAAAAACTTTCCTTAGGAACACAATGTCACAGGACCGATTGTCAGCATTAGCAATGCTTTCAATTGAGAGAGATTTTGTTATGAAGATCACCGACTTCAACGCAGAAGTTATCGATAGATTCGCCAGGTCTAAGGAGAGTAGAGCAGAGAATCTGTATAAATAGGTGAGTCATTACTACTCTGTATTTTATTTTTCATTTGTGCATCACCAATAATTTAACCCACCAGCCGCCACTGCCGTTCTTTCAGATCATATCTAGGCCTTAGCACTTTCACCGTAGTGGTCTGGGTTTTTATGCTGCGCTGCAACAGCGAATGATCTGTTCAAGTCTGCAATACATACTGCGTAGGTTCGAGCTGTAAAGACTAGAGTATATTAAGAAGAACTGTGAAAGTACTAAAAGTGAGATATACTTCATATATAAGTACGAGTAGCTGGCATGCTTGATTTATAAGAGTACTCACTCAACGGTTTGGTGTTCATCTTTCCTCCAAAAGCTTTTCAACCCTAAATTCGGGTCATCTTCAGTGAGGTTTGCTCCATATACTGCTTGGGAACGACCTTCTTCCTCTCCGAGAGATATAAGGCTCCGCCTAATGGAGGTCTCCTGATTTCTGATGCCAACCTTTGGAAATGGAACATAGGTGCAAGTCTTACTGGCCACAGATGAATGGTTGTCACCTGTGATATTAACAGGTTGGAGTTGTATCGTCTCTGGGTGTTGGGATGTTTGTTGAGGCAAATGCACTTCCTCTTCTATCTCCGTTTCTGGAACGATACCCTGGTTACCAGTTGTCTGTTCAAGTAGATGTACTTTCTCTTCCATGTGCTTCATGGGTAACCTAGATTGGTTGATATCTGAGTTAAACTTAACTTGATCTATAGTATATGTTGATTGAGCTTCATCAGTATTGACTTTATTAGCTTGTTTAATAAATTGTAGAACACTATTACATGCTGGTATATCAATATTCAAAACATTTTCTTTTTCGCTATTTAGAATATAAATTTTTTCCCAAACATCCAGTTCACTAACAGATTGTACATGTTTTAGTAGTTGTATATTTTGATAAATTTCATAGTTACATTTCCAGAAGTGATTGGCAACTGCTGATTTATCTTTCTGTTTGAGTTTTATATTTCTCAAGTGTTCCATTTGACGAGTTTTAAGACAGCTCTTAGTTCTTATAATATAGTATGATTCACAGTTATTACAATTTATTTTGTATACTCCAGATAATTTTAATTTGTCCATGGTATTGCTTAAAGGTTTCTTTAGTAAATTCTTGAGACCGATGTTATTTTTGGGGCTAATTTTGTATTATAATTTTGAAAGATACTTTTAAATTTATTATAAGCCCAATGTTGGCATTAGAAATCAGAAGGCCACCAATAGGCGGAGTCTTAACTTTCTTGGAGAGAAAGAAGATGGTTCCCAAGCAGTAGTTGGAGCAGACTTCGCTGAAGATGACCCGAATTTATGGTTGAAAAGCTTTTGGAGGAAAGGTGAACATCAAACTCTTATAAATCAAGCATGCCAGCTACTCATACATATACATAAGGAAAGAGTATGTTCATTATCCATCTCAAAACTTAAAGTTTATTTAGTATATCTACGTTGTGTATGAATTACACTAGAATAAATCTACGAAATACCTATCAAAAATACACAATAAATAAACACCAAATTACGTAGACAGGAGTGCAGACAAGTTCCTTAATATTTCAACTGATTATTATTGAGAAAGTGCTAGTTGTCAGTAAGTTTAGGATAACAGTTACCCTAACTGCTAAACCTAAAGAGGAGAGGGAAATGTACTGAAAGAGGAAAAAAAAAATACATCCATGTATCCTCGCATCAAAAAATCTAAGATGTGTTGCATAGCTAGCGTGTGCTTCAACAGCCTATTTTGACAATTGTAGAGAAAAACGTAAACCTTGTTATGAGACAGCTTTTGTTTCATGCAAACTCAAGGCGTGTATTTTTGGTGGAATATCGACTTGGAGATTTCGGTGGAATACAGTATTTCCTCTAACTATATCTATGAGGTACTGAAGAAAAATGCAGTCACTACTATATTTTAGCCCAATTTCTCGCTAAATAATATTCTACAGAGGACTATGCTTACTTTCTAGTGTAATTATTTTTAGACAAGTGTATCATACCAGATTTATTGACGCATATTTATTTAACGTATAACCTTTTGGTTATTAGATAATATAGCAGCACTCAATTAAATTAGCAAAAGTGTGGAACTTCAACTTCCCACTACTCCATGAATTTAAAATTGGATCTGAAATTACTAAAAACATTTAATTTTCAAAAGATACCATTCGTATCTACTTATGCTGTTTTAGCATTTAACTGGGCTATATCCTTGTCTAGTAATTACGTGAAATAAAAAATTTCCTCACTTCTCCTTCATTTCCCTCTTTCTTTTCCTTTTCTTTCTTTTGTTTTTCTTTCCTTTCTTTCCAGGTCAGACTTTTTCAATGAAGCAGCAGCATTTCCAGGGTTTAAAATAATATTGTAAAACATCAAGTTTGTAAAACATCAACAAAACATCAACTGAGATATATAAATTTTGTCTGTTGTCTCACGTACTTGGGATTTCAGGTGTCCAGCGCAATAGAATCGTTATTTTCACTAGTAAGTTATGCCACCGAAGAATATTTAACTCTGATCTGACCCGCAATAATAATTAACAAACAGTGCCTTTAATAGTACGTTAATTCAATCCGGATAAAGTAAACATTACCTGATTGTCAGTAAAAAGGTCTATCCAAGTTGTCCAGTTTTAAAATTTTGCACTTAATAGGTTATGTCAAATCGCAAGGGAAACAAATTGTTTTCATGAAAATAAATACTCACCCCTAGCAAATCAGTTTTAACAGTTCGTATAAACCAGAGGGATATCCATTCGTCGATGAAGTTTGTTCTATCCCTAATAAACTATGAGGAATAGATGCAGCTTTGTAAAGCATCAGGAACTGGGCTTCGAGCGCTGAGGAATACTTGACATTTTCAGGCCTACCTATTCACAACAACGAAGTTTGTTACCATCAAGGAAGGTCTGGGGGAAGTCGGGAGAAGTCTTCTCGCAGGTGTCACAAACTGATAATTACGAACTTTAACTCTAAAATATATATACTTATAATTTAGTCCTACGACGTTAAGTCATTTCGGACGATGAATGGAATGGGTGTTATGGTGCTCAAATTAGTCCAGGGTCCACAGAGCTTAGTTGCCCGACATTCGTCTTGCATGATAAGGGAAAACCCCGGAAAAATCCTTATCCAGGTAAGTCACCCTGACCGAGATTCGAACTCGGGACCTCTTGAACGTGAGGTAGACACGCTACCACCACGCTACCGAGACGGGCTGAAATATCACCTCAAGGTAATTGCTTTCATATCGGTAGAAGTTAAACCTATAATTTCTTTGATATCAAGGTTTTTGGAACGCATTGATGAACAATACATATTGCTGGTCTCCTAAATCAAGAAATCATCACCTAAGTTTCTTATTCTTCCTATTAATTAAAGTTGGGAACCTACTGCTCATTTCCAGTTAGCTTGATCTTTACTGCAGTAGATTTCGTCACTGTATATTACTTATGGCAACGAATTTGGATCGGTTCTTTCCATACATATCTCTATATATTCTGGTATTCCTTAATTTGCATTGTTATTACCTTACATTTTAAATTTTTCTGTAACTACTTCACTCTTACATCTACCTGTCATTACTGCTACCAAGTGTGGAGCAAATCTCACCTGCTCCACTTGCAATCTTCACTTGTCTTGTAGTCCATATTTCACATCTAACTTATATTTTGAAATACTTTCCTCCATGTCCGTACCCCTCAATTGAGTATGACATTCCAAATACAAGTAACTTACTATTTTACAATTTATAAGAGCTTTTACATTTCTAAACTATTTTCCTGAATTTCTATATACGGCCTTGTTAAATCTCCATTTATCAGCATTGAATTTGACATTAGGTATTTCTTATCACCATTTAGTGCAGCTGCTTGTACTCTGCAGAGCAAATTTTACCCCTTACATGAAAATACTCCTAATATAACTTGGATTGTCCGAGCGAAGTGCTTCAAGGCATTGTTTCCTAATACGGCGTATTTTTCTTCTCTTGACTCCAAAGGATTTTTATCAAGCAATTTAGACCCCACCACGGGAACCATAGCCAGTGGCTTTACTCCGTGCACTAGATATACAGCGGTTTTTTTGTTGCTTTATTCGCCAAATGTAATGTTCTTTTTTATAAAACAAAAAAGGTAAAAACCCATATATCTTCAAGTTAGGATCAAAAAGGAATATGCAACATAAGTTTTTAAAAATATTTATTGGTCAAGAGTAAAGCGACAACAAAAAAGGGGAGCAGAAGTACAAGATACATGTTTCTCCTAATATTTACAGCTGAGAGTCTGGTATAAACCATGAAAGATGAGGTGGAGCGTGTAGGTAGGGGGCGAGAAACACTGATTGTCCAACGGATCATACACATAAACAACCCCTTACTTTCCTCCCTCTGTTCCCCTCCGCCGGCACAGGGCGGATTCTGACGTAGTGGCTTGCTTGCTTGCACACCCTGGAGCACAATGTGATTCTTGGCTCAGGACTACCAACCCCAGTAGATCTCTGATAAGACTCTGCCCTTCCAATAGGTGAGAGGCGGGCCAATGCCATACACTATCGCTAAATTACGTCTTCTGCCGCCCACAACCAAACTTTCTCTCTGCTTATCATTGTCAACGAAAATATTTGCGTCCGCAGCTCCACCTCAGGCGCGCGGCGTGAATTACACGGGACCTTCTTACCACCAATCACCTTCTTGTTGCTCCTTTACTTCTTCGTGGGATGAGGAGTTGTTCACCTTTGTATAGCCACTCATTGGAGGATGACGCAAATCGTCCTTGATAATGCTCAGAGGAAATGCTTCCTCAAAATCTAATTCATGGTAAAAAAAAAAATGTTGGAACTAATTATGTAACACATAATTAGAAAACTTTTGTTTCATAGCTGCCCTAAAGACGATTAAGACGATCGCTTACTTAATCACTATAAGGAAGTATGACATTCCGCTAAACATACGCTGCGGAGATGACACCGAAAATACTGGTATTTTGACGTTCTCTGGAAGGGAAAAATGAGTTTTTAGAAAGAAGCCAATGTGTGTTTTTTGTAATTTTGTGTTACTGAACGGCACAATTCATAAATGAAAATTTGATTCAATACTAAACTTTATAGTTCAGGATGCGATAGGAAGATCTCAAGTAAATCTTGCATTTCAGCTCACGTATATAGTTTGTCCTTTATTTTCTCAAAAACCAAGGTGGTAAGATTTTGATTAGCATGCTGTACTTTTTAAGAGTATGCACATGGATAATAAAAGTATTTTATCTTAACTTTGAAGTCTCTTTCCCCGCCTCGGTAGCGTAGATGGTAGCATGTCTGCCTCACGTTCAAGAGGTTCCGAGTTCGAATCTTACTTCGATGAGTTACTTGGATAAGGCTTTTTCCGGGGTTTTCCCTTATCCTGAAAGACGAATGTCAGGTAACTCTAAGCTCCCTGTACCCTGGAAACATTTGAGCATCATTTCACCCATTTCATTCACCGTCCGATATAACTTAACGTTGGAGGATATAAAAAGACAATAAAAAAGTGACGTCTCTTTCATATTAACCGAAATTTAGGTCATGCTATGTAATTGGTAGAAAACCAACTACAGGAGAAACTTAAAAGAGTCGTGTCATTTTATGATATTCTATGGCATTCCCCTTTTAATTTTGCAGACGGCAGGTACACTGGAATATTATACTAACACAGAACAAATAAATTCCTTGGATAACAGTCAAAGCAAGAAACAAAGCAGGGGTGTATGTTAAACTCGTTACCCTCAATGGCAACCTGATCTAGAGTTTCTATCAAACCTTTTCGTTGCGTTAACCGTTTTGGAAATATTCAGTATTCATTTTTTTTCGTTTCCAAAGTACAACTGATGGACATAGCTAACGTGCTATATCATCATCCTCAATCTCTTCACTGACCTCCACATATTCTTGAGTTTTCTGTCCTAGGTAGAAATGTATTATAGTTGGTATACCATAAACTGAAAAGATAAATCTGCTAAATGCAGATGTGTTGTGGTATTATATTTTTGAAAGCTCGAACCAAATTAATGTAGGGCAACTTGAGAGGTAAACGTGCTTGACTGTAGGCAGAATCAAAGTAAGGCATAATATGCACATAATATACCTCTGATAAACAAAACATGTTGGCTTTATCATTAAGTGCAATGTTTTGGTGACTGAACATTCTGTGAGAAAAGCTATACATTTTCAGGACAGTCTATGCACACATGTTGCTAAAAAATACAAATCTTCCTTATTTTGACGTACAGGGAATGAATGTTCGAGAGTTTTGGACAAACCATGGCAAAAGGTCAGATTACTGTGTCCTAAGAGCTATTTCCTTTTGAATTTACATCCTCCAACGTTAAGCCGTATGGGTCTATGAATGCAATCGGTGAACTGATGTTCAAATGAATCCGGGGTGCATAGAGGTTAATTTAACAGAAACCTCGGTAAATATCTTATCCTGATAACTTACCCTGACCGAGATTGCAACTCGAGACCTCTTGAATGAGAGGCATACACAGTACCATCGTCGCTACAGAGACAGGCAGGCATTCATCTGGTATTGCTAGGTAGAAATATATGTTGAATAATTGACTGCATGAATCTGCTTTTTTCCTCCCTTTCTTCTCCAATGATACTTACATGGGAGAAAATTTGTAATTTCAAAACATGTATTCATTACTATGTAAACACAATCTGCCAATATACATTTCTTGTTTTTGATAAAGGATATGCTAAGGTGGGAAGCAATCCAGTCCTGCTTTCCCTGCACATTCCATATCAACCTATCTATTTTACTTACTGCTTCTTGAAATAACGAATCTCTCTTGCCCTTCATGATGCTGTTATCCAACAGACCCCTTTGGATCATGGCATCAGCCATCAAAGAATTATATCTTACATTAATTGTGGCTTTAGAATTGCTAGTACTGCCTACGGAAAATTAAATATTACAGCGGATAAATTCATTAGAAATTACTTAGTTTTTAATAAAACTTCATTCGAAATAATAAAACATTATAACGAAAAATTATGTACATTGCATGTTATGAAGTTCATCGTAAACCTTGGAGCTTCATCTCATCTTTTCAAACTCTTCCTCTATTCAGTAATAATGCACTTCCCACATTGGTACAGGATATAATATTATATGTGAATTTGATATAAGTGAAGAAAGTCGTGTTAGTATTATAGAATTTTTAAGCTAGGCTCCATTTAACTGCAACTATTTCATCAATCCATTGTTTTATTTTTACTGGTTATCAAGGAGATGGTACTAAACTATTTCATGTCGCATTATTGGAAGATTTTTACCCTAAATATTAAGATAGGGATTTATCCTAATTTTCTCGTTAAATTACTCTGTTTACTTTTTCTCTCTCCCTCTCTCCTTCACACACACACACGCACACACACGCACACGCACACGCATACTTGTATCTTACTCTAAAACTTTTATATAATTCATAACTTATATAATTCATATTACTTAATTACTCTACCACTTCAACTATGCAGCTCCTCTTATGAACACTTACCTCTGTGGCTACTACATTTTAACCAAAATAACTTTTGCAAAAATAATTTAGTTACAAACTTCGTGGTACACACAAGGAGATAAAGGAAACTGAATGGATAGCCCAGTGCTTTAAAGCAAATCTACATATTCTGGTTTTGAGATTACATTATATTATTTTCTCTGACATCGGCAGAAACAACTGCATAGCGATAGCACTTTAACAATGACAGCGCATCGAACAATTCAATATTAACGAATGTCTCAAAATGGTTAAGGCCACAAAAAGTGAGTTTAAAAATTGTACGTTTTAAATTATATTGTACATTTTGTGTGAAGTTCTCTCTCCCCCACCACCTCCCCCCCCCCCCCCCTTCTCACTCTTTTTCTCTCTGAACATTAAAACGATTGTATGCAAAATTTATTTCCAGTGAAGAGAACTTCATAAGTTGTTCACAAAAATTTTAATATTTACAATGTATTTCTCCTTTAAATAAATTTTAACATATATTTTAGTCAATATTGTTACGAAGTGCTTTTGTAAAATTTAGCAACAATGTGTCTAATGAAGCGTGATTTAACTCAGTGGATTTGCTTGAAAAGCTTCTTGTCATATCTTAGGAAGAGGTTTATGTTAAATACAAAGTTTGTTATTTATAGAACACTTTTCTTTTTGACGTATTCTGTTCACATGCGCCAATAGACAGGCATTTGGAACTTTCTCTAAAATTCTCTTTTTTATTCTGGAGCCCAATTTTGGAGCCTGGAAATTTTGGGATGATTACAATACTTTGTTTTAGCTATTATAGGCTAAGTGTTGAGCGAGATGGCTCCGTGGTAAATTCTGAGACTTACATTCGGAAAGTCGATGGTTTAATTTCAGTTGTCCGCCGATTCCGAACTCGGGTTTTAGGCGGTAGACAATGTCGTATAACACATCACCATTTCTTTGTATAATTTCCTTTTTATTCCTTTCCCTACTCAACTTTCAGGTGCATATGTAGGTATTTTGTTGTAGGGCGGAGAAACAGGTGCCACGGATGATAGCAATACAGTACAGCAGAAAACAGTAATCCCGAGACACTAGACAAAGTGTTTGGTTTCTGGATTCTTTATCTCACTAGGCAGCTTCATCAGTGGGACAGTTCGAAATCTGGAACTTCTGCGCGACTCTGTGGCTTATTTGCCTGAAAACTGTATCCTATTGTCATTCTTTCACTTCAGACCTTCCTTCTGGGGTGTAATTTTTCATGTTATTTCTCTGTAATTTAAGAGGTAAAGGGTAAGCCTTGGAAAATTATGGTATAATTAGAGCTATATCTGCAATTGGTTTTCTAGGTTTGTTGTAGGAGCTTATAATATATTTACAGTTGGAAGCGATTTAGGTTGCAAATGACGTGGTTTTAATACAAGAAACGGAGGATAAATTACAATCTGCACACCGCTTGAACCAAGTATGCCAACAGTATGATCTTAAAATATCGACGGAAAAATCTAAGATAATGGCCTTTTGGGAAAAAAAAACATATAAGATCAAAAATAATTTTAGACAACAAACCACCAGAACAACTAAAAGAATTCAGCTATTTAGGATGTAATCTTAATTATATGATGAAAACAGACAGAGATGTGAGCAAAAAGCTTGCAATATTCAAAATGATTTTGGAACAGTGCATAGAACGTTGAGAAATAAAACAAGAAGAGATACAAGATTAAAGTTTTACAAAACAATGGTCGTACCTGCACTACTTTATGGAAGTGAGGCATGGGTACTCACGAAGAAAATGAAAAGCCAAATTCAAAGTGCAGAAATGAACTTTTCAAGGAAAACAAAGGGATGCATAGGGTTGGATAGAATAAGGAATGAAGACAAAAGAAAGAAACTCAACGTAGACTCGATAAGTAGCAAAACTGAAAAAATATCAAAAGGAATGGATGCAGCATATACAAAGAATGTCCGAAACAAGACTGCCTAAGATTGCATTCCAATATCAACCACAAGGAAAGAGAGATGTTGGTAGACCCAAAAAGAGATGGAAGGAGCAATTATTGTGAGACGGAACGGGCACTCTGCCCATGCCGTGAAGTGAAGAAGAAGAAGAAGAAGAAGAAGAAGAAGAAGAAGAAGAAGAAGAAGAAGAATAAGAAGAAGAAGAAGAAGAAGAACGATTTAGGTAGCGATAACTTATTTGGTTGTCTCATATGTAATATCAGTATCTTTATTTTGGTGTTTTGGGAATGTTATTGGGTTTCTTTACTTATAGTTTGGCTAAGATATTTACAGGATGCCATTGTTAGTGTTACATACATTGCTTGAGTCCACAAGACCAGATGGGGGGGGGTGCTTGTTGGTCTCTAGGTCTTGCCCTATGGAAAGCCCCACGGAGGTGCCGGGCGCCCTTTTGGGAGAGCTCGGTAACTCCCTGGTCGAAGGAGGCCCTGGTCCTTGTTCCTACGGTTCCAGGACTAATGGGAGTAAAACCTCTGGCATTAACTGTTAATAAACCATAAAAAATGGAGATAACAACATTTGAACTTCAAGTACTTCTAAAATACTACTGGAAACAAAAATACAAAACCGTTGTCGCAGCTCGAAGAATATGTGAAGTGGAAGGGGAAGGTGTCGTTAGTGAGCGTGCAACACAACGATGGTTCCAGCGTTTCTACAATGGAGACGAAAACATAAAAGTTTACCATGTTCTGGAAGACCTAAAATATGTAATAATGCACGCCAAATTTTGCGAGAAAATCCGGAAAGGGGTGTCCATAGGCCTTCAGAAGGAACTTCTGCATCAAAATATACCGTATATTGACACATTAAGACACTTGGAAAAATCATACACAAGCTGTAGATCTGTACCTCATGAACTGGCATCTCAACAGGCTGAATGTAGGGTGGATATCTGTCGTCAGCTTATCCGTAATACCACGGATGATAGATTTAACAGAAAAATGGACCACAGCCTACAATCCCGGACAACATAGTTAGTAGAGTTATTAGAAGATTGTCACTTATGATAAAAAAATAGGTATCTTACCTAAACCCTGATGGCTCGAAACAGTGACTTAATCCTCTCTAACCTGCCAAAGTCATTCTTAAAAATAAATCATTTCGGTCTCAAAGTAATGTTGTGTGTCTAGTCATTTTTTTAATTTACGTCCTCCAATGCTAAGTCATATCGGACGATGAATGGAATGGGTGAAATGTGCACAAATGAGCCCAGGTTCCAATTTCCAGACATTCGCTTTTCAGGATAAGGGAAACCAGCGGAAAATGCTTATCCAGGTAACTTACCCTGACCTAGATTCGAACTCGGGACCTGTTGAACGTGAGGCAGACATACTACCATTTACGCTACCGAGGCGGGCTGTCTGGTGGAATTTTGAAGGTGTGATTCACTGGGAGTTTGTTCCAAATGGGCGAGCAATTGATTCAAATCTTTACTCTCAACAACTGGAATGAGTTCATGAAATTTTGAGACGGAGACACCCAGCATCAGTTATTCGAAAAGAGTCGTATTACAACAGGACAATGAAACACCCCATTCATCAAGAACAACAGGGAAAAAATTCAGAAATTGTTAAAAATCGAACCACTACCACACCCAACATACAGCCCTGTTCTCGCACCATCAGATTCACTTCTTTTTCGATCAATGGCACTTTTTCTACGTGGAAGACATTTTGACAACTTTGAAACAGTGCAAGTGCGTGTCACCGAATTTTTTGCAACAAAAACCAGAGATTGTTACCATCGTAGGTTAGTAAATATCATTGATCAATGGCTCAAGACCATAGAATCTAATGTTCTATACTTTAAAAATTAGTTAATTGCTTGTCAGAACACATTAAAAATACTTGTTTTTCTTATGACAACGACTTACTTATGACACAGTATCAGTGTATGTCCAGTTGGTTTTCTAGGTTTGCTGTAGGACCTCATCGTAAGTATATTTACATATTTAGAATAGATTTAGGTAGCCATAAAATATTTATATGGGCCAAATCACGTGTATAAACCTCCGTTGTAAACTGTATCTACCTATATGGTGGAGATTCAAAACTACTTATTTTGGGGGGATTTAGTACATCTTGGTGAAATCTTGATGTCTGTGATCAAGTGGTATAGAAAGTTAAAACCTGGAGGAGGGATTCAGTGAATCACCAAGGTTGCGGATTCAAATAAGGCCCAGAGCAATGGCTTTTTAAGTGTGCTTACAGGTCACAGCCGCATATCAAAAAATATTTTCTTACATGCAAAAGAATTCTCGCGGGACGATATGATCCTGGTAAATAACAGCATGATTGACGAAACAAAATATGTATTTTCCATGAAATATAGATATTGGTAAAAGATACCCAAATAATGAATATTGTGCAGAAATGGTAGTGTATGTCGTAAATGTCACGCGTGTACTTTTTGTGCGTAAACAGCATCGCTTTTGACAAGAGGACGTTTGTGGAAAAAAGGCAGCAGGAACATGTCTTGTGTCGGATGAGGACCAGGAAGATCCGCGAGCTATGTTCATGTAAAATAGTGTACTCCTGCTATCTTGTAGGGAGTAAGAGAGAGAACATCACAAATAACAGAGAGGGTGAAGGGGCAGCAGATATCTAGCCATTCCCGTAGCACGTGCGGTTGGTCCCTCTAAAGGAAGAACACCCAACACAACATGGAATTATCGCAGGATATTTATACGGCAGCGATAAACAATCGGGGCGGGAATGGGCAGGGTTTCTGGGAGCTAAATAACCGAGCAATACCTCCCCCTTCCTTCCCCGAAATCTCGCACTCCCGCGGTACTTGTCCTTATCTGCCTCCTGTGGTCTCGTTAAAACGTAACGTCAGACGTAACTAGGTAACGTCATACGGGAATTACGTAATAAGCTGCTCCCTTATTGACTAACATGCATGTTTATTGGGCTTCCTGGTTGGCTGGGCAGTCCCCTCAAACGACTCTGCTCGACCTTAGCTGTTAATTGTGACTAGAAAAGGTCCTACCTCCGTGACATTGTTTCTCCAAACTCCATCTTAACTAGACCTGGCGCTAGTGTCGCAACACCTAATATTGCCCCTTAATACAACGCATCTGAGCAGTTCAAAACTAAAGCAAACGTGAACGTCGATTTACTTTTACAACTTCCTATAGTTAGTAAAGAAGGTATTGGATTTAATCAATGAGACTTCTTGAATCAAAAAAGCTATTTTCATAAAAAGTTTCATATGTGTGTTTGTGTGTGTTCTGGGTTGGCCTTATCATATGGTAAAGGAATCAATGCATGAAATGATAATCAAAAGAAACCGGGGTTTATACAGCTTACAGTTAGACATCATATATTCATAATACTAAAAGGTTCTAGAAGAAACCCTAGATCCCGCCTCGGTAGCGTGGTGGTAGCATATCTGCCTCACGTTCAAGAGGTCCCGACTTCGAATCTAGGTTAGGGTGGGTTACCTGGATAAGGTTTTTCCGGGGTTTCCCTTATCCTGATAGACGAATGTCGGATCACTCTAAGCTCCATGGACCCCGGACTCATTTGAGCGTCATTTCACCAATTTCATCCATCGTCCGATATGACTTAACGTTAGAGGACTTCTTGAATGTCTCGATTATCAAATAGAAATACCAAAATGAAACATTATTTCCCTATCCAATTTATCCATTTTGAATTCTACTGCTTTCTCTCTCACACACACACGCACGCACACATACACACGGACAAAGTGTATTTCTGATGAGATCTTGATATTGGATTTTAAATGGTAATAGTACAATACTCCTACGAGAAACAGGATAAATATCAAAAGATTACCCCAAATTTTAATTAAGAAAAATTCGGTTTTTATCCTTTAATTTTCTTAAAAATAGTTTGATTATTTTAAAATGTTCTATATTGGAGTTACATGATACATTTTTTCTTAGCATTTCTGTAAGGAGCCTGTAATGTTCTTTGTATTTATGAATTTGTGTATTCATTTGTTTTAACTCCTGAAATAAGTATATAAGTAAGGCTCACTACGGTAAAGCTGTGCATGAAGCAAATATTGGGTTAACACAGTCACTTGTTATAGTTGTACTGTTACAAGGAATCAGTCAATTTAGTTCTGAATCACTTTAAAAAATGCATGTTGCTTTTTCGCTGTATACCTGGAGGTGAACTAACATCAAAATTAATTTTGAACAGTCCACTTTGGTTTCAGCCTTCTTGTGTTTCTCGATGTAGTATAACTAAATGAGTCCTATATTGTTATTTCGGGAAATTATATATTTTCATTAAAGGGGAGTAAGTGAAAAGAGTAAGGTTAATCATCATCTTTATGTCATATTAGTTCACGATAAACCCTTCTTATTTCATCCTTTAATTTCCCTACTGATCATTTTTTTTTCTCTTGTGTAAGTATTCCATGATTCATTCTATCTAAATACAGTGCTGTCGAAACGTAACCTATGTACTCTAGGAATTATGACTTTGGAGAGATTTCAAAATTAACCTTGTCCTGCTTTTGGCGTGTATACTATTTTGTAGAGCAGTTACAAATATAGGTAATTAATAATGGGCTAAGATGGCGTGATTGTTGTCATTCAGGTTGTTCCAAACCTGAATCCTCCGAGGGTAATTGTTCTAATGGCCAAGGTAATTAGATGTGTCTAATACGCCATGTAAAGTTTTTTTTCCATATATCTATAAAAATTGCATCCCAAAGCTATACTTACATTAAAAATGTTCCAAAGAATTTGATTTTTCTGAAAATGTCTCCAGTTATTTTGATTAAATGACGATAGACTAAATTAAATCTGTGTCTTACTATTTTCTGAATAGGTTTTTAAAGCCGTAAGAGATAGAAATAAACTTAAACCATTTGTGTCTTTCTTCTTTTTCTCTTTATGGAATTAAACGTTTACCGAGATGTTCTACTATTGGCTTGAATTTTGCAATGCCTAAACCATTTGTGTCTTTCTTCTTTTTCTATTTGTGAAATTAAACGTTTGCCGAGATGTTCTACTATTGGCTTGAATTTTGCAATGCCTTACTCCTTCAAATTGGAAGTCAGTGTTTATTTTCCCCCTCTTAGTCATGCAAAAATAATGGAATTTAAAGGCATTATATAATGGCCAGCTCTTAGAGACTTAATCATTTAAGTATACTCATGCCCCTTTTTAGGTTGAAATTATGTAATTATGTAATAATTTATTTTATAAATGCTTAAGTTCACATGGAGAAAAATACACATTTATAAGAGTTGTTTGTATAACATGATTGGAGAGAGTCCTTTAAGAGAGAATTATCAGAGTCTTTTTAAAGCAACCCATTAAACACTTAGTAAACTTTATGCATAATTTAACTCATCTAGGTGATATTAATGAATAATAAAAATTTCAGAACCGCATCTTCATTAGTTTGTAATATTCTTATCAAAAACGAGTAAGCTGAGAAACAGAGAGTTAAAGATGCTATTACTTGTGGCACACTTTATATTCACCTTCCAGATGGCGTGAGTTACGATTTTCTCAATGTTTTCCCAAATTAGATAAAGGTCAAAGTAAGAAGGTCTAACACATGGCTCCTTTTGTATTATATACCCACAGGATTTTGTGAAGTAAAAGTTGCATCTGCTTCGACATTTAGAACTTATAATTACTGTGAGAGCTGGTTGAACACAAAACTAAACCCGTATGATAAAGCAAAGAACAGGAAAAGTACAGGTGATAAAGGCAGGAGTATGAAGTGATGTTCAGTTGTTACTTAGCACAGGCTGCAGATAAAATATGCAAGTAATACAAACTTTTCTCATTCGCATATTTAGAAGAGTCATGAGGATATTTAGTGTAAATGTATTTGCATACACAAAATGTATAAACCCATTTTATTACCTTTTAAGAAATATGGACATATAATAGAAAGTCTTTAGGACGATGTTTCCAATATAAACACGAGTGCTTTTTAATACGCAAATTAATTATACAATATACTTAAAATTAGCATTTTTGCTGGACATTAAAATCATAGACATTTTAAATACCCCAAAATCATGAAGCTTTTTCTCGGTAATTTAACTACTTTACGTAATTATAGTTAACAAATGAAATGGTATTTATGCATACATAGAAAATAAAATTACCGCAAATGTAAATTAGTTTTAGGCACTTATAACGGCACATCTGTGCACAAATATCTTACAGAGAATGTAAAGATAACCGGGATGCGCTCACATTGAGTCTAAAGCTGCCTATAATTTATGACTGACCTAACGTGGAGAAACGGGATGCCAAATGAAATAGATCTGCTGGGCTGCTACTGGGGAGAAGAGATTGACGTAGGTTTGGGGGAGGGGGAAGAACGTCAGCAGACGATACGATATGGAGGTCATTAGAAAGACTTATGACTGACAGAAACCCGTCTCCGTCCGCAAGGATACAGTCGGTTCCTAACGGCAGCAAACTGCTACAATATCCCTTCAAACGATATGTCAATATAAGTGGTAACACTGTCGTAATTTTAATTAAATTACTTAACTATTACTATTGCTGATAGTCATAATGTTGCAAATCACAAAGGGAATGTGAATGAAGTAAACCTTATTCTTTTAATCGATAAAAAAGACACCATACTGAATAGGTTTTCCTATTTATCATTAAATGCAATTATGTAATAAAAATTAAATGTTTTCATGTGTAAAAATTGAAGCAGAATAAATATGTAACAGTATTGAAAAACACACTCCAAAGGCCTGCCTGACGTTCAAGACCTACCGAGTTCGAATCTTGGTCAGAGATAGTTATCTGGATAACCTTTTTCAAGGGCCTTCCCTTATCCTGAAAGATGAATGTCGGTAACTCTAAGTTCGGTGGACCCTGGAATCATTCGAAAATTATTTCATTCATATTCATATTCGATATGACTTCAACTTAGAGGATATTAATTGAAAATAAGGGCGATGCATTGTGAAATATTCTAAATTTTAGGTTCTCTACAACTTTTCAACTTTATATAGATAAATTACCTATTCCATTACATACACCCAAAAACTGGATGTCCAGATTGCACCGAAAACACAGGTATGACGCTTCCTGAATACAAAAAAAGACTATGCAGTTTTACTTCTTTTACTACGTACTTCGAATCTCTCTTTCTGCATATGAAATTCTGGTGATAAAATTTCACCGGAAGTAAATGTTTTAAATCACTATGAACCGAGCGGGATGGCTCAAGCGATTTTATCTAGCGGGAAGTCTAGGTTCGATTTCTGTAGCCGGCTAACCTGACCTATGGCTGTTTGCTTTCGGGACTTTCCCCAGGTCACCAGGCGAAAGCGTAAGTTAATTACATATCCCTTGGTCTACACAGAGACCTTGTGGCCCTCTGAGGTTTTCTCACTTCATATCTTCCACCTGGGGATGTTAACTGCTATAGATCTGTATGAAGGTCGAAGTAAGCGAGGTGTTGTTCTGCGTTAATAAAATTATCTCCACCCCTTTTACCACCGCTGTTTTGAGGAATGGTACCTACAGCTAGTAGTAAAATCAGGACTAATACAACCGACACCTTAGACTACTCAATGTCCTACATGGGTAACCAGAGATCCGGAGACAGCCTCATTTTGGGGTACGGAGTTACGATGAGCATCCCTTTACTGCCGTACAACGCCATACACGTTGCAGCCATGAAACAACAGAGCAGATAAAGGGTGACATGAAATGAGAAGTGGAATTAAGGGCGAGGAAATTCGAAGGATAAAAGGAAACCTCCCAGTGTTCACCTAGCGACTCGGTAAACCCTTAAAATCACATGGATAAGGAAAGCCGACCGTACGACCTTCAAAATGCGAGGCCCTCGTACTACTGCCTGCTTAGTTATCAAACTGGTCATTAATTATTACGTGGCCTTCCTAAACATTTACTTTATTTCTGCCTCGAAGCGTCTGTTTTTATTCACTACATTGGAACACCCATCAATTAATTTTAAGGCTGTTTTAAAGTTCAGCACCGTACAGTAGAAATCAAACAGTAACGTATAAAATACATTTAATCTTTGAAGCAAATCAGGAATTACAGTATACAAAATTAGTAACTAGCCCTAGAAATTTATTATATCCACCATCATGAAACACAAACGTTTTAGAAAGTATATTTAACTCGTAATAACAATGTTCAATATATATGGATATATTCCTGTTAAAATGTTTCTGTATAATCTTCCTCAAAGTATGTTTACCTTATAACCTATTATTTTACACATAAATTAAGCTCTTGTAGGGAAAAATATAAAATAAGTCAATATGTAGTCAAATATTTAGTATCATGAGTTGAATTAATACCCCATCTATGTCTAATTGGTGCTATAAGGTGATCTTTTACGCTGTCAGCTAATTGCAGTTTTAAAATTACAAAACATTTTGTTAATCATGAAATCAACTGCTCTTGGATCATGGATATTAAATCGAAAAATTTGTTGTGATTAAATGCATATGCCGGATTTCACAATATTATTTTTGAGATCCACTTAACACTACTTTTAAAGTTCTGTGCGTGTAAGTGTGCGTATATGTTTGATGACTGCCTGTTTTAAACAATGTAACATAAATTAATACCAAATGTTGATATTTTATGTCACACACTGCTTACTTATTCCAGAGAAAAATTATTAAAAAACTGCTTCTTTACTTAGAAAATAGTTTTCATTACAATTTCTCAATAATATCTCTGAAATATGTTGATTATGATTAATATCTACTAGAGTTATTAACACGAATTAAATTTATATTTTTTGAGTTCTTTGAAACTAGGCAGTAAAACCCTTTTCATGCTAGTTGAATTTTGTGTAACCAGGAGATCACAAAGAGATAGATTTTTAAATATTCCATGTTTTATAATTATACATTCATAGTGATAATGTGTCATCTGACACACACGTATTTCATTTTCCATTCCACTAAAAAAGCTAGTTTCCATTTCTAAACTTTTCAGTGCTGTTTTTCATACATTTTGTAACTAAGCGCTTAAAACATGTCTTGAGTTACGTTACGTAAATAAAATAATAAATTATTATAGAAATATTATATCTGTACAGTAGAAATGCGTGAATTTTTCATGCCTAGCAAAGGCATGTGAATGATTGCGTTACACTTTTGTTTCTTTTGTATCAATTCCTTCCGAATGGGCGCTGAAAAGAGCACCACAAACTACTTTTCAAAAGCTCTTAAGTGTTAACCTTTACAATTAACTTATAATGAGCATATATTCTGAAGAGAAATAGTAAAACAATTTTGATTGGAACATTTACCACCAGTTCTAAACTCCAAAAGAATGCGCAAGTATAAGTGAGGCCCTTTCTATGCTTGGGGTTCAGTGTCTTTCAAATTAATATTCGCTCTAACACTATCAGAACTTTAAAATTGTAGCTGACATTAAGAATTGTCGCTGGAATACCACAAATTTCTTTATATGCTTCATATATCTTAAGCACATTATTTGAGATATTACTGCACGATACCAATTTTGGATACATACTTTTATCTATTTGGTCGTCGGCTATTGCTTCATTAATTCAATTAATCCCACATTTTCTGACTGTTTTGAATTTGACTTGCATTTTGATGATTTATTATTCTGAGTTATTTGTTATTGTACATTGCACAATTGTATTCTGTCAATTAAAATCAGAAAGGAATCATTATCCATAGCCCATAAGTCAGGGTTATTTTAATCCCGACTTTAATGTTAAAGACATTTCAAAATACTTAACGCAATCAAACCACTGTTATAATAGGGTAGGGCGGGTCTATTCCACTCACTGGACTTCACCGCCCGAAATAAGCAAATTGGTTTACTGCCTAACAATCATGGGCAGCGATGACTTCCCTGCTAGTCCATTGTCAAACTTGGTGTTTGTGCGACGTTTTATGAAATTATTTGAATTTGTAGGCTGCTGTTTTAATAGTATTAATAGAAGAAGATTACAAGGTAAGTAACTAGTGTTGCATTTTTTGCCTTGAACAAGAAATACCGTTTGTAAATTTGGATATAGTATCTGCAGAAAGAGAGACTTTTGATTGAAAATCAGTGTCAATGTAGGTTATAGTTTGGGTTACGTCCACGCATAGCAGATGGCGTGTTTGTTTTATCATAGCTCTCACATGTTGAAAAGTTCAACATTTGGGACTGTTCCGCCCAAGCAAAGAGGGGCTACTCTCACTCAGTTACAATATGGGTTTTCTGTACTCTTTTAACCTAATTATTTCTTATAAAACTATTACTGAATTTTATTTGATCGTTTCAAACGGTACACCCAAAGTAAGCTGGAACGTAACTGGATGAGGACGCCGTTGCTGGTGCTGATACGAGCGTATTAAAAGGCGATGTAAGTACGAGAGGAGCAGCGGGCCTTTTCAGAGTGCCTTACTCTACACTTAGGTATCATGTTCATGCTCATCAACGTCAAGAACATTAGGAGGAGGAGTGTACAAATCAGTTGGTCATCCTACAGTGTTCAGTTTGGAGGAGGAGGAGAAATATTTAGTTTCCAAGTTAAAATATTTGGCAGCAAGAGGCTTTGGATGTACACCGGAGCAAAAAGAAAGAAAAGCGTAGACCTGTTGTAAAACTAAATTGTGGGAATAGTGAGTCAAGTGATGACTTGGTTCCAGTCCAAAAAGAAAACAATGATGAGGAAGATGCACCACGTGGATTTTCTGAGTTTTATTTTCCGAAATCAGCAATCAAAGAAGACTGGATCAAATGACAGAAATGTGGACATGGATATTACAAAGTGTGCGTTGGTTCAGTTGGTAATAAAAACTTCATTTGTGGCAAATGCACTTAACTAAAATCCAAAACTACTGTGAGCGGTAATAGCCCAGGGCCGGGCGGAATAGCCACGTTAACTCTGAAATTCGCTGTTTTATTTGATCACTATAGCAAGTAAAATATGTGTACGCTTTAAGGGATTAATAAAAAATGTTCTGCTCTATGTTTAACATAAAAATTGCTTTTCGTTTGTTTTATAACACCATAAATTTGAAATGAGCGGAATAGCCCTGTTCTACCCTACTTCTATTACAATTAGAATGTGAAGTTCACGCACTAAGACAATGAAATTAGCACTAGACCTGTTCCGATACCCAAGGTCGTAAACCTAAAACTCGCGACGGAAGGTCCGTTACTCATATCGTATACTCTAAGATTTTATGCAAGTTTTCTTCGGTGTTTATAATTAACAAATGCCTGGTAGATACCCTAAACTTAAGCTTGGAAGTTTCGTTCCCAAATTTCCTCTTACAATTATCATTTTATTTCAGGTAGTGCCTACTACCAATTTAGCAATTAAGTGGTAAAAATTTTCCCCAAAAGGATAAAAAATCAACTTAGTGCCTCTTTAAACGTATCAAGTTTTTACATGAACTGGTCCACGAAGGGCAGAAGCAATTGAAATTTTTCATTTCAGTCCATATCCTTTTGATATTTTTCTCCCCGTTTTTCTGATCCACGGAATGTCCTGACATCCATCAGTTGTAATGGGATAGATTGCTATTTCGTACAGGACCCTTCCTGTGTTGTTTTCCTGAAGCAGAACGCTGTCACTCATCAATCCTGACAGGGTGAGTGATAACTCATGGCCAAGCCTCAAGAAGCGTCTATTATCTCAGATAACTGTAATGGTACTCGAAGAGCCTTCTTTATGGATTCATTTTTCTTCACATTTTGTACTTGGATTGCACATTTGTTAAATATACAATATACTTATCTCGATGTTCATCAGATTTTAGCTTGTTGAATTTCAACCGCCCAGCATTTCTTAAACATTTGGTTTATGATTCAGTGGCCTTAAGTTGATGGAAGCATAAGCTACATTTGTATAATATTTTTATGGTTTTCATTACTACATTTATTAAATATAGAAAGGGATTACTAAAACAAAATTCCCATAGTCTACGAAATTATATGCTTAAGTAACAAATAATTACTAATTAATAAACATGGTAACGTATAAGTATTTCTTCAATATTGAATATTTGTAACCAAGATGGAGGCACTGTGTTAATTGTATTAACTGCATTTCAACATCCTAACAATTTTAAACTCATAAATGGCATATAGGTTTCAAGCGTTTTTGTTACAAAAATACAAAAGTATACTTGTATGGAGATATTCAAATTACTAAGGGCGTTCAAAATTGATTGCCACTACGACCTTTTTCTATTTATATTTATTAAACAAACTCATTCAGATAACATTGCAGGTATCCCCCGCCATTGTCTAGGCACTTGTTCCACTTGTTCTGGCAGCTTCCGTATTTGCGCAGCAAACCGATTCTTTCGGGGCATCCCGGCACCCCAAATTATCTCTTTCATCGAGTCGAATATGGCATAGTCACTAGGAGCAAAATCGAGTGAATATGGAGGATGTGGCAGCACAGAAAACTCTAATGTACGAATGGTGACCATGGTCCTGAGAATGGCATGTGGTCGTATATTGTCTTGTTGGAGAACACCACAGCCTCACTTCTGATGGCGGCGTTGTTGAATGCATCGGCGGAGTTGTTGCAGTGAATTTCAGTACCGTTCACTGTCAATGGTCGTATTGGGAGGAAGCCAGTCAACCAGCAGTATTCCTTCCTATTCCCAGAGCACAGTTGTCATGTGTTTCGAAACGAATAGTCCTGGCCGTGACTTCTTGGGACGAGGGCCCGCATAGACTGGCGTTTCTTCTCTGGAATCTCGGAGGAAAAACCATGATTCGACGGTGACCAGCTTCACAAAGAATTCCTCTGGATTTCCACTATACCGTTGCAGCAACTATTGACATTCCACCACATGCTTCTGTTTCTGCGCATTGGTGGGGGTATGTGGCACCCATTGTGCACTCATCTTTATCATCATCATCATTAAATCTTCATTTTTCTTTTGTAATTTTACGTCCTCCAACGTTAAGACATATCGGACGATGAATGGAATGGGTGAAATGATGCTCAAATGAGCCCAGAGTCCATAGAGCTTAGAGTAACCGACATTCCTCTTCAGGATAACTGAAAACCCTGGAAAAAAGTTTATCCACGTAACTCACCCTGACCGAGACTCGAACTCGGGACCTCTTGAACGTGAGGCAAACATTCTACCACCATGCTACCGAGGCGGGCATAAATCTTCTTGGATTATGGTATGGAGGCTTCCCCGTGATAGACCTATTGCGTGCACCAATTCATTAAATGTGATTCGACTGATCTCCAAAATCAGGTAATGGACAAGCTGGGTGTTGTTTGGTTTGCGTTCAGTTGCTGGATGCCCAATACTTTTGTGTTTTCCAGCAGAGTGCCTGCTATCTTTGGATTCAGACACCCAACGAAAAATGGATCTCGGCTTGATGAAGACTCACCACATGAGGCCACTAACCTCTGGTGGATATCTAAGGCAGTCACTCCTTCCCTCCAGAGAAACCATACGGTCCACCTTTCCCGTGATTGACTGCTTCCATGTTGTTTCACCAATGTCCACAAGCATACTCACAAGACGGTGTAATTGCTGCTCTAGTGCGCTTTCTATGGAAAATAGGAACATCATCCGGTGGCAGTAGACAGTACTATCGTCTATCTTGACCCATACAACGACACATATTTTCAACTCCAATGTTGCAGGAGTTATAGGGGGCGTGCCAATCTTCTTGAACGAACTAAAACATTGCGCAAAAGCATTATTCAACAGAATTACCAACTATGAATTGTTTAAAGAAATGCCAGTCCTGCTTGTCTTACTAAGAAGCGTGCTTTGCCGCTGCTGCGCTGTAATCGCGACTTCGAGCATTGGCGATCACTTCATCGCTGCAGGCATAGCTGCGAGAGTCCATCACTTGGTATTTTCCCTTCTAAGAGCGTTTCAGAATATGCAAAGCAATCGGATCAGTGATTCATTTTCTTTGAATGGCAGAAATGTTACCCAGAAAACAATCGTCAACTATTATGTAAGATTTATGGAAAAAATGAGTGACAATGCCTGATCGTACAGACAAACAAGCTGAAGAACTGATCATATCATCTGGTTGACAACAATTCATCTATCCTCAAACCGGATTTGGTACCAAGTGGTTTTCATCTATTTCTTTAACCGAAGAAATTCCTTGGTGTGAAACATTTCTACGATGATGATGCAATGAAAAAACTGACTTTCATCATAGTCACCATTACTCTTTAACGAAGGCCTACAGAAACTGTTTTCCTATAAGTGCTTGAACAACAATACTGACTGTAAAGATAAGTAAGGTAAAGTGTAGGGTAATGAAAATTAATACAGTATTTATAAAAAAGAATGGTCTCTTTCTATTAAAAAGATTATTGGAGGCACAAACCTTAAATTACCACTTAAAGTTCTAAAGGTCGTACTGATATTACAATAATTAATATAATAACTGATTTATTTCTTCAATAACGGAATGTTGCAATTGAGCCATAGCCATTTCCTTAATAATTCCATTAAATGCATTTTAGACATTTTAACGTGTCATAGGTTTAATAATGATGAATATCAAGGAATTTTCAAAGGTTCTTAACCTAGGAATTAAAGTTAAATTTATTTCACTACTTATCATTTTACAAAAATACAAACTGTAGATTTTTCAGAGAATTGTACAATTTACGACACAATTGAGAGAATAAGAACGCTAAATTAATCATTTTACTAGATAACTTCTCTGTGGAACATACGTTAAAATTTAGTGCTTTTCCTTGCACGATTTATGTGATTGGGTCTTTCAGCTTATTTTGACTGTGGAAGGCAGGCATAGTGTATGCTTCACGCTGTAAATATCTCACGGGGTTGATTCTTCGTAGTTGGGTTCAGAGGACTTTGAAATATAGGCTAAGGCAATTAGGTATCTGTGAAAGTCCGAAAATCTAGCTTTTTTCTGTTTGTTTTAACTTTATTCCCAATATTCGTAATATTAAAGTATTAAGTGCGTACAAAATTTTTACAATTTATATAACCTAAATCGCTGTCTACATTCTAATGTTTTAATTAATCATTAATTGATAAATTATCACTTTTTGAAATGGTAATATGATCCGCCACTTATTCTTACAGCATATCATACCGTTCTCAAGTTTTTAATTGATCTTGGTATTGCAGCTTTTTAATTTGTTTCAGGCATTACTTAATTTTACTTATTTTTAAACATAAAATCATTTTTGCATACATGTTCCTGACTTATTTTCAAGTTTATTCACAATGCTAACTATGGAAAATAATTTTACGCGATGTATTTCATATATATCTTAACTACTGTACAAAAGATTTTAAAATTGTAGTTCCTGAAAGTATTCTGGACATTTCAAACTACTGTCCTCCACAGGAGAGTAAGTCTCCGAGGCCTGAGACGCAGGGAGTTAGGCTAATGTTCCCACACCCTCCTTGGTAAGGTTTATGACAGCCTATGTCAGTACAGTTATAGACCATTCAAAAACATTCTGACGGCTTCTACTTTTGTAAAAAAATCTTCTCGTTTTTTTTGTACAGAGTTAATAGGGCGCATGTTTTTCAACGGTCTGCTCCTTGTGTAGCATGCGTTCCCTGCCACATACATTCGCTGTCCTTGTCCCCCTATGCAAGACAGCACATTCCTTTCAAGGACTTTCTTTGCGTTGCTGGACAGTATTAGATTATATACTGCAATCTGTGAATAAACGAATTGAGGCAATTGTACTTTAAGTCTAATATGATGTTGTTCAACATCTTTCATTTTGTAATATAGATCTTCAAACAGCACTGATTAATGTATTCTTTAAAAAATGTTGCACTTCAGTCTTTGCGCACTTTGTTGGCCAAAGTCTTAATACGTTATAACTATTATCATGTTAAGTCATTTTGACCTTTTTATTTGAGTTTTTGGAACTAGAACCCTAACATACCTTACTGGTAAAATGGGGTTAACTTCATTTGGAGAATAAATAATAATAATACGTTTTACCTAAATGGCTAAGGACCAAATAAAGATGTATTTAAGGCTCTAAAATTATTAAACATCCAGTTGTGCAGCATAAATGGGCAAATTATAAGTGGAGTAAAGTGGAAAAAAACGAAAAATAAAATAAAAAGCAAAAGGAAAGAAAACAATCACATTTTTAATCCATTTCACCGATGCAATATTGTCTTGAATGCACTAGGGAAACACACTCATATATACAAAGTCTTCTGAAACTGCTTTTTTGTTCTCAAAGGACTTCAAAATGGCTTCCTATTTGTAAGAATTATAAGTATTTATAAATTCAAATAAATAAGAAGGAATAACTCGAAAATGTTTATCTCCACAAAGAGATTATTGGAGATTAACTGTGTGGTTTAATGAGATTTATATGTTTGGCCAATTAGAATTTAATCTAATTAGAATCCAAATCTCCGGCTATATTACCCTAAAAACTATATAAGACGTATGGCAACGGAGTCACAATCGTCGAAAAAAATCTGTAAATATCGGAACATTTTTACTGTAAGGAGTAGTTTGGCACGTAAGGATTTTATTGTAAATCTTTGTGTTACATAATTGGAAGATGTTGAATTGATAAAGTCTCAGCGTAGAATTTTGGACTTGAATGCAATGTCTTCTTAACTACTCTGTAGATGGTGGTAGAAGTAATCAGTTGTGAAACCAAAGTTTAAAAATAATCTTCCTCTTCAGATTTCTTGTCACTGTAGGATCTAGCAGCATTTTGATTAAATTAGAATAGGTTTAAGATATTTGTAACAAATAAAATATATGTCTTGAATTTTCTTGGAATAATCTTAGAAGCCATCTTCATCCATAACTGTATCACTGGCAAAATGAAAGGCAGAAATAATTTTCTACAATTTATAGCAAATAATTATTTTGTGCACTTGACGGTTTCTGAGATATTGCTCTTATAAGTTTGAATATTCAAATACTTTTTTGAATAGAAAAACGTTATTTTATTTCTTTACCATGCAAAGGTATTTCAAAAACATTTGAGACCAGCTATTAAAATAATCAGATGTCATTTTATCCTACTATATTAACTTAGCC
Organism: Mantis religiosa; assembly: GCA_030765055.1. NCBI lineage: Eukaryota > Metazoa > Arthropoda > Insecta > Mantodea > Mantidae > Mantis > Mantis religiosa. The sequence goes on from CM060954.1 coordinate 64,832,779, forward strand.
TCACTGTAGCTGTTATTAGAGGAACAGCAGCATTTAAGACAACTTCTACAATGGGAGTTCTTGTAATTATGGGAATATGGCTTACCCAGATGCATTTGAGGAGATCAACAAGATTTACACAAGGAGATGACATCAATTAACATCAACATTGGAAGAGGATCAACATTCATAGGACCTTTATAAAGAGATGGCATCGTTTAATATTGATATTTATTAGAATGAGATCAACATTAATTTACGGGGAAGGAAAAGAAACCCAAAATACATCAAAAAGCATTCTAATATCGTTTAAGGTAACCAGGACCACGGAGTAAGAAGAAACAACTAAGGAACGTACCTACAACTGTCAAGTAAATATTGGATATCCAATCAACATGGAGTTTCAATGAGATTTAATGGACTTTAGAATACAAGGCTGGGAAGACCTCAGTTGCAGATGCAAAATATTAGAAATAGATCAGCAGGCTTCAGTCAGTATAATTTATTGTTCAGATTAAAATTTTAATTTAGTTATGTATTAGAAAATTTATATAGTAATAAGGCTACTGTTAGGTTACATTTAGTTTTAAGGCCATTGGTGACAGTGGCCGTTAGGTTAGTTAATGTAGGCATAAGTTCTGTCCGTAAAAAGAAAATTTGCATTAATCGAATGTATATGATTTGTAATGTCTTATATAAAGAGCACAATACGTCAAGGTTTAGATTCTAGACACCTGGACCCAAGCTCGCAGATTAAAAAACAGTCTCATTGTAGCTATATGAAGTATGTAACAGAAAGTTTCTAGAGACGTTTATCTCGATTAAATTTAATTAGAAGGATAAGCGTTTGTTAGAATCTGGTTTACGATTGAGTAGAAAAAAAGCACGTGAGAGCTACATCTCAACTATTTTGTTACTGACCTCTCTCTGTATTAGCACTTGAGAAAAAATACCTAGATTTACAAATGTTCTGCTTAGAACAATGACGCAAACAGAAAAACACGCGAAAGTGGATAATACTACGAAAATGTGACTGGTATAAATCTGTATTTAAGGACAGGTTATATGTTGTGAATAATGACCTTACGGTGAGAAATGAGAGTTAAACTTGGCTCGTAATTTATTTGCAAGAAATTGTCAATTTCTGTACATCAAGTGTAAAATTTTTAATATCACCAGAACTGTGATAAAGTATTAACGAGGTTGAAATAAAGGTTTCAGAAGGCTTGTAAAATTTTGAAGGCTCATTCAATCTAATCAAATGTTATTTTAAATATGTTGTCATTCACGAACTGAAAGTCTCTCTTCATTTGTCACTTTCTTCCCCATTCTCTTTGTCTCTGGGAGGAACATTTTTCTAAAATAGCATTATAGATTAGGGAAACTGAATTTACCATGAAGAATGACAATATAGTTTTCAAATATAGTGAGAGATAGAGAAATTAATATTAAAAATCTTGTATGGAGATGAACTTGAGAGAATCCTGTGATTTTCCAAATTTTGTTTGGCTTATATGACTGAAAGCCAAACATCGTTTGGAGTTTTACGTTTTTAAACATTTCCTGGGAGTAATTCTGAATTCCAGCTAGTTAATTAATTATTGTTTATTGCAAAGTCCCTGAAACCAGACTCTGTTACTCTTATTTATTTCAGTAGTCTTCTAAATAAGTCTAAATCATAATTAAATATCAAAACATTCAGGATACATTATATTGGTGTTCAGGTAAATTTATTTACCTAAGTAATTTTCATAGCATGGCTGATGTTTTAACAAAGATTTGTCAATAATGTATGAAAATATTATGTGTCGATTGTACGCAGTATCAGTATGGGCTTTCAGGTTGCACACACATATTCTGTCACAACCCACCCCTTTGCTGTTTCGTAGTTAACCCTGTACGCGTTTAAACACCTAGTTGAATTACATGATTTTTTCCTTCAGTGAATATTGCGTTAATCGTTCGGAACTCTCCCAACTGATACGTTAACGACAATTTGTGGAATTGGGAATAACATAATTTTCATGCCGACCCACTGAAAGTTAATCAAAACACGATCATTGCATTGCATGTTGCAATATTAGCCCTGCCGATGGGTTCATAATCAACGTTTTAATATAACCGTACCTATCAACAAATACAATTTGCTCTGCTCAAATTAGTTCTATTATAATCGGATTCTATTTCAAATCCGGAGCGAGGAGCGCTGTCTGTATGGTTTCTACAAATCTAAAATTATGGCAGTTGTGGGGAGGGAAAGCCCAGCTTAGGGTGTGATTATGTTATGATACGCCATTTGGAATATGCCTTCAGTAACCGCCCCCATTCCATGTTGTATAGGTAGATTTAATTTATATATGGCATTGGCCAAAAGAGGGCGGGTTTCAAACCTTAATTTTTGATTCGGTTCCGCTGATTTAATATACTAGCTTAGGTAAATACATACCAGCTTTCATGCCTTGTGCTAGCCATTTTACTTTCTCTACCTCGATGCCCAAGGTAGTGGAAGTATTGCATTTCAACCAAACTCCAGTATCAAAACGTCATGAGGACACATGTTTCTGTTTTGTTTTTCTTTGTTCCATTGTGCTTGGGGAATGGGAATTGTGAAGTTCATGGGGAAGAGAGGGGAGTGGAAGACAGAGAGAGAGAGAGAGAGAGAGAGAGAGAGAGAGAGAGGGAGAAAGAACGAGTGAGTAAATAATATACGAAAATCTATATCCTGCATCTAAGGTCGAAAGGACAGTGCTTTGATGATGATGATGATGATGATGATGATTGAGCAGTAACTTATAGAAATGACACATGAATGTAACATTATCTTGGAAATTATTGTACTTGTTAACGAACGTTATTATATCTTGTTGCTCACCTATTCTAGAAATTATTCAAAATTCCTTTCGAATGCAAAGGACTTTGCATTATATTCTGCAATATTCAACATAAACATGTTATCTGTCATGTATGTAGATGTCTTAAATCTCTTGTCGTTTTACTAAACATTCTAAGACCTTTCGAGAATATAACGCTGTCTATTTGGTGGTTAGGAGTTTTTGTTAAAAATTTCCATCTCGCATTTTTTTAAAGGTGCCGAACTGGAATGAATAAATATTGCAAAAATGGTATTTTTTATTCTAGTTCAGACTTATAAGCTATGATATTCACTTTAAATTAATATAGTATCATAATATGTAAAATAATTAAATTTTGAATTCAAATTTTAGAAACATAATTATAGCCACGCCATGGCTGAGTGGCTAGACCAATTGGCTCTCACCAAGGTGGCCCGGACTCGATCCCAGGCGATCGCAAAGTGGGATTTGTGGTGGACAACATGGAGCTGGGGTGGGCTTCCTCCGGGTCCTCCGGTTTCCCCCACTATCATTCCACCAATCCATCATTCATTCATCTCAGGCATTGGACTGACCCCTCAACCCTGATTTCATCAGAGGTCAGATGCTTCGGCTGCCTCGCTCTGAGGTAACGCAAGCTCTTCCTAACGTCAACATAGACGAGAAAGGGAGAAGAAAAGAGATAATTCATTTTCAATATATTTTGTGAATTCTGCGTACTTCACAGATAACGACGGAACTGCTATACACTTTTAAACAGAGAGGTAAATGTTTCATCCTTCAGGGAAAGTTTTTCTTTAAAAATTTCTACCGCTGTTTAGTATAGTAGAACCTGCAGGCTGGAACTGGGTTGAGGTCGAATCGTATAGAAGGATGGTGAATTATGCCCCTCGTTGAGGTGACCATTTGGAACAGGGTTGGAATTGATGGTTCTTGAAGTCCCAGCTTACCTCGGCGTGGCTTCAGTCGGTTGAGCAAGATATCTTCTTTTACAGGGGTGGTACGGCGGAAGGAAATTTTACGTAAAATGAGTAATCATTTTCCTCTGTATTAAATAATGTAGAAACTTTTATTTCCTTACTTCAATTAACACCAGTACGAATAAAATGTATGATACAACATTTATAACACTATTCTTACACAAGATTCACTTGATGTGACGCGTTTATCTGGATGCGTGCAAGAATCAAAAGTTTTATACGTTTGTTCACTACCGTGTATAATAATTAAATTGTGTGTCTTCTAGCGATGATATTTAATGTAAAGATTATCTAGTTATACTCGATGATTGTTACGAGAATAAACTTATACTCTTCCGCACACAACGGCGTTTAAGAAGAGAACCTTACATCCGTTCACGGCGACTGTTAGGAGAAGAATGACCAGTTCCGCTTCTTCTACACATTAGCATTTCGCTAATAGTTCGATCCCTCTAGAGGAATATTGAATATCCTCCATGGCAACGTAAAATCTTCTATATCTGATTGGTCCACGTTTTACGATATACGCGTCACACCAATCACAAATAAGTTTGATATTCAACACTTTTGTGACGTCATTTCCACTTACATAGCTTCTCTGTGCATGACTCACTCTACTTAACCTCACATAATATAATATTTGAAACTCTTTGGGGACAACATAAAATAACTGTTTCAGATGCCCCTCTTCAGAATATATGGAAAATTAACTTAAATCTTCCAATAATATTGTTCCATATATTCTGAAGAATGCCCCAATAATTAAACATTATTACAACAATGAACAATTAATACAATTTAAAATAACAATATAAAATCAGAAATTATTCGAACACAATAATAATAAACAAAACATTTTTCAGTAATTCATAAACATATTATTTTTTTTTTTTTAAATCATTTATTCTTGTGAGTGTCAAGGCTTTTGAATGGTTTTAAAAGTGTTTTGTGATATTTTCCTATCATTTTATTATCATCGTCTCTTAATTCGTACGTATGATCCCCAAATTTTCTTACTATTTTATATGGACCTTTATATAACAAATTCATTCTCCAATAGGATTTGATTTTAGAACTGGAGATATTAAATGTCTTTACGAGAACTTTATCATTTATTTCAGGATTCCATTTCGCTCCATTTCTTTGTATCTTTGATAATCTTTTCTCTGCTTTTTCTTTTATTCTTCGAAATGCTTCAGCACACTTTTCTTCTTCATTCAATTCCATTTCATCTACTTTTAAGGTTGTTGGTGCTTTTATTACTAGAGGTTCAGGTTGTAGTCCAGTCATTAATTCGATTGGTGAAAATTTGGTAGTAGAGTTTGGGGTATTGTTAATGATTTTCTCAATAATATGGCAGTATTTGTACCAGCCTCGGTGGTTAGAATGACACAGAATTCTAAAATACAAGCCTAAATCACGCATCACTCTCTCGCAAGGATTTCCTTGGGGAAAATATGCTGAAGAGTAATACATCTTAATGTTATTGTTCTTCATTTCTGAAGTAAACAATTTACTCCGGTGAACCGTTGCGTTGTCTGATAATATTGCCTTTATTGGCCCATACTTTGGTATCCAATCTTTTAAAATTTTATTTCCATTTTCTAGCATATCGTTTATTACTTCAGATGCTTGTTGTCTAATAGTGATAGGCACAGGTCTACTTTTATGAGTATAGGGAGCAATGTCGTTCACCTTAAATGTGTGTATGTACTTATTACACAATCCAGGTTTCGTACTAAAAACGTTCCTGTTCTTTAGTATACATAACCTCAACTGTTCTCTTTGCGCGTGATTTAAATTGTATGTTTTCCCTAACTTTTCTTTCAAAGTTCTTTGGAATATCATTTCTTCCTCTTCTTGTTTTCGCTCGGTGTCGGTATTTAATGTGTTTATTTGGCAACAATGATCTCCAAGGACAAACGTCTCATTTTCTTTATTATTTAAAAGTAAATTCTCTTTACCACTATTATCTTCTTCATTATTAATTATATCTTCTTCGTATAATATTATATTTTCTACAAAAAACCTATCATTATTTATACTATCCTTCTCATCCTCTTTTAATATAATTTCTTCTAACAAATTTATTTTTATTACTTCATTATCTCCTTTGACCTTCATTTCATGTTTCTCGAAATCTATCACACTTTGCCAACCATACAATACATCATTGCCAATAATAATATCACGAGCTAAGTTTGGTATTACCAATACGATAAAATTGAAATTCCAATCATCTATTCGCGCAGGAATTAACGCTTGATATTTAACTTTATCTTTCTTTTTCCCAATAGCTGTGCTACAGTATACATTACACACGTTTAAATATTCAATCCTAAACTTGGATAGTAACTCCTTGAATAAGTTCTCACTTATTACTGATGAACTAGCTCCTGTGTCTATCAATACTTTATATTCGCTATCGCCTATACGAAGGTTAATCTGAGGTGGATTTACTAATTCCCGATCTTTACTTCTGGAGAGAGTGAGCTTATCTTCTGGTAAATTTTGAATTTTGATTTTGCCCTGTGTCATTTCTACCGAACCACTTTCCAAGGCACAAAATGATTTGGTACTCAGTTTTCCGCATTAGTGCGGTCGGTAGTTACACTAGCAGTTGGGTTGGTACTACCGTTATTTATTTCTCCTTCTATTCCCTGAGTCGGTGTCCTTTCTAGGTTATTGTCTGCCCTTTCAAACCTAGGACCCCTAAAATCTCTTAATGAAGAGTCTTCAATGCTAGTTCCTCTTCCTCTACTTTGATAACCCGTTCTTAAGTTATTTCCCCTGTAAAACCTCAGTTGATTCACCTGATTACTCCTCACATTTCCCACAGGTCGGTCATTATTATAATTCCTCCTAGGAGTATTTGGAATTCTCCTTCCTAAACCTGGCACTACCGATTCATATGTCTTTCTGGGGTTGTACTCTCTTCGTTCATAGTTGTCTCTTGAACGTGCCCCGCCCCAATTTTGGTTAAAACTATTTTGGTTTTGGTTAGTATGGCTGTGATTTTCCCTGAATGTTGGTCTTACTTCCTGTCTATTTACTTGCTTTTGTTCTATATGAGTCTTGTCAGGATCAACTTGACTATGAGTAGAATCAGAATTAAGGTTATGAGCCTCAAATTCTGATAATAACTCAATCATATCAGTAAAGTCGACGGGCTTAGCCACAATTAGGTGGTTTCTAATGTGCGGTGGATAATGTCGTATTAGCATATTCACGATCTCGGTTTCTGACATATCTGGATTCACAAGTTTACTTTTGTTAGCAAGTTTTAGGAAATATTCTGTCATGGACACACCCTTCTTGAACTCGAATTTACCAGTGGCCAGTTCGACTTTAATTCTTCTCTGTCTTTCTGGACCCCAGAACCTATTTATAAACACATTCCTAAACATACTATACGTTTCATGTGATGCTAGTGTTAACCTCAGCCATTCTAAAGCATTTTTCTTCAAACACCTTTTAACAATCATCATCCTAAATTCATTTGGAATCTTTTTAATTTTAAAATATTCTTCTAATTCCTTTAGAAATATTTTGGGATTGTCTCCCGATTCTTCTTCGAAAGTAGGTGGACTTATGTCATGCAACAAATAATTTGTACAATTTGTGTTACCTTGACTGTGTAACTGTGTATGTGTGTGCATGTTTTGTATTTGTGTATTACCATTTACTTCACAATCAGGTGACAAAGATTCTGTATCGTCACTCTCCAAATAATTCTCTAAGTTTTGTACAATATTACCTGAATTACCAGGTAAGTCAATACATGTAATATTCTTAGATTTTATTACCCTCTGGTTCTCAGAAATTTTGCTTGCCTGTAATGCAATCACAACTTGATTCAGCTTGCTAATGTTTTCTTTCTCTCTCTCAAAACTTTCCTGTGCCAAATCTATTCTTGTAATCATTTCACTATTCAACTTACTAACTTCATCATATTTAACTTTTAGTTCATCTTGTTGTGTTTGCACCTCAGTAGCAATTAGTTTAACATCATTTCTGACACTATTTACTTCTCTTACAAAATTATTCTGTATTTCAATATTTTCCTCATGGTATTTCCGTGAATTATCTAATAAGACTACATCTATTTCTTGTCTTATTCTATTCTCTAATTCCCCTATTTCTATTTTTTGTTTTTCTACAAATTCTATTTGTTGTTGCTTAAGGATTTCTGACTCCTTAGCCAATTCACTTCTTATATCTTTTACTACATTTTCCTGACTTATTTTCATTTCCTGAAACATCTCTTTTAACTTAGACATTTCTCCATCATGAGATTCTATTTTCTGTTTTAAAGATTTTATGCCTTCTCTACACTCTTCTCTTCCTTTCTCAATTTCATTTCTTAGGTTACCTAAACCTTGATCTATCCTAGCTTCTAATTTCTCTGAACTTTGATCTACTTTAGCATTTAAATTACTCATTTCCTGCCTTAAATTTTGATCTGCCTTTTCTGAATTCTGTTTTATTTCCTGTCTTATTTCCTGTCTAAAACTATTTAAATTTTCTGAATTTTGATCTGAATTCTGTCTTATTTCCTGTCTTATTTCCTGTCTAAAACTATTTAAATTTTCTGAATTTTGATTCATATCCTGTCTTAAATTATCCATTTTAGCATCAAAATTACTCATCATTTTCTCTAACCTGTCTATTATCATTTCATTAACTTTACTCTGCATAATTTCTGTTCTACTTGTTCCTGCATCATCACTAATCATTCCTTCCACTACTTCCCTGACTTCTTGTATTTCTGCTCTCTTATCACTAACTAGTCTTTCCACTCCTTCCCCAACATTTTTATTCTTATTGTCTGTTAATTTTTTACCTTCCATTTTAGGTAATATTTTTCCCTTTCTTAATAACATAAAAAAAATGAAAATTATAATTTTGTCACTTTTTCTATTAATTATCTATTAAGATTTTCCGTACTCACTTTTCTTCTTTCTTCTTTCTTGATTCGAAGTTACCTGTCCATTACACTATTTATTCTCCTGTGGTGTAATCCTCCTTCTGCCTATTCGAGCCATACAGTTGGGCGCCATTTTGGAACTGGGTTGAGGTCGAATCGTATAGAAGGATGGTGAATTATGCCCCTCGTTGAGGTGACCATTTGGAACAGGGTTGGAATTGATGGTTCTTGAAGTCCCAGCTTACCTCGGCGTGGCTTCAGTCGGTTGAGCAAGATATCTTCTTTTACAGGGGTGGTACGGCGGAAGGAAATTTTACGTAAAATGAGTAATCATTTTCCTCTGTATTAAATAATGTAGAAACTTTTATTTCCTTACTTCAATTAACACCAGTACGAATAAAATGTATGATACAACATTTATAACACTATTCTTACACAAGATTCACTTGATGTGACGCGTTTATCTGGATGCGTGCAAGAATCAAAAGTTTTATACGTTTGTTCACTACCGTGTATAATAATTAAATTGTGTGTCTTCTAGCGATGATATTTAATGTAAAGATTATCTAGTTATACTCGATGATTGTTACGAGAATAAACTTATACTCTTCCGCACACAACGGCGTTTAAGAAGAGAACCTTACATCCGTTCACGGCGACTGTTAGGAGAAGAATGACCAGTTCCGCTTCTTCTACACATTAGCATTTCGCTAATAGTTCGATCCCTCTAGAGGAATATTGAATATCCTCCATGGCAACGTAAAATCTTCTATATCTGATTGGTCCACGTTTTACGATATACGCGTCACACCAATCACAAATAAGTTTGATATTCAACACTTTTGTGACGTCATTTCCACTTACATAGCTTCTCTGTGCATGACTCACTCTACTTAACCTCACATAATATAATATTTGAAACTCTTTGGGGACAACATAAAATAACTGTTTCAAGGCTCAAGTCATACTTTCTCTGCAAGTTTATTTTCTTCAATTCTTCTTCCTTCGATCAAGGAATTTTTTTTAATAAATGAACTGTTTTGTTAGAAATTGTTGAAAATACACTAAAGTGTTATGTGGTAAGTGCGAATATCAAGTTTAGTATTACATCTTTTAAAAATGTAATTATTTGTAAACTGTAACAAAAATTATGTAATTGAGAGGGTAACTCACCTTCCTTAAATAAACTAACTGCTTGATCACAATTTGCTAAACTTAGGAGGAATTAACCTACATCCATTAACACTTTCAGTTTGACATTTTAAACAGTTCATGAGATAATGGATCATGATCGAGCAGATTTAACATTAGATGCTTAAGCTTTTATTCTCCCCTTATATATCAAATTTTGTGCAATTTATCTCTCTCTATTCTCTCTGTGTCACACACACATAAAGAACGTTTCATTTGGCCCAATAAATTATTTATTGGGAGTTTCTTTGAATATTAATATCCAAAGTCTTAATATAGAATTTTTGGGAGTAATAAAACTCTTCCTCTACCTACCATGCATACGCCAGAGGCAGAGAAACTAAAAATAAATGTTAGAAAAAGCTGTGTCTAACTAAGCTGTGAAAAGAATGATTTTAATTTCCCATTAAAACGTGTCCATTAGGTTTATTTAATTAATGTGATAGTTTTATATATTAGTTAAAGGTTTAGTTTTAGTTTACCCTCTTTCCGAGCTATATGGTTTCACCGTAAACTGTGAAGTTGAATTTGGAGGGTTCGGAATTCAATAATTCCTATCCACTGCCCACTCTGTACTTGGATTTCTCGTAGACTTCCCTGGTCAGAAGGCGAACGCTGGGGTGGTTTCCCATCTATCAATTTACTCCCCTTGTCGTTCGTTTCCTTGTCATCTTTCAGGTGTACACTTAAATTTCGTGGCCTATTGCGCAGCTGAGCAAATGGCGCCGATGCTTGCTTATAAAACTGTATGCTCCAAGGATGTTAGCGAGATGCTTGGTCGACCAATTAATAAAATAAACATATTAGTGTTGTAATTTCTCTCCCACTGGCCAAGTGTAAGAATAAAAATATTTATAAATTAGAAATACTCATTAATAATATGTAATTCCTACCATATATTGATGTTCAGATATCACTAATCAATTTATTTTATAAAAATGTGTAACTTTTATTTATATCGGTTTTGCCATTCTTGGAGGCATTCATATCTGGGGAAAAATTGAACATCAATCGCAGTCAGTTTTCTCTTCACTACATGCAGTCTCTGTTTCTAAGATACTTGGTGCGGGGCAAAATTAATTTTTCTTTCCTATGAGCTAAACGCTGAGGTGAAGATGAACCTAAGTGAGGCATTACAACTTAAAACATTCAACATGTTTTCTAGGAGAATAAGGATCCTGTTCAGTGCCAGTTGGTCGCATTGTATGCAAGGAAGTTGGTGGACCTGCTTTCAAAAAGAAAGACAGTAGAGAATCGCTGTATGAAGAAACATGAAGCATGTTAATGGCAGCTGCAATTAGTTATATTGTAATATGCTTTAGTGTTGAAATTGGTAATAGACCTGGTCAAAGTTCTTCATACGTGATGTATCAAAGTGTTTAGCAAATGATAAGTATGATGGTATGCTATCTTTGAGAAATTAAATTAAATACATCACTATAAGCGTCAAACATTTTCTTCTCGTGACAATTGGCCGATTCTTCTGTAACACAGTCCATTTAGGTTGTGAGTTTTAATTTTACGGCCACAACTTACACCACGACTGAACAGATCCTGTAAGAGAGAACGACAAGTTAGTTATTTATGTGTTTTCATATAAAAAGTTGCAGCGCAGTCTGCAACAACAATACGACAGTGGTTAATTTGTATGTCGATCTTAAGGCTGATATTATGTAGCAAATTGTGCGAAATTAGTGAGTAAAATTGCAACCATCTAAATAACTAGTTAGAGAAGACATTAAACACCGATGAGCTTCACCCTTAAGTAATGTGTTAATCCAGCAAAAGCCTCGCCATGGGAACTAAACAAAGCGCTAATAATTCCCCTTGTTTATGTACATGGCCTTTTTATAACTGATAATGGAACGGATGGCCCGCATGTTATTCTTCTAACTAAATTGACCAGGGATCGATAAATATAGACGTTTTATATAACCCCCCATTTCCCCTTTGATGTCCCTCATTGCTTGTTTTATGGTTAAATTATACTTCCGAAGAAAAATAACGAATTGAATCAAATTAATTATTGTAAATTACTGCCGAGCTGTTATGGTTAGAGTTGAATATAACGGCAATTGAAAGTTACCCCTGCAGCCATTCATTATGCTTTTGTTAGTTCATTTAGTTTATATGTTTACCTAATTTTGAAATACGCACCTGCATTTTACCGTCCTCGAAAAGACGATGCAACGACAAATGTTGTATGTAAACTAGTGCATAACTTGCGAGTGCAGGACAAGTTTTAATTTCACTTATATCACTGTATTTTGCTATTAAACTAAATTTTAGTGTTTTCTCAATGGAAAAGGACTAATATATATTAAATCTCTCTGAAATAAGTTCATCTTTGCTTTGTGAAGGACATTTATACCTGCGGTGAATAGAATTCAATTTATAAATATCTGTAGTAGGAAAGAGCAGCTTTTCGAGTCAGATTTCTCAGGGGATACAAGTAAAGGTATCCTTAATTAAAAAATAAAACAAAAAACAAGGAATTTATTTTAAGAAGAAGGCCTGGGTATGTGTTCTTATGTAGGTTTGTCTATGTCCAGTGTTTTCCAAAAATGTGATACAAAAATTTTGGAAATAATTCTCTCTCCTTAACTATCTTTGACATTAAAAAAAATTTGTAACGGTTTTTATTTTGCCTAAGTGGCTTAAATCTTCAACGTTTACGTAGCAAATAAAATGTATTTGTTTGAATTTCCTAATCGTCCGATATGGCTCACGTTGAAAGACGCAATTTTAAAAATAATCTCGAGCTTTCTGGTAATTATCCTTTTAATTCAGAAAGAACGTTTAATATGTTTGTTTAAGTAAGACGAAAAAAAGTCCTATGCAAGAATTGAAATCAATTTACATAAAAAGCGTTTATCTGCGTTACCCTGTTCAGAAGTATCCTTTGTTATTCGTTTGAATTGTTCATTACTTAATATTTCCAATGTTCAGGATTTTTTTTTTCGTAATTTACGTCCTCCAACGTTAAGTCATATCGGACGGTGAATGAATTGGGTGAAATGATGCTCAAATGAGTCCAGGGTCCATGGAGCTTACATTTACCCGACATTCGTCTTGAAGGATAAGGGAAACCCAGGAAAACACCTTATCCAGGTAACTCACCCTGACCTAGATTCGAACTCGGGACCTCTTGAACGTGAGGCAGACACACTACCATCTACGCTACCGAGGTAGGCTCAGCAGTTTGTTGTGATGTCATGGAAGACAGAATTTTATGCTGAAAGCAACCAGTTTTGAAACATTTGATTGCTGATATACTCGCTGAAGGGTCTTTGAAATATATCTATCAGATTTGATTAAGGCTATACAAATGTTTATCGAACTCTACCCTCTGTCAAGTTAGTAACGTACTTTGAAAATAAGACTAATGAAATAGCAGCGACCATTATTAAATATATTACCAAAGATGCACATTGAAAATGTTTCCTTTACATCATGTTATATGAAGCGATCCTTTCACAATACAAAGTACTATACACTGAACAGAACTCTACAAGAGTAATAAAACGATTTCCAATTTATTGTAACTAGTATTCTACCCACTAACTTAGTGATGTGATTTTTCCCTCCTTGTCATTCCCTGTAATAATTAACTACAGTTGCATAATTGTGACTGATTACATTTGATTTGGTGTAGCATAATCAAATATGGAATAGAGCCTAAGCATCAAATGTTAATTTTCTTCTGAAATGATAACTAGGCTACTTTATTTACACTGACATATTTAGAAACTAAAATGCTTAATGTTATGACAAATATCTTTTTTTTCTTTGCATACTGCGAATTTGTTTAACGTTTACTGCCACTTCACAGAAATTAGTCAATCTTTTATCTGTTAAGGATACTGTGAATTTCAGTAATCCCAGCAGTGCCGCAGATATGCGGAAATTTCCTCCCAGAGGGATTCTATACATGCAAGTGAATGTACTGACGTGGGTCTGTCACTTCTAAGCACACTTAAACATCGTTATCTGGGCAAATTTTAACCCAAGTTTTCGGGAAAGTAGGCCAGCGCCTAACAAACTGAGCCACCCAGACTGACGTCACTTCATTGATACGGTTTAGTTCAGTATTCTTTATTCAATATTCCTTTTGTTCTTGATAGTGAAATACTGATGTTTCATTAAAAAAGGAATCGAACACAAGACTTCTCAAATGTCTTGCAACAGCACCACTCACTGCAGCACAACGGTCACCACAATAATTTTGGAGAAGAGTACACACAAAACACTCTCATTCTCTCTCTCTCTCTCTCTCTCTCTCTCTCTCTCTCTCTCTCTCTCTCTCTTTCTCTCTCTCTCTCTCTCTCTCTCTCTCTCTCTCTCTCTCTCTCTGTTAGGCCACAGTGTCACTCGCAAGACGGTTCGGCTGCACCGCTGTTGGAAGTTTCCACAGCACATCCTAGAATGTTCGATACATACATTTTGAAGGCAGGGTTAAAGGAAAGCTCTAGTAATTTCTAGTTACCTTTACGAAAGCGTTACTTATATATGTTTATTTCTAAAAGTACCAACACTGGCCTCCAAAAGCTTGGGCCATAACCGCTGCATCATCATATTAATATAGAACTACACATTACACTCTGAAAATATTCGTCCTGATAGATTGAATGTTTCATATTTAATTACATAAATGTGCAAAGTTCTGTATTCATTAATAGTAATATATTAGTAACATTCTTTGTGCTACTCCAAAGCTTCTGTTGAGGGAGCACGTTACTGAAATTTAAGGAAGTACATAGATAAATTTTCTATTTGAATGTTTACACATTCGCCTTCTCCCCTCATTTCTACTCATTCTGTTCTGAACTAGTTATTGGGAGATAATCTGCTCTACACACGAAAATAAGTATTAGAAATCTGAAACAGTTCTAGAACTCCTTTATAGAGCAGGAACATCCACTCTAAAACAGAAAGTCAAGGAGCTCTTTTATTCTTCAGAAATGAATTGTCTAAGTTATAAATTTGACAAATCCTTAAAAATGATTATATTATGCACCTTTTATGTACAAAATATAAAGAAAAATTCAAGATCCTCAAAAGAACTGGATTGAATACTTGTAAAGAGTGATTGAATTTTCAACTCCCCCACAAAGAAAATGCTTTCAACTCCTCTTCTATAGGAAGAAGAAATTTGGTATTCCCAGTTCACTTTGGAACCATGAATGAACCGGAGAGGTATATAGGACCCAAAACATGCTGATGATGGAAGAATGAATACTGATCTATGGCTGAAGCAATAAAAATGATTTTTGTATGTTATAAGAAAGTAACAGTGTGAATAAGATTACCTAATAAGTGCTAACTCCGAAGAAAATAAACCAGCTCATATTTCTCAAGTACACCAAAGTACATTCACTTAGTTTCTTTCCCTACTATGTAGGACGTCTTGGTAATTATGGAAAGTACGGTGCTCCATCATTTCTAAGACAATTTTCAGGGATATATGTTTTGAAGCCCACTGAAAAAACACTTTAAGAAATTGTGTGTGACTGTTTGTGAACTGCATTACTTAAACAATGAAAATTTATTTAGAACTCAAATTTGGTATAAGCTCAACATCTTTCCGAGGATGCATTACAAAGAGTTTCAAATAAATCTCCCTATCTTTAACTCTTCCTCTAATGGAACATTTTAAACGAATTAAATTTTCTTAAAAGATCCTCTGTTAAAGAGTTGGGTTGTGCCTAGATCAGCTCCAGGAGAAATAGCCTTAGTAGAATTAGGAAAAAACCAAAAGAAAAGGTATAATAGCTCAAAGAGTTATAAAATGTTGGCATAAATGCTTGATAAAAATGATGATGAAATTCTTAAGGCGTGTATGAATCAACAAAAGAAAATGCGAAGTTGAAAAGTTGGTCAGAGGGGGAAAAACTGTGGAAGAAATAGGAATGGGGAATTTATGGAAACTATAAAATATGAATGTAGATGATTTTTGGAAAAATAGTCAAAACCAGAATGGAGGATATAGAAAGACAAGATATATTGGGAGAGTTAGACAACAGAAACTCATTATAGGAGGTTAATAAATAGAGAATGGGAAGAGGAAGAGATGTAGACCAATGTAACAGACACGAAAGGGAAGGAATGTCTTGGACTAGAACAGGGTCAGTGTTCTTAAGGGGGCTATGAAGCAGCAGCGTAGAAATATGAGAATTACGTGAAGAAACGGAAATTACAGTTCATAACCTGACAGAGTGTAAAGAGATTGCAGTATGGACATGGAGAGTATGGGAAAAGAAATGGAAAATATTTCAAGGCGAACTGATGTAGTAAAATGTAAGTAGAAATAGAAACATGGGGAACCTGTTTTGGAAAGCTAAAGAGAAATGTACGAGTAAAGTAAAGAGTGGAAAAGGAAATATGCTAGGACAACAAGAGGTAACAGCAAACTAGAGTAGAGGATAGAAGGGTGACTATGTTGCTAAGCAATGCTAAAAGTCCTGGGAGTCAAGCAGGATGAGCTAGCTAGGTTGAAAAGGAAAACCTCACCAAAATGTATCAACTAGACTAAGAACATACGTGTGTAATGTATATAAAATATCGTAAATACCACGTTGTGCAAATAAATTCAATTCTATTTAAAATAGAATGTATCTCTATCTGAAAATTCTTTAACGTAATGCTGTAACCCGAAACTAACACTACCTTTTACCTTCAGCATTTCGTATGTTAAGCATTAACTGCCACTTTTGAACTGATCTTAACGAACTTGAACAGATACAGAGGAAAGAAGAAATGTTTTTATCCCAATATAAACGATTTTATGACTTGTTTATTAAGGATAGGCAATGAGTTTTATATGTTGAGTTTATTTGAAGTAACCCATGAAGTATTCTTCATTCTGCAGGACTTTTACACGTTTTTCTTTAATTTATGTCCTCCAATGTTAAGTTATGTCAGACGATGAATGAAATGGGTGAAGTGATGCTCAAATGAATCCGGGATCCATGGAGCTTAGAGTTACCCGACATTCGTCTATCAAAATAAGGGAAACCCCCGAAAAAGCTGTATCCAGGTGAGTCACCCTAACCGACATTCGAACTTAGGACCTCTTGAACGTGATGCAGACATACTACCATCTACACTACCGATGCGGGCCATTTTATACATATAACTAGTAAACCGTACGAAATAGACAAAATCTTACTGCACTAAAATACAACTCTCTTTAAGGTGCTCAATTTATTTCAAATTCATTTCCTATGGAGTAAATAACTTCGGAAATTTGTTATTTATTGTTTCCAAATACCCATAAATTAAATAGGAGTACAGTTCTTTTTATCGCTTAGCTATACATTGATAAGATAATATCCGCAAATGTGTATCTCAATTAGCATGAAGTATATAGAGAAACAAACATTTGTAAGAATGGTTTGTGCAAGAGTAGACAAAATCCTGTGATTGCAGCAAACCATACTTTTTCAGCGCGTAGTTTCACAACTGGAGCATTGTTGAAGTGTACTAAGCGTCTCCCGAGGAGAAATCTCCATGTAGGAAGTTTTTAAATACATGTCCTCTAGCCAAGGGGGAAGGTAATTTGCTAGTCAGGAACCTTCCCTCTCCCCTCTTCGAGACGCGTAATTCAAGTGAAGGTGTTTACTTAGCCAAGAAAGAGCAATGCTACATCAAACAAGAGAAATGAGGTGTTTGTGGTCCATCTACAAATTAGTAGCCTCATTTACAATTCCCTTTCACAACCGTAATATTACGGCTATAGTCTCTTAGTGCTCCCAGATACCTGACTGCTGACAGCCTTAACAGGACTTTAAAACCGACCGAGTCTTTGTCAGAAGGATAACAGAGGATTTCACGCAACTGTCTTCTTCTCCATAAGCCTTATGACTAATACAAGCCGTAACAAGGAATATTCATCCTCTGCACGTATTAGACATTTAGAGGATGCCATGCCATACTCCTCCAGTATTATTGCTACTCAACTGTTTTTCCCTCTCTGCATGCGGGAGGCAAAGCTCCGTCATGTAGCAAAATGGCAAATGCTCAAATTTTAGATACGGTGCTAAATCATTACACGTATGAAATTTATCAGTTAAGGAAAAGTAAAAAAAGTAAATATCCTCCAAGATTAAATCAATAAAACTCACAAAACTATGCCTTATACCTTCACTACCACTTCCTTATACCACGTATTGGAGTACCCACTAAAAATGTCAATAGGATTCTACATAAGTACACCCTTTTAAATCTAGTGTATAAAAATAGTTTTCTATAAAACACCGGAAAGGAGTGAGAGAGAGAGAGAGCGAAAGAAATGTCTACATAATTAAAAAAGGAAATAACTAATTAATAACAAATTTGGTGTTTGAACCTAGCATTCACTGAAAATATGTTAAGAGGAATTTCAAGGAAATTTTCCAATCCCAGCAATAAATAATCATTAGGGAACGGATTTTTAGGCAAGTAATATTTTTATGTAATTAAACATTTTGCAAAATACAGTTATTAATTACGCATTTTACCACATTTTATGTATATTTTCTGCTTTTCGTATGTGGCAAGCAACATGACTTTGTTTACGAGAAGAGAAGCCTTTTGCTTAAACTATAACCTTAAATTATATTACGTGTTGTCAACAATTCGCTGCAATATAAAAATATACACGAAACTAGCAGGAAACAGATTTCGATGTCAGAGAATTGCACAATGTACTGGAACTCAAAACGACTAGTATAGCTTGCGTGTTAGTTCTTGAGGAATGACCTTCAGCGGAAATCCAGTGAGTTAGCTTACCCTTAACAGCAGCTGAACAAATAGTTTATGGTAAAACAGCTCTTCTTTCCTCTGTACCAGGTCGAGTTACTCTTGCTCCTGTTCCTTCAGTTCAGTTCTTAAGTGCCGATTAATACTTAACACATGTGTTGAGTGATTCGTGTACATATTGAAATTCCGAAGGAAAACGTAGTGTCAGTTTTCGGTTGCAACAGTTCGTTAAATAATTTTCAGATACATTCAAAACAGATGGAAAAATTTAATATAGTTAGCCTTGTCAGCCTCTATAGCAGTCCATCAAGGCTCCCACGTAACTCAGCATTTTTTGCTGCATCAAACAAATCTTGGCTGCTTCACGTTCTTTATGATGCAGTTGCTTTAAAGAGACTTCTAATGGAAAATATAAAGAGGGCGTGTGTTACGCACTATATTTCCAACAACTGACGTGTGACAATAATAATCCATTAATGGTGAGTTATAAAAACAGTTATCCTTTATTACAAGTGGTTCAATTATGTCGAACGAAAGAAAAAAATTTTGTTTAGTAAATAGCTTGACCCTGTTAATGAATAATCTATTGATTTTTAATTCATAAAAATAAACAAATTTAACTTTTTGGAATCTAAACATCCATTCCCTAATAATTAATCATATATGAAATATATTTATTGTTTTTATTTCCTAAAATCTATATTAAAATTTTGATAAAAGTACCAAATATTCTAGGCTTTTTAATACAAAATAAAACACTCTTGAATTTTATTTGAATGGCCCACACATTATACAGTACTTCCCATTAGTAGTTAATTTGGTATACATTTTTGCAACTGCTACTCCCTATGGGATAGCCAAAATTGACTAAAAATAAATCTGATGTGCTACACACAAACCTTCTCAGGCCATCCTTCTACATACTTCAAGTATTTTAAATTATTCTACCAACCACTTCATGTTGACAAGCTAAGCTGTTGCATTATTACATTTTTCTGTAGAAAGAAGGGAAAAGGAAAACATAATGTGCTCAAGTTTTTAGAAAGAGTTATTTTGTGATGGCTCTTAAGTTCTGGTCTCTTTCAGTGACCACGAGAATAAAACGAATAGTGATTTTGAAGCTGAGAAAGAATGAAGTATTTGACAGCTTAATTCTTTAATGAAATATTCAGACATGGTTAAGATTACAAAAATGTCGCCTTTGTGTCTTTATTTTGATTATTTCTTACAGTGTACACATTATAAAAGTTAATTCAGAATAAAGTCCTCTTCTTGGTTTGTTTCCAGAAAGCTCAAGTTCTATATCTTGTTTTACTTGTCATCCAAATATCTTACCTTCTTGAATCTTAGTTTGGCATGATTGATCATAAAGAACTTAAGTATTAACTTTGCTCCTTATTGGATCGTTCTTTTAGTTGTGCTGTTCAGCACATGCATGAGAATTTTCGTAAGCTTATGTATGCCTATGAAATCTTCACTCGACTTTTTGGAAAAATACAGTACACCTTGATAGATAGTCAACATGAAAAATTCAATGCCATGCCTGGGATTTGGACCACGGATCTCCTGGTTTCCTACAGTCGCTGTTACCCATTGAGCTACCATAGCCAAATTACCGTCATGACATTAAATTCTCCATTTGACTTATATGTTTCCCCGGTAGACCACTAGGGGCTCTCGCATTCGAGATACACCGTTTGTAGCGACTTACTGTCGTAAGTATTTGAGTCCCAGGCTTCATCATTTAACTCTCTAATAGATATAAAGACCTTAGCCTATCTACGGATAGTGTGAAACAATGATTAATTTCCATATATTAAATAAAATAATAAGAGTTAAACGATGAGGCCTGGGACTCAAGTACTTACGAGAGTAAGTCACCATAAACGGTGTATCTCGAATGCGAGAGCCCCTAGTGGTCTACAGGGGAAATGTAAAAGCCAAATGGAGAATTTAATGTCATGATGGCATGTTGGCCATGGCAGCTCAATGGGTAACAGCAACTAGACAGAAAAGAGGAGATCCGTGGTTCAAATCCCGGCCATGGCATTGAATTTTTCATATTGACTCTATCAAAAACCTTAGCCTATATACGGCTAGTGTGGAGAAATGATTAAGTTCCATCAATTAACAGTACACCTCATCTACTATACATAGAGGTGGCAGAAAGAGTCAGTTCTGTCGTTACCGTTAAGAATCAATGCTTTGTTGTTGATTTAAATTTTCCAATACTTCATTTGTTTTTAAAATTCTAAGTAAACGTTAATTGATTATTATAGTATATGTCGTCCAAAGATAGTAGAATTTATATATCGGCATTTAGTTGCTGTTTTTAGTTTTCAATATTATCTTGGCTTCATTAATCTTGGACCATGAAGAAAACAAGTAATGAAAACCTTTCTGAAGACGTTTATTTCGATTATCATGAAAAGAAGTGAATTTGTAGAAGTTGTAGTAAAGTAAACTATTTTGGTAGAAAAATAATATAAACATAACATATTATAATCTATTTACTATATTTTCCCAACTCTTCTTCGATAATTAGGGAATTGCTCCAGCCACAATGGTCTTTCTTGTATCCTTGTGTATCCATTTTATTCGTAATAAATATTCCTCAAGTATTTAGCATTATGCTTAAGGCACGCAACACTTAATGCTAAATTATTTGGTATGGCGTTACCGAGTAATTCAGGTGTACCAATAATAATCGGTGACATTCTGAGATTATATAGAAAATAAAATACAGAAATACATTCAGAACTATTATCTTCCTCCTGTAATAGGTGCGAGGAAGAACTGCATTACACCGAACGTTGATGTTTTAATATTCCTGAGTCCACAAAAAGCAATTCTAACAAAGGTTCGTTTATGGCATATGTGCGTGCGTATTTGGATATCTGAAAGGAAATGTTGAATAAATATCAAGCGTATCTACAACAAATTGCAATACAAAGATTTTCAACAACACTGAAAACACTCTCAACATTGAAAATTTGCGATAGTTCTCATTCTGAAAAATGGCGTTAACAAATTTTTATTAAAATACTGTATTTAGCTGAGAAATAAAGCGTATGCTTATCTTAAAGTTCCTGTCAACTCCTTTATTCTTAAGGACTTTTGTGCAATTGTAGGAATTGGGTGAACCACAAAAGATAAACAAAAGTTGTACAAAAATACACTTCTCTGTGGCACCAGCATTTAGAAAAATTATGTTGGTATTAGTTTGAATTTTTAGATAATTTGTCATTTTTGAAGTGATGTCTCTATTCAATTATTTTTATGACTTGAGCGTGATTTAATTTTAAGACCAGAATGTAGCATCCCGCTTTTAACCATTTATCAATTCGTTGTACTATCCCTATGTACTCACAACAAAACTGCTAATAAATATATTTCTTCAAAGGTTTATTCCAATTAAGGCGAAGCAAAAAAATTAACTTTCATAAGAATTGTTTGTAGAGGAAATACTGTAAATCATATGATAATGGCCAAATTCAATAGGTCCTGAATTCGAATCTCGGTCTGGGTGTTATCTCGAAAAGTCTTTTATCTGGTGGTTTTCCTTATATTGAAGGATGAATGTCAAGTACATATAGAGTATATTGGCCTTGGGCTCATCTGAGCATTATTTCATTCATTTCATCGATTATTCGATATGATTTATGTTGAACAGCGTTTGTTTTTCAAACACACACATACAATATATTTTCCTTATTTAATATGTTTTATTGTTTACGTTTGTTTTACTGTGTGTTTATATAGTTTCATATATACATTATATACAAGGCGGGACTCAAGCCCGCGATCCCCTAAAATAAGACGGATAAGGATAAAAGAAGATGGATAATAAAATATGTACATAAATGTAATAGATCGTTTTATATTTTTCATTCCTCTCACTTGAATTAAATATGTTTACTATCCAACCTTTTATACAAAATAACCGGATTCAATTGAATACGTTGCATAACATAATAATGTGAAAGCTAACTGATTTTGAGCAATAGAAGTGGGAGTTGTTATATTTGCGTTCATTTTCCTTTGAGAACTTTCTGCGGTCAGCCCGCTGAACGGCACTGTTAGAGAAGTTGCAGAACGATCGCGGCGCATCTTCCAAACTTCTTTGCTCGCCGGCCTCCGGCATGCAAATTATCGTACTTCTGAATTATTTAAATTTTTAATTCCTAGATTTTCTCTTAACCTGTTGTAGAATCAACTATTTTATCTAAGTTTATTAATCGTATAACTGAACCTGGTACAATAAGACTTACTCATAATTTAGAAAGTGTACTTCACGGTATAAAGAAAATGTTACCCAAAAACGCTGACACAGAATGTATTTCTAGATCAATACTTCGAAATGAAATTTGTCTCAGCGAACTAAAATTATATCATACAGAGAGAGGCACCGCAGAAGTTAAACATGCTGAGCATAAAGTTTCTTTCTTTTCATAACAAATTTGTCTATTTTTACAGGAAATTGACGTAATAGTACACATGTGTAATCGGAGGGTTACTCTTTCTTTGTATATCATTTATAATATTATAATTGCATTGAAAAGTAATAATTAGGAGAGTACTGTCATAGATTTGAAATTAGCTTTATTAAATTTCATTTATTTAAAGAAGATTTGCCTATATGAACAGCTGGTCAGCTGTTTTAAAACCTTGCTTTAAAGCGAATCTTTTATACTACCTTTACTGCATACCTTCCAATCTATATCCTATTGGCAAACATCAAAGCTCAAAATTTTAACAATAACCTCCATCAATTTCCATAACATTTAAACTGTACGTTTCAGTGTTTTTGTACTTAAACTTTAAAACTACTAATATGAAATGAATACTTAACTTTTACTTACTATAACACCCACCTACAGATAAGGAATTATGATAGGAATACGTGTTAAAATGCAATACAATTAAGATACATTTTTAGAATTAAAATTCTTGGAGAGAGAAATATAATTTTACTCTCATAAATTTGATATTTAAGTTCATCACACTCAGAGGATGTTGCATTATATATGAAACTATATCACCACAACCTGTCCCTTTCATGAATATCTGATTTTAAAAGTCTGTAACAATTTTGATGAAATGTGATATATTGACGTATGAGGAATAGTATGCCCCATTTCAATAATTTTCTTGGAGTAACATGTAATTATCCCTTCAGTGAAATGAATTTTACATAAATATGAAACCATAGGAGATAGGCGAATAGGTATTTCTGAGAAAAAGAGAAAAAATTCAAATAGTACTTCAGAAGCTGCATTGAAATTAATTAGCTCCAGTAATTCAATTTCATATTTCATAAAATATAATTATTAAGCGAAAATTTAAGCTTAGTGAATAGGAAAATGTTTAATTAATCGTTTATATACATACTTTGATGTTGATACAGTTACCATTCGTCTTCTTAAAGCTGAACAGTACTAATTCTGTCGAAGTTCAATTTATGTACCTATATATGTGCTCAAATAAAACGTTAACTGTTCAAATTGAATAGTCACGTATTATTGCCTTATTGCAATTTTGTCCACTCAAATATATTTGTCGTTGTTCAATTTATATCTTATTACTTTCAAGTTTTAAGTAGATATACTTGAAGGAACAGAATTAAATAATCTAAATATAAGAAATATTGCAATTGCTTTAATCTGTTTAAGGTAAATAAACTACAAACATTTGTAGAATAAATAGTACATCAAAACCGCGAAAACCTATCAACGCCAGTATTTATAATAGTAAGTGTATATATTACAAATATTGGCAACACTTCTATGAGGTCTAAAGTTACGAATGCATTGGAATTTCAAAATTGTTCTGAAGAATACCTATTTATAAAATTTTAAAATCAGTAATTTCAGTTTGATTGCTTTGAAACTGTAATACAGTCATTGGGATTTTATATCGTATATGTACACTAAATTGCATCCAAATTTTAGAACTATTTTCATGATATTAGCTGGTTTAATTATTTTTATTGGCTTTGAAAACTGATGCACGTTATATAGTCTTTAGAAAATTAATTCCTTGCATTTAAGCTCTTTAATATCGTCTTATAATTTGTAGAAGCAATGTTTAACGAACCTACTATTTGGAAAATATTAAATTTTAAATAATGAACTTCAGTATTTTGCTCAAATGTTTATAAAATATTACTACGATTGTACAGTAACAACTGAGCACCTCTACCGTCATTCCTCTGAAAATATTTTTTATTTTCTTAATAATGGGTTGTATAAAGTGTCATTGATTACCAAAAGTTATGTAGTCTGGAAATATTTTAATATTTTAAAGTGACGATAACTGAAAACTTAAGAAAACAAACAAGAGTCAGTTGGAGAATTTAGTGTCATTTCGGCACGTTGTCCATAGTAGCTCAAGGGTTAGAGCGGCTGGACGGCAACTAGAAGTTCCGTGGTTCAAATCCCGGCTATGGCATTGAAATTTTCATTCTGACTCTATCTTTCCATACTTTATCCTACACACGGCCAGTGTGAAAGAATAATTAATTACCATTAATTGACCTAATAGTGGTTAACTATAAAGCCCGGGCCTTAAAGTACTTACACATATTAAGTCGCCATTAAGGCAGTTGTCTCATGTGTTTATGAGAACTCCTAAGCGGTTTACTGGGAAAAACACGAGTCAGTTGGACAATTTAATGTCATGTTGGCACGTTGACTTGAATTATATGTTCATTTTTATTTTCAAAACTTATCGCTTCTACAGTTTTATAGAAGTATAGGCTTACGTGCAGGCATATAAATATAATAAGCTTTAAAATATCGTTATGTTGTACAGACTGCACAGAAGTAAACTACGTATAAGGCTTGTAGTGCCTAAGAAAGTTCGTATTTATTAATTTTAGCCATGTTCTCCCTTTGCATTAATATTCCTAACCTGTAAACGTGAATGACAGCAGAAGGCTAGTTTCACCCTGTAAATCACGAAACACACTGTATATACCAAGAGATACAAAGATTGTCACCTCTGATTTCTCATTCACTTCTCTAAGATTGTAAGACAAATTGGATACTGCATAATTCTTCTCTCATTAGCACCATCTTGTGTGAAACGTGACAACTAGCCTCTACATGTTCTCAACATGACGTAGGAACATGAGGGCAGATAACCTCAATGACAACGGCGCGTCCTGTCTTATTATAGAAACCACAGGGACATGGGCACAAGAGACAATTAAGCTTAAATGGTTCGTGATACAGGCAGCAAGGAGTTGGCTCAAGTAGAGTATCGAAACAAGGGGGGAGGGTGCCGCTGTAAGTGGACAAAGTTTTAGTCTGGGAGCAATATATTCCGGACCATTAAGTACTTCTCTACTCTCTGGTCGAGCTTAGGATCCCAACACATTACTTGACCTTACCTGGCCACGGCCCAAGAGAATATACATGCGCATGCGCATACATTATGATTCCAAGGAAAGGTTCCCCCCTCCCCCATCATCCAGGGCACTGGTAGGTAACATCAAAGTTCGGAGAAGGGGAAATTTGAATTCCATTAGGCCTAGGAGCACGTAACTGGCAATTGTGATTGGGTTTAATGTTAAATATACTGTATCACTTTCAATACTTAGTACATAAATACAACTCCTGTACAGAGTTTCCAAAGAAGATAGGACAAAGCTCGCAATATATTATTGATGACTAGCACTAGAATTTTTAAGAGATCGAAAGGTTTGAAAAGTACCTATAAAATGGCTCTAACTTGCTTAAAATTATATAATAATCAAAAATCATAACCTAAAACTGATATTTAGTTAATTCATTATAATCAGTTTTCACGCAAGTACAATAACTGTCCAAGTAGACCTAAGAACGATGATGAGATTTGTAAAACTCATTAAAGATATGCTTTTCCACGTTTAAATAATCAGAAAAAAAGCATTAAGAAAATCATTTTAGCTGGATTATATAAAATTACAGCATTAGTTCTTCTAAGTACTCAGATTACTACAAAATTAATTCTAAATTAAGAATTCACAACATAACTTTCCTCCACGTAGTTCACGCAGCCAATGAATGGCATTTTCCTTGTTTGTCTCTTCCTGGTTTCGGTAAACTACATGCAATCCATAACGACATCAGTGTAAAAATAAATTACAATCTGTAATGGCAAAAAAGAAAGTTTAAGGTTAAGCAACAAAGCCAGCCTCTGGTAACAACAGGGCAGGATTTATCCCTCTGCCCTCTCCTGCTTACACTCACATTCGAGCATTAAAGCCTCCCAGAATTGGAACTCTTAAGTCAAATGTGCCTAAACTGTAACATAGGCAAGTGTCAATGAAGGAAAGTATCACAATTAGAATTTTAACAGAAATGTTACGTGCGTATCTGACAGCTCCACTCATATGGAACCCTTTCTAGGCTAAGTATTAACCCTCGCTTTGGAAAAGCATATTATACGTCTGGGATCTTTTTTCACCCCAAAGCGATTCTAAAAACTATGTGGAAATAAATTATAAATATTTCCATAAAAATAATAACTTTATTTTCAGACCAAGCACATCTTTTAAATTAAAACTCCATTGTTGTAAGCTATGCAAGTTTATGCACTTACCAAGTCTGAAATATGAAAACATATATGCTTTAGTTCCAAAAATATATATACTATTTTAACACAAAATGTTCATTTACCTCACAATACATAACAGTACTGTAACTTTTTATTATGATGTGCATTATCATTTTATAAAAAATCCTGTTATAAACCAACATCTACTCATTCTACAATTGAAATGACGAACACTGAAGCAAATAAAAGTGGGTGACGCACGGTTCCACGTTGGCGCTACAGTTTGTAACAAATACTATGGGTAGCTCAGGGTTGAGCAATGAGGTTTCTCTCTGGGTATGCATGGATATGTATGAGTAAGGATGGTGTAATGCCCGTTTCAAACTGGTTTAATGACTGCTTCTTTTTATCATAACATCAAAATCGAATTACCGACCAAGGGTTACCAATATATCACTGTTTAGAGTTACTGTATGTGAAATGCTTGTTACTCGATAAAATTTAATTCGTTCTTCACGTACATATGTACCGACAAATATCTTCTCTCATCACTCCTGGTCTGCCCTCGTACAAGACGGAAGCGTTGACTTTCTTAATCGGCCCCAAGTCGCGTACTGTCTGTCCTCACACTATACACAGCTGTGCAACTTTCACTTCTGGAAGCCCTCTTTTCACACAAGATTCCTTTTGTGGCTATTTTGTCCATTGTGATTATTAGACTTGCTCATACCATTATTAAGGGTCCGAAGAATACCTTTTCAAACAAAGTCAAGTGCTATCCCTTAGAATTCTGTTTTCCTGTGTCTCTTGTTACACGACTCAACCAACTGCACCTGTTAGTGTCGTAACAAATATACAATACACCTTTTGAAATCCATTACGATTCTTTACTCATTGCAATTCTCAATTTCGGTATCAAAACTTACTGCACAACATTTTTTCTCTTGCATGTTTTTTTTTTCAGATACATTTGTGACACTCCTCAATTTGTTTATTCACTTTCTTCTCCTTTGACCTTTGGCAGGAATCACATATTTTTTGTTTCAGATTTGGAACATCTGCATCCTGGCCCTTGTTGGTTGCCATTTAGATCTATGAAACCAGCTGGAGTTACTGATGAACAGTGCATTGTGTTGTGCACTTGGAGAAAGTAATTCGTTTCTCAATTTTAGGTCTGACCAGCTCTTTCTCAGTTCTGAGAGGAATCCTCTTCTAGCATTTTTACCTTTCATATGATGTAAAAATTTACAGCACAGGGCGTAAATTCCACATTTTACTGAACAGTGCCTATTCATCTGATCAACAATATCAAAACCTGACTTTGTTGAGATGCAGAATATTATCACTTCAGATTTCTTTTATCTTTTGACGTCCTTTTCACGTCTAACTTAATTGCTAGCTCTGTTTATATTTTAAAATTTGTTACAAAAATATATGTGTGTGTATTTTCTATGAATTTGCAACAGCAATGGACATACAAATGAACGTTCAGAAGATGTATTGTTTCAAAGTTTTAATTATTGTAGTAAATTTGTAATATACCATGGTAAATCACATATTGGGGTATTTTCTGACCCTGTTACATAAAATTCAAAATTCTGGTCTGCCAAAAGTCATATTGTCATAAATATTTTCACCATTTATAACAAAAGGTAGATCAAAAGCATATCTAGAAGGTGAGAAGTCTACGTTCACATTTCAATAGTTTCTAGGTAGTTAAAACAACCTGGGGCTCTATGAAGACCCCAGACACCAAGCAAGGGTTAAATTGTTTAAAAAATGTGGCCAAAAATATGCGAGGTTAATCTTATTTCCCAGTTGAATAACGAAATTCTAAAATATTAAAAGTTTAAGTGTTTCCTTATGTAAGTTGCTCTAAAATGAAACCTTTTATATATCCTGAATGTAAATGTAAGTGACTAAACTAAGGCGAAAACGGCAAAGAAGTGAAAAATTAATGAACTTAAATTGAAGCAAATGATCCAAAAAATAAAAAAGTGCAACCTGGCCTAATAAATATACCGTGTATTTTCAAAATCTGGGATCCCTGATGGATTTATGTGCATGTTGATGATGACAATGCTGCAGCAATTAAAGTATGATATGACACAAGGATTCGGATCCTACTCATGCCATAGCACGGTGGTGTAAACATCATTATACTGTGGCACAAACTGATCACTAGATGACGTAGACCGATCGGGCGGTTGTGGAGATAGGGAAAAGCGCTCTTCTACCTGATACAAGTGCTGTCGAGAGATTGCTTACATTCCCGTAAAGTTCCTTCCGCTGCCCCACAAAAGAATTCTCAAACTTTCTGGTGCTTTTAATATTTAAGTAATGAGATTGTGAATGAGTCAGAAAATGAATGAGATAGTTGATGCCACATTAAATACTAGTTATACGGGTGATGTTTCGACGACATTTGCTATGTTCAATGACTATTGGTACTGAGAGAGATTAGAGAAGTGCTGTGTTCGATATCCCCAACAAGTGGATCGAAAAGAAAATTAGGCTGATTCCTGAAAGTTATAGCACGAAGAAAAATATGGAAACAGTGAAAACTGAATTACATCATACGATTTTATAGAGTAGGTTGAGGGATATGTACATGTAGGTTGAGGTATATGCACATCTAGTAGCTCAATGTCTTCCTCAAAAGAGGTCAAGGAACTTGTGCTTGGCCACATCACAGAGAGTTTCCAGTTGTCCAGGTCCAAAGAGATCTCCCTTTGGCCGAGACTAGTATAAATCTTCCAGTTTCAAAACTTGGTATGGAACGTCAGAAGATTGCTGATGGACTGGGCCACAAGCGGGAGGAAGTAGGTGTAGGAGTGGTAGCTGAAGATGATCACAAATATGGTCGAAAACGTTCCAGAGGTCAGAACAGAACCTAAGTGAGTACGGGTAATGCGCATGGTAGTACTGGACAAATGCTGAAGAGTTCGACAGCATGTCTTCCAGGTATCGTTTACACCCACACCAGCCACAGGAGAGATTCTAGTTCTAGTGAATAGATGTGAATGGATGCTGGGACGAGTAACAGATAATATGGCGTTCGTGTACAGAATACCATACTATTTGTTTACTGACAATCAAGGTTCCACAATTGGAGTGCTGATAATCCGCACTGAGGAAGGGAGGCAGCATTCCAATAAGGGTGGACAATAAATGTCTGGTGTGGAATTGTTACATGACCCCCTTGTTGGACCAGTTTTTTTTTTCGAAGGGTATTTAATTGGAACTTCTCCGGAATGATCTCCGTAGGAGAAAATGCGGAAAAGGCTTCATCACGACTGTATTTCTTCCCAATGATGTCTGTAATCAATGGAATGTAGCACATCCTAATCATTAGATAGGAAGCAATCGACTAATATCTTAGTCAGAATGATGACGTGATCTTAACTTCTTTATCCCGAATTCTTACTCTGCTGTTTTTTGAAACGAAGCAGTTATTCAGACAAGACAGTAAAACCTTCACCAACTTATTATAGGGGCTTGTAAATCCATTACACGTTGCAAGTTACACAAGATCAATTCAATATCTCGTCCAAATGTGAATTAATCAGAAAGTCATCAATATTTGTTTCAATTCCAGCATTTGTTTCGCTAGAAGAGTTGTGTTTGAGACTTGAACTCTATGAAACAAAAAGGCCTTTATGGGCTACTGTGGCATTTCAACAAGATATGATATCAGTTACAGAATACTGTTAATGTTCAGGATCAAAGAACAAAAGTTGTGAATCTAATAAAGCATGCGGAACTATGAAAATGTAATTTTCTTAATGTCTTAGATCGAATGTCTTAAAACTTCATTTAATATACATCAAATTTACTTATGTTGCCCCTTTATTTCTTGAAGTTTTGCTATAAAGAAACACTAAACAAAATAACATTGAACACAAATAAAAAGAGCTGCAATAATGATAGCAACAATGCTAAAATAATATTAGTTTAACCAAGATTAAAAGAATAAAACAATATTATCAGGTGATTCGAGCCAGCCATATTTCAGCCGGATTGTTTAGAAACCTCATACTTATTCAAAGTGAGCTGTTTGAAAACATGAAAGACAGTCCATTTAATATAACATGCATGTTTTGTTGTACATTTTAAGCTGTGCAAACGTCAACTGTTCAATTATGCGTGTATTAAAAGATCGTGCTATAAATCTTCCACATTATTACTAGTAATTGTTATGAATGCTCAACTAAAAGCATCCATGCTGCACACTTTGAATAGATCTTATCATATGGGCTAAGGATTTAAAGTTACCGTATACATAGCTGAATATATGAAACCAAAAATGTAGAGACAGCTGACTCACCTGCTATAATACAAAACTAAATGCACGTAACAACATATTCTAAGAACGTTAGCTTTCAGGAAAGAAGGATTGAGACTGTTGCATTTCACTAGCAGAGAGAATCGAGAACAGAACCAAGGGCATTTACAAACTTCAAAAGTTACTCTAATTTACGTCACGGCCTTTGAAGGTGAAGTTAGCTACTACATTTTTAGTCACAGCGTGAATGCAAGTTAGTAGCACTTACAGCCGATGGACATCCATATTATTGGATATCCGAATACTGGATCATGGGCGGTACATTCAAAACTTCGCTAAGTATCGCTGAAACTATGATGTTAGATTCCTTGTTTCATCCGGGGCAAATGATTTAGAGAAGCTTAAAATCATAAGCTGTATAGAGCAATATAATGAGGAGAATTAACGACGAAATTGGAGATCAATTCAGTCCCTAATAGCTCTAGTATAATTCTGGAAGGAGACCTGTTTGAAGTATTTCATGAAATTCGTGATACAAAACAGAATGATTTAACTTACGTAATTGTTTACGTTGAGGCATAATTATAGAGAAAGAAAACGAAGAGGCAAATTATGTAAATTATATCAACGGATACTACAAACGTTTCCAGGTACAGTTAACACATAAAGACTGACACACAAAATAGAACACATTAACAGGAAGAGCTCGTCCATCTGCAAAGTGATGTAAGAAAAGAACATCAACATATTGCAAGCGAGACACTCTTCCGCACACTAAAGGTAGAAAATATGGCCAGTTGGATTCAGTGATAGAATTGCACGGAATTACGAGTATAAAGCACAAATAATGTCAACCTAAAAACACCAATGCCTAGGCGGGATTTGAACCAATAGATCTGCTTGGTTTCCGTCCTGTCGCTCTTAACCTCTGAGCTAAACGTAAAATTTGAGCTGACATAAAATTCTCCAATTGACTCTTATGTTTTACCGGTAAATCGCTAGTCCTCGTATACAAGAGGCGACTTACTATTGTAACTACAGTACTTGATTCCCATATTTCATTATTAAACCATTATTATTATTAGGTTAACTGCTGGAAATTAATCGCTCATTCGTATTAGCCGTGTATAGGCTAAGATTTTTGACAGATAGTCAACCTGAAGAATTCAGTGCGATGACCGAGATTTGAACCATGGATCTCCCAGTTTCCGTCCGTTCACTTGGTGTGTATCTCGAATACGAGAACCCCTAACGGTTTACCGGGAAAACATACCAGTCAACTGGAGAATTTAATGCCATGACGGTACGTTGGCTCAAAGGTTAAGAGCGACCAGACGGAAACTGGGAGATCCGTGGTTCAAATCCTGGCCATGGCATTTAGCCTATACATGGCTAGTATGGAGGAATGATTAATTTCGATCAATTAACTTAACACAAATAATGTTTTAATTAATTTTCATGGTATTGTTCATAATAGCTCATAACATATATTAACTTTATCTAGCTTCCTTATTGATTCATCGAATTCATTCGGAATTAATGACGAATATATAATATTGGAAATTAATTATCTGTAGGACGCACTCTAGAAGGGTAGAGCCAGACTGAAAAATTTAATGTGCATCCTACACACGGCTAGTGTGAAAGAACAATTAATTTCCATTAATTGTAGCTAATAGTGGTCCGAACTATAAAGCCCGGGCCTTAAAGTATTTACAGATTACTAAGTCGCCATTAAGGTAGTTGTCTCATATGTTTATGAGAACTCTTAGTTGTTTACCGAGAGAAACACGAGTCAGTTGGAGAATTTAATGTCATGTTGGCAGGTTGGCCATAGTAGCCCAAATGGTTAGAGCTGCTGGACGGAAACCAGAAGATCCATGTTTCAAATCCCGGCTATGGTATTGAATTTTTCAGTCTGGCTCTACCCTTTCATGTTTAAATAATATTAAAGATTGTATATATCATTACTGGCATATCGTAAACTTAACAGAAACACTGATAAATGTGATACATGGACAGGTATGTGAAATATTCAACTTATGACAAACAAATGTACGAAGAGATTGGGATGATAATACCACATGAGTCTAATAACAACATAACCTGTTTTACTACAATCACGTAAGAATAATTTACAGTATCTGAAATTCAGTAAGTAGCCAAAACGTAAGCATCTTTAACAGGGATTACCAAACGAAGCACTATCAGTAAACAAATATTTCATAAGTACCAACTTTACTCCTTCCAAAGAAATCAGTTTGAACCATCCTGAAAGAAGAAAGCTGTTGACAAGGCTCCGGGGCTCCTACGGTTCTTGAGAAGCTGCTAATTATTTTCCCCTCCCTTTGCCTTTCTTTTCTCTTTCGATATCCTTAGCTTAAGGTTTCGTTGTTTTTTTATCTCCCTTCTCTAAGGCGCATTCTTTTGTTTGCTTTTAATAATCTGGTGGGGCTCAAGTTGCGTATATAAACATTTCTCGTAGGTGATGGATGGCTGGCTTGAGCGAAGTTTATTTCTTGATTAATTGCCACCATTTTGACGTCCTCTCCGGAAAGTCTTCAAGAGTTATCGACAAAGACTGAGAGGTTTCCCTCCCGGGGAAGGAAAATTTTCATCGCGAAGAAATTCCAACACGCAAAGATTATCACTTCCGGAGCGTTAATTGGCTGGGGGAGCAAAATGACGTCACGATAATCATCTCTTAGTCTCTATCTCACGGAGACACTAAGGAAAGATTTTTTTCTTATATAAAAGTTTTGAAGAGCAGCGTCTTTGTGTCTTGAAGACATGATAGAAACTGTCTTTGTAAATCTCGCCTCTGCTTGCCCACTGTTACAGCTACATCTTGCTGCTCCTGGAGTTTATTAAGAAAAGACTGACGTTAATGAAACTGTTGATTCCCCTTTCTTGTTACCGAGATATTGGCAGTAAGATAATCGAACACTTCCTGGGTTTATGTGATCCGATAAAAATGATACGATGAAAATTTTACTAAGTCTCGAAATATCTAACGGATAGCGTCAAACATAGGATTAAAATTATTCCAGATGAAAGTTATTAACTTCAACAAATTATTTTATTAAAACAATTCATTCAAAGGACTGAAATTTTGGTAGAGCTTTACGAAAACTATTTGATGAAATAAAAAATATAAAATTACAATTGCCACTGGTGAATGTGCTTATAGCATCCTGATAGAGACTGCAAGCAATGTCCGACAAGCCACAATTCCATGTTATGACGTCAACTATATCAGTAAAAGCATTACCAGTTCTTTTTTCTTACACTATCACGTACCAAGATAAAGTACTTACTTGATTCGATAATTCGATATCGACATTTTGCTGGGGAGTCAGTTTTGATGAATTTTAACTAGAAAAGCATACTCGAGAAATATATGTTCACGTATGTCTGAAAACAGCAGGATTTACAAACAAAAAGTGCACTAATATGCCACAACATATTCAAATCAGGCAGTGTTTGGATATTAAATCCAAATTTTTTTAAAAATATCCATAAAAGCAAACATTTAGATTTTGACGTGGACAAAAAGGCACGGTGGATGAAATATGTGACTGTGGCTATGGCCAGGAAGTGGAGGAGACAGATCACTCCTTTTCGCATCACAGTAACGAGGTTCGTCCAGAAAGTGAGCTCTGTTTGGTAATAAAATTAAATTGTGTCCAGATACAGAAAAATTATTTATTGCACAACATTCTGCAACTCTTAAATTACTTTTCTACATAACTACCGAAATTTTGCAGGCATTTGTCATAGCGAGGCACTAGTTTTTGTGTACCTTCTTTATAGAAGTTTGCCGCCTGTGTCTTCAACCAGTTGGAAAAAATTTCTTTCAGCTCTTCGTCATTGTTGAAGTGTTGACCGCCAAGGAAAGATTTGAAATACAAAAACAGGTGAAAGTCGCTAGGAGCGAGGTCAGGGTTGTACGGGAAGTGGTCAAACACGTCCCAGCCAAATCTCTGTAGAATGTTTTTCGTCGCATTTGCAGTGTGTGGTCGTGCGTTGTCGTGATGAAACACAACACATTTTGACAGCCGATAAATTTCAATTGGTTTAACTTTCCTAGCATTCAGAAAACGAATCACAGATCTAATTTCACAAGCGGCGGGATTTTCAATCAACACCGACATTGTAAACAGTTGAGTCCAGAGGCTTTACTCCCATTAGCCTTGAACCCGTAGGAACAAGACCCGGGCCTTCTTCAGCCAGGGAGTATCCGAGCTGTCCCAAAGGGCGCTCGGCGTCCTCCGAGGTGCTTTCCATAGGGCAAGACCTAGAGACTAACAAGCCCCCCCATCTGGTCCTATGGACTCAAGATGGGATGGAAGTGGATACGCCACTTACGCGCGTCAACACTCAAGGTGAAGACTACCGAAAAACCTCGGTGGGGCCGCCTGGTGATCTAGCACACCTTCTACTAGCTTTGCAGGCTAGTACCCGGGACACTTAATGGCTTCCCTCAACCCCGTCCGAAGACGTACCCGATTCCCACGGGTTTCGGGAACACACTGCCCCCTCGAATCCATCCCAATCCGAACAACTCCCAAAGGAGGGGCTCGGCTGTTCGGCCCGAGGTTCCTCTAGTAACGTCAGAGGTACCACGAGTGCTAAGGGTCCGCAGCGCCCGCACTTTGGCAGCTGAAAGGGACGGATCCCTTCCCCTACGAAAACCGACATTGTAAACAAGCACAATAAAGCGTACGTGGCTGAGAGCGATCTCACAATGGCGCATGTTTCTTCTCCTTGATACAGAGCGTCTACCGCGCATGTGTGGAACTGCGATCGCAGCGCTGCAGCGGAGATAAATTGAAACGGAACTGGACGCCCCTTGTATTTTCTGCTTACCTCCTCCAGGAGGAGCGGATGAAGAAATCCCATCTGTCTATAAGCTGCAGGTAGGCCAACCTACAGAGGCCCGTGGCGGTCAAGATTTTTAGCTTGATTCGGGATATATCGTGAGATGCTCAGATAAAGTTCTCTCAGGTGGAACCAGAGGGAGGTGGTCTACATAAGGCTGCCATCTGATATGGCCAAGACGAAATTTCCAGTAGAAAGCATCTGCGCTATCACAACTGCTAAAGCCACCTGATAAAGCCACTTCTAAGGCCATCTGCAGGTAATTACGAAAATAAAATTCTTCCAAAAAGAGAAGTTACCTCATCATTCACTTTTCCAACCATGGAAAAAAACACCAAAATCTCATGCTCACAGTTGCTGATACTAAGAATCGAACATAGTACTTCTGCAGTGCGAGGCTTACATTGGAGTCATCTGCTCCTGATGGAGAATACATAATATTAACCTGTATGATTAGTTCATGAAGTTCGTGTAATGAGCAGGACAAACTTCAACGGGAACTAGCACTAAATTGTGTTTAAAATTGAATGTTTCCTCTGTAGCTTAAATCATTTTACTCAAACTTCGAAACCTATGTTTTACTAATCATGCATTTTCTGCAAAGTGGTAACGGCATAAAAAGCCACATTATGACATAGCAAATTTGCCACCAGATGCTGCATTTCGACTGCTGTAAGCATACATTGTAAATAACAATCAGAAAGTTTAAATTTTGCAAACACACACTACTTACACATTAATATGATGCATAAAATTCGCATAGATTTGTTAACCTTATCGTTTTTATTTGCTCTATAATGCCTAAACATTGTACTCCGCAAAACGTATCGAATACGGAGATTTCACTGCAAATTTTCCAGTAGCGTCCCCTTGAATCCAATAAAGTTTTGGCTGTCTAAGAACATAAAAGCTCAACAACTTAAAAGTTCAATAAAATACAAGTTGATATTTAAAGGTTCTCCCAGGGAGGAGACAAAAAATATTTCAAGAAAAGCTTACTCCAACTAATTTTTACTTGGAACAAATTTAATTTTCCTCATAAACAACTCCTGTGACTTTTATGAAATACATAAACTACATTCATGAAACATGCAATTTTTATTGACTTTTATGTAAATATTCTGTTATATTCCTATCAAACTGAATCACTTCTTTATAACAGGCAAACTTTGAGTTGTTACCATAAGACCTTTAGCTTGTTAAGATAATGTACCTAAGAAAATCTAAAATTCTGATAGTTTTCGATTTCTTCAATCTCTTAACCACATTATCTGAATATAACATTTTGGCGAGGTGTGTCAAACCTTTCTAAGATATTACTGGTTTAAATATTAGTGCCAGTTTTTGATATGGTAATATGGTACTTATTTGACCCAGTTGTTTATAGTGTCACTCTAAAAAGTTTTAATTTAGTTTAGCATACCGAAAATAATTGTTCTTAATTTTGATTAGTTTATAATAATGTTGCAAATACGGGAATGATTTTTTTTCTTTTCAAAATTATAAAGAGAAAAATAATTTTATCTGAAGTACTTAATAGTTTTAAATTGTGCATAAGCATTTTTGTATTTGTGATTTCTGAAACTCTCCCAAAACTGTTAAACTATAGGTTATAATCTGTAGTGCAAGGAGAATTTTGAGCAGCGAAAAATTCGAGGAAAAAAATAGAGTTTATAGTTCATATGGTGCCTAAAGTTGCCAGTTTTAGCTTTGCAATTGATATTAAAACCCAATTTTGTGGCATGCGAAGAATATTATAAACCCTGTAATAAAAATAAAAATAACACACATCAAAGTCTTTCACATTGTTTGGGAAACTCATACAAGTTGTCTTGCATGTACACAATTTAGTACAAATAAAATATTTGTAAAGTCATTATTGTGATGTATATTTTGCTATAAGTTTGAATGTCTAAATACACATTTTTGAAAGTGGTGGAGTCATTGCTTTTTCACATTGGCCATGTAAGGAAAATGTGGTGTCAAAAATATTACACAGCAACCCTTTCTTAGAAACCTGACTGGTGCTTTAGCCTGCTGTATCATAAAATGAAATGTGCTGGTAAATATGCAGTGCAAGTTTATTTCGACTAATCATAAGGAGAGTTTAAGTATAGTTTACCTCAAAATATAGAAAAATTCATGTCAATACAGCATTTTAGGTTTTAGAGCTGTTGCTATTTGTTTACTACTGCAAGCTTATTTCTCTTGGAAAGAGTTGTAGAGTTGTTTCAAGGATGATATATAATCACCAAGTTTGAAACATTTTAATATCACTTTTCTCTTTGCATCTACAACGGAATATGTAAAAGAATCTATTGCAGTGAACGTTCATTTCAAATCCATTTCTTAGAGTAAGTAAAAGAAATTAGATGTTATAAAAAATAATAAGGAGTAGAGAAAATCCGTGAAAGAGATATATAAATTTTAAAATTTATGATTATTTTGAAATATTGATATCAAAATTTTGTTCATATTTCTACGGTTTATAACTGTTCCGAAAGTGAAAGTTTATTTTCATTTTGAACTAGGATATACGCTAGTATTTGGAAAATTGTTTCCTTGACTCAGTACAACGTAAACGTTGCAGATTTATTTATTACATTAATGTGTGAAACATGTGATAATTCGTTTAACTGTAGTAAGAGGAAGGGACATTGAACCTATGACATATGAACCCCTGTCCGGAGTGTAACCTCTGGGGCGGCGCGACCCTCTATCCCCAACTCTGCCGCGGGTTCACACAGAGCAGAAGAGAGCGCAACAAGGCGAAGCAGAATTTGAAAGGGAGGGAGGGGGAGTGACAAGGAGCTCTTTAATTTTGCCTTGGCCTGTACCTTGTAGCCGGTCATTATATCCATATTTGCAGTAAACTATCCGGAGCGGCCTGTAGTATATCTCTACCGAACATGCAAAGGTTTGTGCTAAATGGGTTCGGGCATGATGAACGGGGGAGGCAGCAGGTGGACCTAACACCGTTCCTCGGCGCATAAATACTGGGCCCACCCCGTCCCGTCCCCCGTTGCAGGTTCTTCGGGAGAGAGAGGGCAACAGCATCCCTTCTTAATGTGGCACAACACGTGCGCTGGATGGGTGGCCGTGGTCACGACGATACCTGTGACGACATAAGTTCCTGTCACCCGGTGAGAGATTTCCCTCAGACGCCACATTTCACCAGGGTGGGTTCCGCGATGTCCTCCAGTGATGTTCCTCCTGCATGAGGTCGACCTAACCGCTCACATCATGCGTCAACAACCTCGGTTATGTCATTATGATCTATACACTACCAGAACTACTTGACTTATCCTACCACCTGCTCTCGTGTTAGAAAATATACTTCTACCAATATTTCCCATTCATTTTCTATTATGCCGATGTTAACGTGCGTAGCCATCTACCCAGAAATAAAGCTGCATTTTCAGAAATGTTGCTCCTATTTGTCGATGTAACATTTAAGTCTTATATGATACATTCACATGACTTTCTCTAACCATTATTATTTATCTACCCTTTCTACCCAAAGTACCATAAGGAGATACACCGGAAATGCGTATTTTGAGGCCGTTTTTATCCAGAAAAGCATTTTTAGAACAAATTTGAGAAGACAAAAAGCCGGAAAAGCAAATAGCGTCTCGAAGATATTCAAAAAACTACCAAACTACGGTTTACAGAGCGCATTTCTCAAAATTATTGATTTTAAATAGCTCTGGGGAAGTTGAGAGAAATACCTGAAATTAAAGATATTTATATGAAGCATAAAAAGAATGTCCTGAACAATCTAATAATAACCTGAAAATTCTTCATTATTCGTAAGGGATTTCGTATAATTTTATATAACTGGTGCAAGTAAAAGAGAGAAGAAATATCTACTTTAAAAAAAAAAACATTTATATATCTTTTAAATACATAATACAAATTAATTCCGAGATATTAAAGTCTTGTCAATTTTCAATTATTATTTCTCATATTTCATGGAAATAGTACAAAATCTGAAAGTCAGCAATAGCGGCATGTTCATAAATATTTCACTAACTCCTTTCTATATAGGTTTTATAATCTATCCCGCAATTACCTTATCACAAATATATCTTACCTTACCCTAACTAAATGTGTAGAGCACCTATTTGTGCAGATATTTATCTCGATTAAAATAAAGTAGAAAGAAAAATATGTTGATGATGGTGATGATAAATTTGTATACTCTTTAATAAACCATAGAGCGTATATAAAGTCGATTTAATACATCAGAGGATCTTCCGAATCCTTCTGCAATCCCTTGTTGAAAAAGCGTAATTTTCTGAGTTAATTGAAAACAAATTGTACAAATAGCTGCAAAGAGCAGTATATATTTTACAGAAGTTATGTAAGAATTATAATATCAAAACTTCCACAAATAAAACAAAAACAATGGCGTTTCGAGGTAAAGACACTATTAGAACCAAAATAGTGATTGATGATATTATCTTAGAGCAAGTTACGGGTTTTAAATATTTGGGAACATATGTCAGTTATAAATATGAAAATGATTTTAAAAATAAATTACCAATGTTTCAACAAATATGCGGCATAATAAGTAGAAGCCTAAAAACTAAAACCAGAAAAGAAACATGGATGAAATTTTATAAGGTAATGGCTGTGCCTGCTTTTGTTTTTGGTTCTGAAACATGGACATTAACAAAAGCAAACAAAAACAAGATACAGGCTGCCGAAATGAGATTTTTAGGAGCAGTAAAGGGATGTGCTCTTTTAGATAAAATCCCAAATGAAAAAATAAGAGGAGATTTATAAATAAGTTCTTTACAAGAAAAAATAATAAATTATAGAAATGAATGGAGAGAGCATATTGAGAGAATGCCGAGAGATAGGATCCCAAGAAGAGTTATAAACTATAAACCTAGAGGAAAGAGACATCCGGGAAGACCACGAAAACGATGGTCAGACATGTTTTAAGCCGGAACAGGCAGCATTGCCTAGCCCTTGGAGTGAAGAAGAAGAAGAAGAAGAAGAAGAAGAAGAAGAAGAAGAAGAAGAAGAAGAAGAAGAAGAAGAAGAAGAAGAAGAATTGTACAAATGGGTCCGTTATACGTTTGTATGCACAAAAAGATATAGGTATGAGAAAGTTGAATGTTTTAACAACTGTCCACTACAAGCTGACCTTGAAATTGCAGTTTTTCAATGGCGTCGTAAGACAAAGCTGATTAGCAAAGATATTTTAAAATAATCTGTTAGATTCTGTTGACTACACAAACCATTCTTGTGAATGTGTGGTTTTCTTCTTCTTTTTTTAACTTCATTTTAATTGAGACACATCATTATATAAAAGGAATAGCAATGCCGACCGTAGAACTTCATACTGTCTCCTTACAATTTTGGTACCCGCCTCGTTAGTGTAGATGGTAGCGTGTCTACCTCACGTGCAAGAGGTCCCGAGTTTGAATTTGGTTTGGGTGAGTTATCTGGATAAGGTTTTTCCCGGGGTTTTCCCTTGTCCTTAAAGACGAATGTCGAGTAACTCTAAGCTCCATGGACCATGTAATCATTTGAACATCATTTCACCAATTTCATTCATCGTCCGGTATGACGAGGACGTAAAATACAAAAAAGAACCCTTACAATTTTGGTAATGAATAAGTCATTCAAAACCCTAAAAGATATCCAAGTATTGAAAAAATCAAACTCTTAATAGTAGTAGTAATAGTAGTAGTAATAATAATAATAATAGTAATAATAATAATAATAGTAATAGTAATAATAATAGTAATAATAATGATGAGGTGATGATGATGATAGTAATAATAATAGTAATTAATAAATCTAGCATGCCGCTTATACCACAAGAAATTTACTTGAAATAATTCATGTGTAACACATTTCGGCGATTTTTCAGGTACAAGCAGACATTAATGTGCTTCCTACTAATGAAAAATCCACAAGCTATTCTCAAATGACATATTTTATTTGTCATATAAATATCTTTAACAATAGGGTATTTTAATCCAAATTGTTCGTGAGACCTCAAAACATGTATTTTTGGTTGGAAATCCCTGTCTGTCACGCGTAGGAATTACAGATAATAGCAATGAGTACATAATGAGCCAATTTCAATACATATTTTATACATACATGCCAAATTATTACAATTCAGTTAAAGAAATACAAAGCTTCGTTACATTTTTGGACCCCCTGTGAACAAACCGATTTCAAAGCAAATACTTGAAATAGCTTTGTTCGTGTTTG
Source organism: Mantis religiosa (assembly GCA_030765055.1). Classification (NCBI taxonomy): domain Eukaryota; kingdom Metazoa; phylum Arthropoda; class Insecta; order Mantodea; family Mantidae; genus Mantis; species Mantis religiosa. The sequence continues at coordinate 64,875,391 of CM060954.1, forward strand.
CTTGCCTTTTCAAGGCCTCTTAGGAACCGTTTTAGGTCAGGTTGTTTCTCCCTCTGAGACAACTTTACGTTGAAACCTCTGCGTCCAGAGTTCTTTAAAGCAGGTCCCTCACCTTATTTGTATACATACCCTTGTAGCATCTTACGTTTCATTCCACGCACTTGCCACATCAGTCTGGTCTCGTCAAATTTTCAAAAGTAGCTGGGCCCCGGAGTATTAAATTTCAAGTAGTTTCGTGGACCGTCGCATCAAGTGAGCGCATTAGGTGACAAGCTACTCGCCTGCCTCTCTTCTTTTGTCAGTCAAGCGACGTGTTACCGCATCATCTTCTTTCTGTTCCTTTTGCTGCTGGTCTTCTGACTGAACACGTATCAAAATCTGGACTTGTACGTCTCCACTCAAGTGTGACAGTGTTGTTTTACGAGAAACAAAGAACTTTAACTTATCCTACATTCTGTTGCTGTGAAAGTCAAATTAAATTTAAGTAGAAAAGAGATATTGGTAGCTTAGTCGCAAAGAATTTAACTCCAACAAAAACAGCGATTTAAATGTTGCTAAGTTTATCTTTGATATTTACAAACAAGATTATGAAAGCTTTATATTTCAGAAGCTATATTGTATTTCTAGTTTGAAATTAAAATATATCATAAATTGTAAGGGAAATAAAAGCAAATGATCTTCAACAGCTATTTAAATTAGTACAATGAAGTATTCAGAAGCCAAAGTGAAACCAACTAAAGTCAAGACACATTATAGCAAATCTATATAGAAACTCAATTTGAAATTTTTGTGTCGGGTACAATCTCGTATTTCTGATACTGTAAGTATTAGTAATTATGTCGTAAATAATCTGTACAGAGGAATCACTGTTATACAAACAAATACAGACTCATGTGAATGACTGTAGCTGATTCAAAGAATGATGGACATCCAAATAAACTATGGATTTAGTTATTAATTTTTAGATGAGTCGTATTTATTACACATCTGCTTCACTTTCGTACCTATTTTGAGGACATGTTTCGCAAATCATCGTTTGCATCTTCTGCTCTTATGCGACTAAAGCTTGATCCAGTGGTGTGGTGGGTGTGGGTAATTCTGGAGTTGCTGCTGCCATCTGTTGATTTAGTGATGAACTTAAATGTATGATTCTCTTCTGGCGGGATTTCAAAGTTCATTAGTTGGTTTTTATACTTTTCTATGTATATTCTCTTCCATATGAAACATGTCCTCAAAATAGGTACGAAAGTGAAGCAGATGTGTAATAAATACGACTCATCTAAAAATTAATAATTATTTCCCTTCACTGTGGTGTTTTATAAGAAACTAACCTACACCCTGTTGTCCACAAATAAACATTGGTTTGTACAGAATATTGTTATTGTTATTATTGTTGTTATTGTTATTATTGTTATTATTATTGTTATTATTGTTATTATTGTAGTTATTATTATTATTATTATTATTATTATTATTATTATTATCATCATCATCATCATCATCATCATCATCATCATCATCATCATCATCATCATCATCATCATCATCATCATCATCATCATCATCATCATCATCATCATCATCATCATCATCATCATCATCATCATCATCATCATCATCATCATCATCATCATCATCATCATCATCATCATCATCATCATCATCATCATCATCATCATCATCATCATCATCATCATCATCATCATCATCATCATTATTATTATTATTATTATTATTATTATTATTGTTGTTGTTGTTGTTGTTGTTGAAAGTAAAATTTGTTAAAGTTTGGAATTCCTATGGAAAGAAAGGAATAAATCAAAACTACAGGCATAGTACAAAACAATACAAATCTCTGTTCCAGTGTTGAAATATATACTGGTGTTCTCTTAATACTAGATATTCTTGCTGAAATGTTACAAGCACATGTCTATGATTAAAATGAAAAATGAAAAATTGTTTATTTTTAAATGATAATCATATTATTAAAAGTAGTAGATCTGCAGTAGCCATTAATACTTATTTTGTCATCCTAAAATTGAATTTGGCTATTTTAATATTTTCTAGGAAAACGTGTCTTTTTTTATCAGAAAATACAATTTACAGAGAAGGATATTCAAAGCAGTGGCAGAAAAGATGAACTCACATACATTTGAAAGGAAGTGGTATCAATTCTGAAAGCAAATGTTTCTCTATTGGCTCGGCTCTACTTCTTCTCTTCAAGTGTATCGAAGCTACGATGCTTTTTGTGAAGTGGCAGGGAATTCTCATTAATTTCTTTAATTAATTTCCTCCAATGTAAATCATATGTGAATGAAATGGGTATAATGATTCTCAAATGAGCCTAGGGACCTTTGGGCTTAAGAGTTACCCGACATTTACCTTCATGATAATGGAAAATCTCGGAGAAAAGTTTATGCAGGTCACTCACCCTGATCAAACCAAGCGGGATGGCTCAGGCGGTTTCGGGAGGCCCGGGTTCGATTCCGCTGGCCGACCTACCTGACCTATGGGCTTTTTCGGGAGTTTTCCCTGGTCGATAGGCGAATGCTGGGTATGTTAACTACACTCCCCGAATTTCCTGTCCCTCCATTGCATGTCCATTATCATTTTACATCTTCTCTCATCTGGTTGTCTCTTTCAACGTAGAAGTGTCGGCGGGTGTATCGGCGGTGCTTGGCGGAATGATATGTTCTGAGGTAAAGTACTTCCTCCACTTGTAGGTCGGTGCCGATCGCCGAACCTCTGCTGGGACCAATTCGCAACCGTCAGGCAGGGACCTTTGGGGCTCCGCTACTGGGCTCGTTGCTGTCCCGCTGTTGGAGAGAGAGTTCGTTGTCCTGGCCTGTCGGAGGAAGTCTCTGTCCAAGTAAACTGTAGGGACCCTGCCCTCTGTACTGTCGTGGATCCTTGGGTCGGTCGCCCTCTGTTTCCTTCGCCTCATCCTTCCTCCCGTCGGTGCCCCAATTGGCTCCGTCATGAAATCCTAAACCTAATTCACCCTGATCATTCGAATAGGGACAACTTGAATGTGAGGTGAGTCAGACACTCTACGACCATGGTACAGCATTGCGAACACCACAAAGTGTCGATGGAGCACCATATTTGAAAAGATATTTGGAGTATGAGTGTTGCATCTTTAGTTGCAGAATAATATTAAATTACAGAGAACATTCTAAATAATAAGAAACAAAAGGAACTTAAAGTTTTAGGTTTTTGAATTTTTTTGCTATTTAATTTTCCCTTAAACGGATTTATCTCTTATTAGATAAGTTACACCTTACTACATAACTAGCTTTTCACATCTCAAGTTAGGGTATAATGGATTTTGTTTAGCTGTCTCGTATTCTTATGAAACGGCTGTATAAATGTAGAAGATTTTTACTGTGAATGCTCACGTTTATCCCTTACGACCGTAATGCAGTTAAGTGATAACCTAACAACTAGCAAAAATCCGCATAAATGCGTATAAATGGTAAATATACATACTCATTAAGGAGGGAGCTCCGAAAACCGGGCAGTCTGTAAGCCAGTGTGGCCCTCTTCGGTTTGAACACTATCCATGGAAGGGAGGGTTGAAGCAGAGTTCCAAAGAACAAACATATCCGAAAGACGGCGTGTGTAAGAATTGGCGCAATTGCTAACCTTTGCGGATTGAATGCATCCGATACCGTGCAAGCCGACCTACAAGCCCTGAACCTTCAGAGGTCATCCGGAGAGCGGTCCATGTGCAGTCCAACCTCCACAACACCATAAAAATCATCACCTGGCCCTTACACGCCGAAACGGATGATGATAATTAAAATGAAGTGATTGGAAATATGGACAGGAAGGTCGTAGTAGAAGACAAACACTCGAGTATTCTGTTTTCAACCAGGGGAAATCACAAAACTCCATAGTGAGATTGGACTATTAGTGAGAATCGAAAATGGAACCTTCGAAATGAAAGTCTCATACGCTACCGCGGAAACAACTCCCTCGGTAAATAGTCTTAAAATACTGCCGAATTATTATATTTGGAGATGAGTTCAGGTTAAGTTAACTTCTATTGTACTGTTAACGTTCTTTACAAGAAAGCTGAGAGGAAAGAAACACCCAGTCTCTTGTGCTACTGAGTTTGAGAATGACCGGCAAGACTTGCGAAAGAGGAGGTTGCAGTGTAAGCTTGTGTGTACCTGCTTGACAGTCAAACTGCAAAGAAACAACAATGTCCGAAGCCTAGTATTTTTTATCTGATTTCTTAACACCCGTGGTATTTAAGATACTGCTGAAAACTTCTAAATTTTAACTTTGGTCCTGCGTTTGTTTTAATAGCATAAAGCTTCAATTGTTCTACATCACACAGTAACCTTTGATCCAGTATTCAAAAAAGTAAGGATCAAATTCACATTTAAAATCTTATCACAAAACACTGATTCAAATCTTTTAGAATTGGCACATGGTGTTCAGTCATCGAAAAAAAAGATAAAGCTCTGCTAAGTTTTTAACCTTAAATATGGATTCGTATCTTCCATTGATGTTGGAAAATGTTTTCTTTTGATATAACTGTTTGGCATATATTGGTGATGAGCTTGATTACAACGTAATTAGGGCGAAACTTACCTACAAAAGGGATATTTAATAGTGAGGGAATTAATTGTATGAGATATAATTCCTCAGATATTTTAATTCTACATCGTGCACATCTGCAGTATTTGAGTAACATGTTTCCGATATAAACAAATGTCCTGTCATTATTAGTATGGTTTGAACGTCCTTTGTTTTATTGTGTCTTCTATTCTCATAGTGTCTAAGTTGTGGCTATCTGTGTATATTGTATGAAATAAAGTATTCTCAAGTTTATCTTATTTTTTGTTGCCGTCGAGTACGGTTTTAGAAGGTATATGAGCTGAACCATTGAGTGCACACGGTAGCTGCCCTGCTGTCACCTGATGAGCCAGAGAGCGACAAACAGGGAGATGGGACGAGGAAAGTAACATTTGTCGTCTGAAAAATTGATAGAATGTAAATTTACGCAACAAAGAATAATTATGATGACATAAACTGTAACATTTAATATTAGCTTGCTAATTTACTGAAAATAACGTAACTGTACTTTTGAAAACATCTTATTTTAGAGGAGCTGCTAGCTTAAGTAAAATAAATAAAGGTTTTTCAATTTCTTTGCTGGAAGTTTTGCCCTGTTTCACAATACGCAACACAGTATGCACACCCACATTGCACGCTCTGGTCGTGAGTTCCTGGCTTTGTGGAAAATTGATCAGGTCACGCACTTCCTCAGTTGACAATTTCTAAAACAAGCTGTACACTTTAAAAATATTTCTGGCCAGGAAAACGTTTACCCTTAGTACCTGCGCCACTGGTACCAGGCTTTGAAAGTGACGTTGTTAACAGTTCAGAAAACACGATGTAAACATGTGCATTTTCTTCTTAGTGTTGCATTTAAAGAAAGCACCTTACACTCAATTTGCAATACGCACTGGTCTTGAACAGAACTTCAAAGAATACGTACGCTTGGACCATGGCTGCAGTGACCATAAATAAGAATACACATTTCCTAACGACACTTGGTAATATCTTAACCAGTACTGTTTAATGATATGAAATAACAGACAAGCAAGATTGGAAGTTGACACATATCATAAAGACGGTAGTTGAGTGTTTAATCTCGAAGCGATAACTAGTGAACCACACTCGTAGAAAAATGCCCTTTTACAGGCTGCCTCAAAAATTATTGCCGCATAATACCAAGGCACATTACAATGTCGAATTTCTAGTAGTAATTTTTGGCGCACAAAAAGGGAAATCTCTGTTGCTCACGCTTGTGCTGTGCGTTCCGAACTAGGCAATATTGCAGTATGGTAGAACAGTCACTCTAGGCAAACCCTCCACAGGTCCGCCTCATATGCCTTCTAATACCGTACGTCTGATAATGTATTCGCATTCCAGTAAACCAACCATAGTGTTCTAATATGTGCTAAGACTGCGATACAATGAAGCATAAAATTAATATAAGTTAAGTCGACTATTCAATGCTCTGTTAGTTGATAGAACGTATTTCATTAGGTCGTTCCTAACATCAGTATATGACGACTATTGTACTTTTATTTTGGCTAACTCTCTGGTTAACAATAGAGGCGACTCTTTCGGTGACCTAATGAACCTGAAGTTCGGGTTCTTATTAAATGTGCCGAAACTGACCAGCTGTTCTTCATGTCTCTTTATAAAGACATTTTCTCACGTGAATAATGCTTTAGGAATCTGCGTAACCATTTAATGGAGCACTGAGTGTTAGTACAACTAAAATTACACTAAGCCTTATTATTTTAGCTCTTGCAGGTTGAGGGAAGCTCAGCACCTCATCTATGTGGCCCTTTTACCTGTGTCCCACAAGGAAGTATGGGTGAGATAATATCCATCTTCCTCATGCACCTGTCGATGTAGGTCAACCGTTAAACAACCAAGCGGGTGAAGGATGAAGTGAAATGAGAAGGGAGTTAAAATAATGGAAAAGAAATTCGAGTGATTTCATGAATCCCCCACGAATTTTCGACCTGGGAAAACTCCGAAAACAATATGCGGATCAGAAAGATCGCTTGCTTGAATCGAACGCTCGATCTTAGACGTTACCACCAGAGCATTCCCACTTCATTTGTTGGATAAAGTAAGAAACTACTTTAGTTCCGTTGGTAAGAGCATTTCTTTGCAGTGGGAAAAGAGTGATCAAACTCGGTTAGTAGCTTTCCCAGATTATACTTTCTATCTTCAAAACACATATATACAAAAATGCGTGTAGGAAGCTGTATTGATGTTTATTTACATTCAGAATAACTCTTTATTACGTTTATGTTTATTCTCCTCTACACTTACATACAATGTTTAACTTCTAAGGTCCTATCAGAATCTTACCTTTGGAACAATTGTTAATCGATAGTGATGTTCACTTCTTAACTATTGTGTTGATATTTATAAACATTTTTGCACTATGTAACTAATATTTCATACTTACCGCCGTTGTAGTTACGCATCTTTAGTTACTATTCTCGCCTGCAATCTAAATGCTATGAAAACCAAAGAAATCTGAGTACTTTATAAACTGACCATAAAGCACTAGTGTGGTAAGTAAAAACATTTATTTTGAAATATTGATTGTCATATTACAATTTGTATAGTTATTGAATGCCATCTCCACTCCTGCTCTTTATATGTTTTCCAACAAGCACACTAACTTAATTCTATTATTTAACATTATAATTGCTTTTAGCATAGAAGATTTAGACCAGAAACTTCCTGACTTCATCGGTTTACTACTTCTTAGCAGAAAATGCTACAATATGGTCTTTTCATTAATATCCATATCATGTTCTTTTAACCATGTACGCAATGACTGATATACCCACTCGTACATCTGTTTAAATCTTTTCGGTAATATTTGATCAAATGCAGCTTGCCACGCCTATACTATTTTATCATCCTTACACATATGTGTAAAACTTTCTCCATAATCAGGATTAAACCCTCAATGAAATTTGATTTACACTTTTAACAAACATAATGGCTGTGCCTGCTTTTCTTTTTGGTTCTGAAACATGGACATTAACAAAAGCAGACAAAAACAAGATACAGGCTGCCGAAATGAGATTTCTAAGAGCAGTAAAGGGATGTACTCATTTAGATAAAATTCCAAATGAAAAAATAAGAGAAGATTTAGAAATAAGTTCTTTAGAAGAAAAAATAATAAATTATAGAAATGAATGGAGAGAGCATATTGAGAGAATGCCGAGAGATAGGATCCCAAGAAGAGTTATAAACTATAAACCTAGAGAAAAGAGACATCCGGGAAGACCACGAAAACGATGGTCAGACATGTTTTAAGCCGGAAGAGACAGCATTGCCTAGCCCTTGGAGTGAAGAAGAAGAACAACAACAAACATAATATGGCGACATGACCAACAACATTTGTTATATCGCCATAGCAACAAATATAGGCGATGTTCAAAAATATAATATTTATCTTCAACCATATTTAGTAACAATTCAACTAATATCTTAATTACTAAAATTCAGATTGATATAAAGACACATTCCACACTTTACAGACCTTCGGTAATGATACTGGCTGAAATTAACTTTCAGCTCTCCAGCTGGAATCTAACCCTCGACCTTGTGTTTAGAGGCCTGTATGAGAACCACCAGACCATGGAGACAGCCTCAGTAAGGTTATAAATGTGTATTGCTTAAGCTCACAAAAGTGTTTTGATCGTAAGAAATGCTTTTTATCAGCCGTTGAGCCCCATGCCCTTCAGTTTTGTAATGTTTCTTTTTATGGACAACAAAATTTCTGTAAAACTACTTTTATACTCTCTATTATATCTGTTATATCGTATCCTTAAATGAATGATCTCTTAGACGATAAATTTGTTTCTGAGTTAAATAAAATGTACACGATTTAGCAGTAGAAATGAAAATCTGACAACTTTAACTTTTTTATTTGAGAGCTGTGAGGTATGCAGTTGGACTTCTTATTAAGTTAAGGAATATGTTAAATACCCATCTTGTTTAATAAATCGAATTGCAGCAATAATAGTAGTAGTAATAATAAATGTTTTATTTACCAGTATGCCATAAATCATGATTATCATTTAACTATCACAAGTTTGAGGTATAAATTTATTGAAATATTCAGTATCACTGTCTTCTTTTTTACTGACTTATCATAAAAGGCAAACAAAAATATTTCGGAAAGGATTTAGAAGAATTAAAAATGTTTCGAGTACTAGCCAATTTTTTTTAATATTAGTCGTATGCTTGAATTTTCTCCAGCTGAAAACTGGATTAGTGTGTACAGATGGGGAGCCTTTAAGATGCAATAGTGTATTTTCTTACGTGATGTTTCACATTTATTTAATATTAGGTTCTATTGAGCCCTTATTATCCTCATATGTAGATGGAAACAATTTCAAAAAAATAAAAGTGAACTAACTATCAATATTAGATTTGACCTGGAAATGAAGGAGAGGTGACAAATAGCATCTCTGAATACATAATAAGCGATAAGCGATAAGCGATTCATTTTTGTATAGGAATGCATAAGGTGATTCAGTATGATTATAATAAGTGTATAATTTTCTATTGCATAGACATGAACACGAAGTTTAAAACAATTTCTGGTAACGATGCAAGGGACTGATAAAATGTTTAACATAACTCCAAGAACAGATTCCCCTTAATGAAAATATGGATTTCTCTCTCTCTCTCTCTCTCTCTCTCTCTCTCTCTCTCTCTCTCTCTCTCTCTCTCTCTCTCTCTCTCTCTCTCTATCTCTCTCTCTCTCTCTCTGAAGTAAGTGTCTCGTTTTCTAAATGTAAATGTTAATATACTTGATTAATATCTCTTGAAAAATGTTGTTTAATTGAAAATTTAGTTTAGAAAGCAGAATTCTGGGTCTTGGAGCAACTGGGATGAGATTATGCCATCCGATCTAGATTTCATTTCGCTCTAGTTGCCCCTATTTCTCAATTTGAAATCATCTTATTATTTCCTTACATACATTGTCCTCCCCACAAAGGTCTACTTCTCACTTCTGCTGGTACAAAATAATTATCTTCTTTACTATCATTGTTTTCTGTTTTTTTCCTTCCTTGTCTGGCCTCTAGAATTATTATATTACTTTATGTGAAGAAATGCTGCACCTTCTTACAGCTGTCCCAGATCAGTAGATTTACCGGGAGGTATAAGAATTCCTGAGGGACAAAATTCCGGCACACAAGCGGCGCTGTTATGATCCTTGCATTAGGCAGGGTAATAAATAAACAAAATATTCATTAAATAGCTGGAGTAGAAAGCTAGCTTGAGCTATAAACAACTGAATATTATTTCCACATCACCCATGCAACCAAGTAACTTCTGCCCAATTTGATTCTTTTAGAAAACCATTTTTCATGGTAACTTTAAAATGTGATAGAATCATACATTTTCATAATATGTATGCATTTAATTCTTAGCTCCACCTGATAACCTGAAAAATTATTGAGAACGATGTAAAAGGATATATTTTGAATGCTGTACGTCAACTTTTCAGTTACCTGTATTGTGAATATTTTAAATAACTGCCATTCCACTTGAGCTAAATTAAGTGTAAACAGTAACCAAAATCATAAGCCAGGGCTTCGACTTCGGGGTTAATGAATGATAAAACGACTGAGTAAAATGTTAGGAAAATCCGCTCTATTTCCGAGGAGGAGTTCAGATGAATATCTTAATAAACTATAGAGGTCTGGAGGAAAGAAGATGAAAATTATTTAGCCTCAAATGAATGGTTAAGGGCGCGTTTTCTATGAAATTAAAGGTTCATTTGAGCATCATTTCACCCATTCCATTTATGACTTAACGTTGGAGGATGTTGGATAGATAGATACAAACTGAAAACTTCAAAGCCACGGCCGGAAGTTGAACCACGTATCTCCTGGTTTCCGTCCAGTCACTCTTACCCATTGAGCTACCATGGCCAGCGTGCCGTCAGGATATTAAGTTCTCCGATTGACTCATATTTTCTCGGTAAACACTAGGGGCTCTGTATTCGAGATACACCGTTTGTGGCGACTTACTAATATAAGTTTTGAGTCCCAGTCTTCATCATTTAACTCTTATTATTTAAGTTAATTGATAGAGATTTATAATTCTTCATACTAGCTCTGTATAGGCTAAGGTTTCGGATAGAGTCGACCTAAAAATTTCAGTGCCACAGCCGGGATTTGAACCAGGAGCTTCGTGGTTCAAATCTCGGCCGTGGCATTGAATTTTTCAGTTTGACTCTATCTATACAAAACGTTAGCCTATACATCACTAGTGTGAAGGAATGATTAATTTCTATCAATTAACTTAAGCATGTTGGATGTTTCTGTCAGGAAGCAAAGACTGGGAGGGGATGCGTAAATATTTACTTAAGATGAGACAGCGGAGATCTAATCTTTGTTTCACGTAAGTTTGCCCCGTATCTGTTAACGGTTACCTGACCTTATCACATCTCATTGGCTGCTGTTGTGGTGCAGACTGTTGTGCGGTAAAAATTAGTTCGTTATATAACATGGCGATATGTCTTTATATGTTGGAAGGGAATTGTGAAATTTATATTTTCGTAACTGTTTCAATGAAATATATTCTGCAACAGAGTTGATTTATCTGAAATGCATGTTAATTCTTAAACGAAGTAAAGAGGAGGTTCCTTTGCTCTCAAGCACATGGCACGATAGCACGTGATTTAGCGCTAGTGATGACATATTTGATTATATGACTTTTAGCACTGACCTTGTTTTGAATTGGATTAGTCATATATCGCCTTCGACGGTGTGCTATGTCGAGTGCGATAGATAAAGTGTTTTATTGATCGTTTATTACGCATGTACTTATTATATGTATAATGGCAGAGTCTACCGCCAGTTTTTCGCTGAAGCATCGTAAGGGAAAGCCTTTACATAGTGGCGAAAAAAGATTTGTGTTGCATGTGTTTAATGCACTCACAGAGAAGAATCCGTCTTTGTCAGTGAGAGAAGTCGAACAGCTGTGCTCTGAACTTACAGGTGTGTTAGATGCGTAGGAACATCGCGACATGAAATTGAGACAACAGGGAAACTTACCACTCCAGGGGCGATATTGCTGTGTGGCGAAGACGTTATTTACGGACAATCAGACTGTACCGGGATACAAGTCGCAAAATATACTACCTTGACGAGACTTGGGTGAATGAAGAACAAACGAGTATGACGTGACACGACTTTTAAGACTGAACGACAAGCATTTTTGCAAGGTATGTGTGCTAGTTTAAAAAAACCAGCGGAAAAGACCGAAGGCCTTTCATTATAAGCTTGTCCCAGTTTTATTGCTCATTTATTCAGTTTCAACTTGCTCAGTTTCATTATAAAATTCATTATTTTTGCATGCCTTCATATTCTTATTTGTATGACTTTATCTATCTTCCTGGCAATTATTATGACGTTTACTGCAGTTTTAAATGTGACGGGAAGGCACCGCCTATGGCCTATGGTGTGAAAGCATTAGCCAATTAGGATGAGGGGGAAGGGAGTTGCACGCGGAGTGATACATGTCAGCGGGGCAAGGTTATATGAAACAGAGAGTAGAATGTTGGTAGTACGTTGTAACTACTCTGTTTAGCTTTGCTTTCTATGTTTCCTTTTTGTTTTCTGTTTATTGGTAGCGTATTCTTTTGTTTATATCTCATTACAGTGATACATTATACAAGTATACGATTTACCGTTATTTTTGAGTTGTTAATGTTGAACTTGTTATATATTCCTTTGTAAAACAAATTATTAAGGACGCTGTCAACTGCAAGGAATATATCAGCCTCGCCTGTGTGTCGGAATTTCATCCCATTGGAGTTCATTTACATGCTAGTAAATGTAATGAAATGGAGCTGTCGCTCTTAAGTACAACTAACAGTAATCGGTATTGAGTGGATTTGAACCCGAGACCTTGCCAGCGCCTTACTAAGTGAGCCTAGCAGTCCAACACTTGTTGCGGCATTTATTTTTATTGCTTGCTTCTGTTTTAGTCGTTTGGTTGTATGCCTTTTTTAAAAATAAATACATTTATTTATCGTTTTACATGGTAGCTTACATACACGTCATAAACAGTAGAGAGGTTAATATGCAAACTTTGCAATATTATAGCACTTTAACAGGGTTTACCGAAGACATATGAGGGAGAATCTGCATTGGATTTGGAGAAATTAAAGTTTTAATTATAGCATATCATTAAAGCAAGATGCTTCTGTGTGCAAACTCCGCCCAACACAGGATAACATTGTTTAGTGCGGCAGAGAACCAACTGGTCTTAAAACGTGCGGATATAAATGGGGTTAAAAATGTATGTGGCAGGGATTCAAGTACACCTGTTACCTCGCCGTAACGGCAGCCAAGTTAAGTGATACATTTATTTCCCGTAGCGAGAAAACGGGTTACTTAAGAGTTGGATATCGGAATTAGTGCACAATTATACTGCGAAGCTTGCAAGCGAAATTGTTTCAGGATGTGTTCGGGACTGGCAGGAGGTGTTTATATAAATACCGCGTTTATGGGGAAGAGGGAGGTGAGGCTGGCTGCCTATTGGTTACTGCGCGGATAATTAAACCCCCGAGCTCATAATTTTGCGGTTCAAACAAGGCTGTTTTAAATACAAGCTAGTACAATATTTGGAAGCGATACCAGGTATAATGCAGACTAATGGTGAAGAGGGGGCGGGGGAGGTGCATAAGTGAGTTAGTACTACACTGGTGCTCCCCAGTCACATGCCAGAGCCTGGACCACACCACGCGCTCCTGCAGCGCTAAATTTTCCGCGATAATGCAGTTCTGCTGCATCTAGAAAAAAAATACGGGTCGGATACTAGCATTTCAGAATAATGTTAAACAAAATTGAATCTGTGATAACATAAAATATAAGAACAACTGTCGCTGCATTTTTGGGAAACTGAGAAAGAAGTTTTTGAATTATAACTTACAAATTGATGTATATCGTTTTGTCAAGGATTTATCACAATCCTCATTTTTAAAGCTCATGCCCTTGGACTATCCCAATTCCTCTTTCTGTACCTAGTTTTTCTCAGTTTTAAACTCTCCAATATTCAACTTATTATTCCTTATATTTCTGTTTTCCTGATATTTGTATTTAAATTGTCACACATAATCTAAACCTTCAAGTGAATTTTACGAATGCTTTATTTATTGGCTCAGGAAAATCAATTAAAATAAAGAAAAGGTTATTGATGAAAATAAATTATAGCTAATATATTAAATTCAATACATTTATTTTCCGTTGTACCAGGGTTTCAGAAAATATATTATTATATTTCTCTGAAAAATATGAGGTTTCAAGGCAGCTTTAAACACATTTTTATGTTTTTTCGATAGTTAAAATATGTGATTGTGAATTAAAGAAATTAATGAAAATCCTGTAAATCCCTTAAGGGTAAAGGCATAGCAATTGAGAAGCTCATTGAGGTCGCAGCTCCTAAGAGCCTTGTGTAGTTACTGCGCTCCAGTAATGGCGTACTTTCTTGTCTTCAGGACTGACACTGTTTATTTCACACACTTAACACATACACCATTGTTGTATATATTTAGCTATGATACACATTTATAGTTTATATCACCTGGTTAACTATTTCTTCTAGTGTCCTCCATGTAGCTCTGATCTCAAATTCTGTTGACCACGTTGTCTCTTCTATCTTTTTGAAGCTATCTGTGCATTTCATCTTCTTAAAAATATTGAACTAAAACTTCAGATATAGTGCAGCTATTTATTGACTCCTATAAGTGAGACGGTTTTCGATTATTTAACTATTAAATTAAAACTTACGTTTTTTGTACCACTTTTACCCCGTCTTTAACTCGCATGGTTACACCGGCGGACGTTCTCCTTTGGAACATATCGAAGGTATTAACTCGTATCCCTTGGGTTTTAATCATGAGATCACTCACGTATTCGCACCCTCATTCATACTTCCAGACTCTGGGGAAGGTGAGAAATTATCTTAGTCGGAGAAAAATGCCCACCCCCACCGCCGGGAATTGAACCCGGGACCCCAAGCACGTCAGGTAGGTGCTTCACCAACTGGGAAATTAAAACTTATTATAAAAAGTTTTAAAAAATTTAAAAGAAGCCTTAAGATTCATATCCATAGTAATGTGAGAAACAATTAAACAGTAACAGAATTTGAAGAAAATACCATTTTTGGGGAAATTGGAAACAAAGAGCCGGATATCTTACAAATGGCAGATGCTCTACACATATGTTATTTCAAATAAGTTGTGTGTTTTAAAAAGGTTTGCAACAATGTTTCCGTAAAATTCTTATGACTTACATATTTTTACAATTTATAAAATTTTTTCGAATGCGGAGTATTTCACAAGCTATTTCTAAACAATTCTGGATTATTTATTTTGATCAAAATCGTAGGAAATTATTGAGAAAATAATAATAACAATGATGATGACGATGACGACGACCCAAAATTACTTTTTAGTTTGCACAAACACGATTTTTTTCACACGTTGATAAAGTTACATTTGCGGGCGCGCGCGCGCGTGTTGCACACACACTCGTACACTCACCGTACTCACCGTACACTCACACGTACATGCACATGTGTGCGTTCTGTTCTTTAAATTTTTTTTTCTTTTTTGGTTTTTGGATTCAGAAAACTACAAAATACCTATTTGTATTCAGACTGGAATTTTTATTTGGTATAGCTGCATAAAACATGCATCAAAAGTTGTGCCTATGAACACTAGGTATGGTTTACGCGTTATTCCTAACTAATGAGAGATGCGTGTCAGAAGATATGGCGTTTTAGTCATATTTGGGATTTAGAGGGCCCATATGCTAAGTTTCGTCTTAATGCCTTTCCTTGCTTTTGATTCGAAAATAAGTTTGGATTTTCAAAATGTTCAACATTTACTTCAGTGTAAGATGGAGTGTAGACTTCCTGCAGATTTCCCCCCTGAGTAGGTTTGGAAAACAATGTAATTGTAGTGGAAATTAATTGTTCTTCTACAGTAGCCGTGTGTAGGACGCACTTTGCAAGAGTAGAACCAGACTGAAAAATTCAATGCCATAGCCGGGATTTGAGCCACGGGTCTTCTGGTCTCCGTCCAGCCGTTCCAACCCATTGAGCTACTATGGCCAACGTGCCAACATGACATTAAATTCTCCAAATGACTCGTGTTTTCCCCGGTAAACCACTTAGGAGTTCTCATAAATACATGAGACAACTACCTTAATGGCGGCTTACTATGCTGTAAGTACTTTAATGTCCTGTTGGCACGTTGGCCATGGTAGCTCATTGGGTTGGAGCGGCTGGACTGAGACCAGAAGATCCGTGGTTCAAATCCCAGCTATGGCATTGAATTTTTCAGTCTGGCTCTACTCTTTCATAGTGCCTCCTACAAACGGCTACTGTGAAAGAACAATCAATTTCAATTAATTGAACCTAATAGTGATCCGAACTATAAAACGCGGGTCTTAAAGCACTTACATGTTGTAAGTCGCCATTAAGGTAGTTGTCTCATATGTTTATGAGAACTCCTAGTGATTTACTGGGGAAAGCACGGGTCATTTGGAGAATTTAATGTCATGTTGGCCATAGTAGCTCAATGGTTTAGAACGGCTGGACGGTGACCAGAAGATCCGTGGTTCAAATCCCGGCAATGATATTGAGTTTTTCAGTCTGGCTCTACTCTTTCAAAGTAATTGTAACTTTGAAACGGTTTCAAGGTTTTAATTAACACAACAAGAAAGTGGTAGATCCATTTATGCAAAGCCAAGGTTCTGCCCTTCAAACATCACAGTTCCTTAATATATTATGAGCAGGGTCAAAAGTAGCAATATGGTAGGAAGTAACCTTGTGACCTTGCGTAACGGCACAACAGTTATATGTATCACCTTTGCTTCTAATTTCAGTAGAGGCAATGCTACAAGAAAGCTTCCGAACAACCGGAATTCAATATTCTCTTGTGTTACTCAAATGCGAAGATAATTTCCTGTGATTTGAATTGGAACATGTACTGTGGGAATAATTCATTATTAGTTTGGAAGTGTTATTTCGTAGCTGGTATTTTCAGGGTTGTAAAGTCTGCAATCATTACGTAAAAATAGTTATTTTTCGACTGCTAATCCTGTGAGAGCGATTTCCTCTGTAAGGGGTAACTTCTTGGATGCTTGCATGCCGATAGAGCTTGTATTGTGTGATATTCCTAGATATTATTTCATCTTCCTATAGAGAATGCCGCCAACTTTCTTACGATCTACGACACACCTCTCCAAGGTTGTAATATCGCTGCTTTCATCATACTTAAAGGAAAAAGTCCACGCGATTTACAGATCTAAATTTACAGATTCGAAATATTCATAAATCTATTTAACACGTCAAGAAACAGTTTTGTAAGACCACAAAGGTATTTTGTCGAAGACATACATACTATGTAGCTATCGAACAGTTTCTACCATAGTGATCATTTCGCCTTTTAAATCTCTAACTCGAAGTTTTCGTATTTCGGAATTAAAAGGAAATTCACTATTACGGTTTTTTATATTTATCGGGAAATGAACGTTTTATATTAGTTTCCGTGGAGCACTCAATTATTGTTACACAACAAACACAGGTTTTCTTTCGAATTCCACGAAACAATACTGTTCTTTTCGATCACTGTTAAAACTGTAACTTTTTTGTCTCTATTAGTCGATCACAAACAAGACACGTAACTGAATCTACACACACAAGCTATCAAATTGCACTGAGTGTTTGTTGGAAACGCTGATATCCTCTCTCGCTATCGGTACAAACAACGACGTTCTGAAAGAGCTAATGTATTGTTTATGTAACCCCCTTTTGGTATTAAAGTCACAGTCTTGAATTACCAATAAGTAATATATGTTCAGGTAAACAATGAGTGTAGAAAATCAGTTCTGTCCTGACATTTGATTTAATACTAGAAGTCGTTGGAGTAAGAATTTTCTTGAAGGCTGCCTGAGAACTGGAATGTGCATGATGGATCAACAAAGTTTGCGACGTCATGTTTTCTAGGGATTTCCTGACCATTAACTTGCATTGATTTGGTCTTCCACATAATCATCAAAATAGTAGCTATAAGACATGCATCTATATAGTTTAAGATAAATATTAATACGCATATATACCGAGCGGGATGGCTCAGGCATTTTCGTCTGTGGCCCGCATTCGGGAGGCTCGGGTTCGATTCCCCTGACTGACCTACCCGACCCATGGGCTTTCTCTGGGGTTTTCCTGGGTATCTCCTGTCACCTAAGAACACTGACACGACATATAACCTGATAACAGAAAGACATTGACACAAACGAATAAATATAAAAAAATTATGGATTTACAAATATAAATAAATGACGTATAACAGAACAGACATATGCCATAATGCTGGCATATACCCTGGAGACCCCCGCAGCGACAATGCCACTCTACGAAGGTCAGCAAACTCCCTTTGTAACCACTGTAAACAAACATCCCTACTCTATTGTTCGTTTTGCCCTCAAGGAGAATTTGGCGCCTCTCAATCGTATTCCTACCCATTTTCAAAATCCCATGCGTGCCTCTGATAACAGGATGTAAGATTTCGAACGATCCGAGAACGCATGTCTTAGAATAAATTTTTGCACGCAGACCGTTTGAGAAAGCGTCTCTGATGCTAGGTCCGAACCTGGAAATTCTCAACACTGATATCAAGTGGGGGATACTTAAAGCCAATAGAAAATTGATGTTTGGGCATGTGATTTTGCAAACTCCGAGAAATATCTAGAGTAGGGGTAATACATGGGGATGGCGGAAACTAGATTTTGCTAGTAAGGACACTTCGGTTCTGAGTGCTGCGTGAGACGGACGCATATTCGTCGCCGCCTAAGAACTAAACGTCCGCGCTATGTACAGAGACCTAGCGCAATGTTTCACAATATCTCCAGTGAGAATTAGAACAACGAGTACCGTATTGTGAGGACGATAAGTATACCCAATCCGACTACGCAGTGCTACTGCCTCCGTGCTTCGCATCGCAGTATACACAGTAACGCTTGACTCAGCAACCATACCGTCGACGACTTCACGGTGGCGAGAGTAGGAATCCAAGGACTACAATAAACTTCTATCAACGAGATTCGAGGTGTCATCATTAACCCACAACCTGTCAGGACGCACCCACTCCTGAAGTACAGATGAGATTCCTCATGCGGAAGCTATACGTCACCTCGAACCGACCACAATCTCCCTTTCCTTAAACTCCGCTTGTCACCGACCCTTAATTGTGAGGCATCGAGCACAAGGGAGAGCGCGATGTGGTCCACAACGGGCCGGACCACCTCACATTTCATATCATCCCTCATCTGGTGGTCTCTTTCAGGGTAGAAGTGTCGTCTGGTGTCTCGGCGGTGCATGGCTGCTTTCAAAAAATCTCCTTCGTTCTCCGGTAGGTCGGTTGCCGTTCTACGCTCCTCTGCTGGGAACATTTCGGGACCGCCAGCCAGAAACTTCTGTAGCTCCAATCGCCTGCCTGGGACCATTAGGACTTGACTGCTGGGCTCGTTACGTCCCACTCTAGGGGAGCCAGTTCGTTGTCCTGGTCTGTCGGGGGAGTTCTTGAGCCGATCCGGCTCGTAGCGGACCACGTCGAGCTCTCCCTTGTGCTCAACGCCTCACAATTAAGGATTGTTGGCGTGTGGAGTTTAAAGAGAGGGAGATTGTAGCCGGTTCGAGGTGACTTTAGGTCCCGGGTATAAGATCGGTGCTCACTCAGCATCGTGAGGAAAGTGAGGAGCTTACGCTAGGTAAGCGGCTCTGGTCACGGAAACTAACGTTCCGGCTGGGGAATGCTGAGATGCTGACCACATGTGCCCGTATCGGTTGGATGATCGTCCAACTCTGCCGTGCGTAAGTAGGCGTGAGGCCGGCAGTCGGCTTGGTAGGCCTTGGCCCTCTAAGGGCTGTCACGCCAGTGGTTAACTTTTTTTAACTTAAAAGTATTTATGTCTGAGATTTTTTGCACTCAATGAAATGTAAGTTTGCCTATAATGTTGGGGAACAAGTCGTGAAATTCTGTTCTTTGGAAATGATGTTGTATAACTATAAAGCGAAAGAGACAAACTAAATGTTACTCCTTAAAGTAAAAAGTACATAATGTATAGCAATTGAAAATTTTATGGCTCAGTAACTTCCGTTATGTGCCCACCTCGGTAGCGTAGATGGAAGCGAGTCTGGCTCACGTTTAAGAGGTCCCGAGTTCGAATCTCGGTCAGGGTGGGCTACTTGGATAAGGTTTTCCCCGGGTATTCCCTTATCCTTATAGACGAATGTTGCGTAGCTCTATGCTCCATTGACCCTGGATACATTTGAGCATCATTTCACCCATCTCATTTACCATCCGATATGACTTAATGCTGGAAGACGTAAAATTACAGAAAAGAGCCTTCCGTTATGTTGTTGGACTGCATGTTCAAGTTTTCCTCATGATCATAAAAGGCGCATGAAATTTCGAAATTACCACAGAGAGATTCTGTTTTTAAAAAAACCTGAATGTCGCAAATCTGCCATTTCCTTTCTTAATCTTCCCTTTATACTATCTAAATTTATCATCATTTTTTTACTATTATGTGTTTCGAATGGGAAGAGTTCTGGAGTCCAGATAATCAGATACCGTATCACACTCAGCGTTGCCAGCTTGTTACCCCACTCTTTTATATTTCCTTCTCTCTCGCACACTCATACAACATGCAGGTCTCCTTGGCACAGACGTAAGGGTAAGCAAATTATATTTTACAAATTTTTACAATGATGCAGTTGCCAAAATCAAAATTGGAAAAGGCATTTTCGCAAATTACGTATATTTTTAAATACTATAAAAATAATTATGGTTTATGAATTACCTGCTTTTCTCTTCATTGGAACTGTCAGTGGATCATTCATATCGCTGTCAATGTCATTTTCTTTAAGAGACAATTCGTCATTGTCACTGCCTTCATCGTCTGACTCTTGCAAATTTATGATTACAGGTTCCAGAATTTCGTCAAGTGCTATTTCTCTCTTTAAATCGCCTTCTTGAAGGTTTTCTGCACGCCTTACGCAGCTTTCCCAGTCCTGTTTTGTTACCTTGTCAATTTCTTCTTGAACAAGTCGTTCAACGTCCATAAAAGTTGTATTTCTGTTTGCAACCCTACGAGCCATACCAAGGGTGTGGTAAGGTGGGAGGCGCATTACCTCATGTCCCATTTCAATTGCAAGTTGATTCATCTGATACACTTTTTTCGTGTTTTTAAACGGAAGTACTCATTGCAATAACTAATTTTTAGTTTCTGTTTCCAAAACTTTTTTGAAGAACGTGTAAACCTTAAAAATAATACTTCGAGTTTGACTTCGCAATACCTGCCTGTTTCACTCGCCACTAAATTCACCACAAGAAACCATTACACTATTTACCTCTTACTCTACAGTTGTGTAGAAAACAACTGAATGATATTATCTGAACTCCCCAGAGTAAATAAACACTTCTTATCCAGCATTCATTCATAAACATAAGCATACAGCTTTCCAAAGGCCAACAGGAAATGTTCCGAATTTAACACCTGGACTAATTCACAGTAATTCTTTTAACACGTCATGTCAGAAGCTTAAATTTCAGTTCTGAGTAATTAAAAGCATATGTACATATACACAATCACTTTGAACTCTCTAGAGTAAATAGAAGTTACGAACCATTCATAAACAAAGATATAAAGTGACCAGACGCGTTCAGCCAGGGCAGCAGGAAATTTATTGTTTCCTCTCGTTCGAATTGGCTTATTCAATGTAATTCTTTTATTACGTCATGTCAAATATTTACGTTTCAGTTCTGAGTAATTACAAATATAGGTACATTCATGCCGGCCAACCAATAATGAAATTCATACCGTGCTTACGTCGCAATTTATTGTTATAATACTGGTAATATTGGTTTATTTTTGTATTAGAAAAACTATTTTAGCTAAAATTATGGGGTTTTCATGGTTATGTTAGATACATTACTCTCTACCTTCCACATGGATCAGTTTTGGCAAAATTTGAATTTTTGTCTGAGCGCGAATAGTATTTCATACAGATTGATTAGGTTGGCGCTCCTCACACACCACTTAGCGGGAATGCAATACAACAACACCGCAGGACTCCGATTGATTGTTCACGTAGTAGCGCTCAAGGACAAACACATTCCCATTTGAAACACATAATAGGTCCCAGTATGTGAGTAATTTTAACATCCCATCAAATGTCTACTTCTTTTCCTACATCGAGTTACTCGAGTACCGGCGACAGAAGGGTCTTCCAGAGAGGCAAAGCATATAACTTTTAGCAATGTATACATTTGGTGGACTCATATCTGGACTGTAATGAACTTGAGGAAACAGTTTACTTATATACACAACCTTTGGTTACATTGTGCCTTTTCGCACATTTTCAGTGTAGATTTTGCAGTGCAGATTGTTCCACTTGTGATTCTGCCATTATGAGTCCTTAAGGATTACAAACAGAAATCATTGGCTTTATCTTTGGTTGAATTATTTTCCAACTCTTCAATGAATTGACTATAATGTTTCGCTCTGGATCAAAGTGTCTATTTACTAACAACAGTTCTTCTACTTGTGCAGTGACGTCTTTCATATGTCTGATTTCTGATGCTCCTCCACAGAAGCAATAACACCCAAGACACAGTAAGTTTTCCCATCTTTAATTTGTCACTTTAATACTGACGCTGGTGGAATTCTCGTCACTTTAGAATACTTTTCAACAAACAATGGCAAAACGTGTCGTACTGTTTCGCACGGCCTTCCTTCTCCTGGATTATCACCTATGCTTTTTCGATTACCATGTAAACTATTTGCCAAACGAGAACCTTTGTTATGATTCATTGTGATGATGATATCCTTCAAGATCGTCTTACACAAGCTGGACACTGTGTATCTCTTAATCTTTTTACCTTCCTGATGTTGAACTACCTTCTTATACGACCACTTGAATATGGCTAGCCAATTGTGGAAAATTCACACTTTTAATCTAAAGTGCTGAATATGTAAGCATTATGCAATACATTAGTTTTAGGATGAAACACATGAAAATCAAAAGAATGAAAAGTATTTCATATATATACATATATATATATATATATATAAGTCCAATTTTATTTAATTTGTTTATAGATAAGATAATAGACAAGGTTAATGAAGGAAAACAGCACTGTTAGGTAATAGCAAACAAAGAAATTCTTGGACTGCTATATGCGGATGACTTAATGGTAGGATCTATAACTATAGTACAATTGCAAAAACCAATAAATGAAATCCAGAAATTTTGTGAAGAGTGGATAATAAAGATAAACATAACTAAGTCGAAAGTTATGATCTTCAAGAAGGGAGTTAAACTAAAAAAGAATGAGAAGTGGGTACTAAATGGCAAAAGGGTAGAAGTAGTCAATGAATTTGAATACTTAGGAGTAAGGTTGAATAACAATGGAAAGTGGGGAGCACACAGGAGAACAATTGAAGCAAAAGGAAGGGAGGCAATCAATGGAATAAGAATATGCAAATATAAACTAGAAGAGACACCCAAATTGTTAGAAAGAACGTACGAAGAACTAGTTGAATCCAAAATGTTGTATGCAGTGGAGATCTAAGGGGGGGGGGGCACAGAGGAAAACAAAAGGGTGGACCAAAAGGTTTTGTAAAGATCTACTAGGCTTACCAAGGTCAGCACCTAGGGAAGTAGGTTTAATAGTATTAGGAAAGTCAAGAAAAAATGTAATAATAATGGAAAGAGTAATACAATATTGGTATAGGTGTTTGGTTAAAGAAGAAGGGGAAATGATGAAATTATGCATGAGACATCAAAAAATATTAGAGAACTCAAATGGTTGGTGGGCAGAGATAGGAGGAATTATGGAAAACTTAGCAATGGGAGATATATGGAGATTAGAGGAGAGGAATACAAGCGATGTGGGTAAATTAGTAAAATAAAGAATAGAAGATATAGAAAGACAGGAAATATGGGGAACTCTAGAAAATATGAAATCGTTACAATTTTACAAGCAAATAAAAAGAAATTGGGGACGAGAAGCATATGTAGATTACTGCAATAGGCAAGAGAGAGAAGGGTTAGCATGGATGAGAACAGGAATAATATTTCTAAGAGGGATAAGAGGTAGGGAATAGGGAATTTGTGAATTGTGTGGGGGAAAAGAAAGCATAGAACACAGAATTCGAGAAGGTTGTAATATGCAGAGAAAAAAAAAGCTTGGGAAGAAAAATGCGAGAAAGTACAAAAGTAGCTATAAAAATGTTAACGGGTAGGGAGGAAAAGAAGGTAAGAAGTATTGGTGAGCTCTTGCAGAAGTTAAAAGAAAAATAGCCCGGAAATGTAAAATATGTAAGAAAGGAAGAGGAGGGGGAAGAATGGGACTAATTAAGTAACAAGGAGTTATGGATGTTAAGAGCTACCTGGCAGAGCAGAAGACAGGGTGTCATGCAAGCCAAGGTAACAACAAGGTAACGACAAATAAATGTAGCCAGATGTTGTAAATTGTAAAATTTTGGAATTTGCACAGTAAATATATATACTTATTTATATAAAGTTTACCTCTAAGTATAATCGGAATGGATGAAACTGAAGCAGTAATCATAATTTTGAAAGCGGGTCATTTTAATGCTGATATTTAAATTCTGTATTCCTCCATTACAACATGAAAAACACTTGCACTTCAAATAGAACAAAAATATTATAAATGGGCCGAGAGAAACATATTTTAAAAATCACTGATTCCACATATAAAATTATTTGGAAGAAAATTTGCGTTTCTTGCACTACATTTTTATTTCTTATAGATTGTAGCTATACAGATGTAAATAAAATTCCTTCAGAACTTAGAACGCGTCACAGGCTTGTCAAAAAAGTCAGGCTGTACATTTAATTTGGCATGTTCATCCTTTGATACACAATATAATATATCTAACGGTTAACTCGAAATTGTTTGTGTTTTTAATAAAACAAAAATATATTGAAACATTGTCATGTCATCTTTATTCTTTGAACATATTGAAGCCTAGTATTTTCCGAAATTTTATTTTCATGTTATCCAGCTCACACACACATACATACACACTTTCTCTTCTAAACATATGAACAACTCCTTTTAAACTTGTTTTTAAGAAGGTCCCAAAAGTCGATACAGAATTTTGAGAATACATACTAAAGTGAACGTATCACATATACTGCTTATATGCCCGCCTCGGTAGTGTAGATGGTAGCGTGTCTGCCTCACGTTCAAGAGGTCCTGAGTTCGAATCTCGGTCAGGCTGAGTTACCTGGATACGGTTTTTCCGGGGTTTTCCCTTATCCTTCAAGAGGAAAGTCGGGTAACTCTAAGTTTCATGGACTCTGAACTCATTTGAACATCATTTCACCCAACTCATTCACCGTCCGATATAACTTAACGTTGGGGCGGACGTAAATTTAAAAAAAAAAAAATACTGCTTATATGTATACGAGGGCTGTTCAATAAAAATGATCATAACTTTCTTACGGTCATAATTTTCGCACTAAAATTCAAACTTATTATATTCTGTTAGCTTAATGTGAAACAAACACGCCGTAGTAGTTTCATTGTTGGTACTCCTGGTTCTCGCCTGTGAGAACCAGGCAAATTCAGACATGTTCAGTATCGCCTACCGCTGCAATGGAGGCAACATGCAGTTAAAGTTGATGTTAGAAGGAGATCCGGAGTTTCTTTCAAACGTAATCACTGCTGATGAAACTTAGCTACATCATTCTGATCCTGAGAGCAAACAGTAAATCTCAGTGTGGAAATCTCCTTCATCACCAACCCCCAAGTTGCTTCTGCTGGTAAAGTTATGGTGATCTCATTTTTTGATATTCATGGAATGGTTTATCAGCATGTTGTACTTGCACACACATTAGTAACTGTACAATACTATAGGAATGTCCTGAAAACCTTGCAAGTCCATATCAGCCACAAAGAACCACATTTCCGTGAAGCAGGCTGGATGCTGCACCACGATAATGCGCGGCCGCATACTGACAATGTTGTTGCTGAATATCTTGCAAAAATCAACGTGAAGTTCATCTCTCAGCTTTCCTATAGTCCGGATTTAGCCCCTTGTGACTTTTCTACTTCCTAACTTGAAGAAACGCCTTCGTGGGAGGCATTATGCATCATCAGAAGCAGTGGTGAAGACTGCAGAGGCGATTTAGAAGTATCTCTCAAAAAATGGTTTCCAGCATGTCTTTGAACACTGGCAGAAACGCTGGGACAAGCGCATCGCATTTAGGGGAGACTATTTTGAGAAGGATCATCAAAATTATGAGGATGAGTAAAGGTACGTTGTCAAAAAAAAAACTTGTGATCATTCTTTATTGAACAGCCCTCGTAAAATTTAAACGAATAACGGAAAATATATCTGAACCTGTGAATGCTAAGGAAATCGTTTGCATATTTTATCTATTTTTTCTGTAGTTCAGACACACTCACACACAAATATATACAGATAATTTTCTAAAGAAGTTTTTTTTCAGAGACTTTCAAACTATGTATCTTTTTATTAAATCTTAGTATTAAATTCTTGGATGGAATGCAAGCTACCTCTACTTACTATAAGTACATAGTAGAGAAAGCAAGTTATTTTTAAGGAAACCGTGATGAGAATGATTAGTTTTATACATGTGTCTTTTGTAGAACAGTTTTTCCTTTGACTGGTACCATGGTAAAGCCAGCGCTGGGCTTGCAGCACCTGTCTTTACGCCAGCACACTCATCGAGCTACAAATGTTCTGCTAGGAGATGATTGTTTGCGCTGCAGCCATTTGATAAAGCTAGATTGGCAATGCATCAGGTACAAAGCTGATTATATAACCATTTTGTACGATTCTGTCCCACACGTGCGGGTGGACGAAATGTGAGGGGCGGGAGGTGTAGAGGGGTAACAGTACAGTCTGCTCAACTGCCATGCGCTCTTTTCCACACCTGCTGGATACGTGCTGAAAGTTAAGACGGTATACGGGTAGTCAACAATAGAGCAAATAAAAAAATTAGCGGTAAAACATGAAATGACTGACACAAGGAAAGGTTTAAATCTTAACTTCATGGTGCCACTTGAGTTCGCATTTTTTTAATTTCCTTGCCATTGCTTAAAAATTGAGTAACTTTACTTGCTGTGTTGAATAACCACGAAGCTCTAAATCGTTTCTGGTAGGAATGCTCAGAGAGTCTCAGTAATATGGGAATGGAATCCTGATTTTATCAGCTGATTCCATCATATGATTGAATATGGTTTTTAATAGTTTATAGTTTACTATATTCTGCCTTTACTTTTCTAAATTTATTAATAGAATAGTATTTAGTTTGGTTCTGTAGGCGTTTACTATAATCATTTCATTTGATTATGTAGAATTATGATTAACTCAATTTTCATAATTCTCTCTTATTGATGCACTCCTTTGTATTTCATTTCTGGTTACAAATCTCTCATTTCATTACATTATAAGAAACTGATTTTAATTCCTTCATCTGTAAGCTTCTGATTGACATTCTCACTTTGAAGCATTCTGCTGTTAACTCATCAGTACTAGAGTGATTCATTAAGTACACATATCAAAAAGTAGATGGAGTTGCTAAAGCAAGTTGGTGTTACCATCTTGCAGTCATTTGTTACAAATTGGGATTGATTCCTAGGTTAGTTTGCATTTGAAATTCCTTTCAGTTATTCGTGCATCATTAAAATGGAAAAAAGTGCAATATCTTTCACTTTGTACGTTTGGAAGATATAAAAGCGAAACTGGATGCAGTTTATAGATGCCTATCCTCATCTATGATAACAGTTTAATGTTGGTTCACAACTTTAAACGTGGTTGAATATCTGAATCTGGCGAGGAGGGCCAGAACATCCGGCAGATCGAGGAAAATATTGAAAAAATGCCTTATATGATTCTCGCTGATCCTTAAAACGAAAGTGCACAAGTGGTAGAGGCCATAAGTGACTCAAATAGAAATGCAATTCATTTCTGCGTGATAATTTGGAGATGAAAAAGCTGTCTGTCTGAAGTATGTCGCTTTCCTTACATTGGTCAGCAGATGGGTGCGACTTTCAACTTAGAAAATGTGCTTGGAGCTCTTTAAACAAAATGCGGAATAATAGCTTCAAGTTGTCACCCTAGATAGGAGCTGGTTTCAGCACCAACCAAGTAATGATCAAAAAATGGGTTGCTTTAGGTAATTCTGCTTCAAAGGTGCCCAGGACTTTCCCATCGACCGGAAAAGAGAAGGCAACGATTAATTGGGATGTGAAGGGTTACCATGCTCATTGACCTCTTGTAGAAAAAAAAAATTACCACAGTCAATTATTACCTGATGACAAGATTCTGTGTGGCACAGGAAAAGGTGCCCTTTCATCACAACAAGGCACCACCACATTTCTCAGTGTAGTCCCCGCCAAACTGTGTGAATTGCATTATGAATTACTGCCACATCCCCCATATTTGTGTCATCTAGTTTCTCATGACTTCGTCTTGTTTCCAACATGAAAAACGGACTCATGTGAACAAAATTTGATCAAAAGAGAACATGGTCGATACAAAAACCCCATTTGCACAGAATGGCAATTTATATTTTTAAACGCTTTAAAATGGCAGGGGTTCTGTTGAGAAACACGTTCCTTTACTCATCCTCGTAATTTTGATGGTCCTTCTCAAAATAGTCCCTCCTGAATGGGATGCACTTGTCACAGCGTTTCTGCCAGTCTTCAAATATGTGCTGGAAAACATTTTTGAGAGATCCTTCAAAATCGCCTCCGAAGCCTTCACCATTGCTTCTGATGATGGATAACGCCTCCCACGAAGGTGTTTCTTCAAGTTAGGGAATAGAAAAATGTCACATGGTGCTAAATCCGGACTATAGGGAGGGTGACGGATGCACTTCACGTTGATTTTTGCAAGATATTCTGCAACAACATTGGCAATATGCGGCCACGCATTATCGTGATGCAGCACCCAGCCTGCTTCACGGAAATGTGGTCTTTTGCGCTTTATATGAACATTCCTGTATTATTTTCCAGTTACTGATGTGTGTGCAGGTACAACATGCTGATAAACCATTCCATGAATATCAAAGAATGAGATGACCATAACTTTTCCAGCAGAAGCAACCACTTTTGCTTTTAGCGGGGTTAGTGATGAAGGAGATTTCCACACTGAGCTTTGCTGTTTGCTCTCAGGATTAAAATGATGTAGCCAAGTTTCATCAGCAGTGATTACGTTTAAAAGAAACTCCGGATCTTCCTTTAACATCAACTTTAACTGCATGCAGACCTGCATGCGAATGTCCTTTTGTGCGCGAATCAAGTCTTGGAACCCATCGCGCAAAAACAGGTCTCATGTGTAATGTTTCAGTCACCAACGTGTGGGTGGCACCCAATGAAATGTTCAGTATTTCAGAAAGTGATCTTAAGGTAATTCGCCAATCCTCTCTCACAATGGCAGAAGCAGTGTTGATGTTTTCTTTCGTAAGAGCAGTAACTGGAGCACCGGGTCCACCTTCCTTTGAATTGATTGTCTCCCCCTTTTAAACATTTTAAACCACTTTCAAGCTGTGCTGTAGGGAAGAAAACTCTCCATAGGCCCCCTGTAACATTGTATAAGCCTCAACTGAAGATTTGTTGAGCCGAAAGCAGAATTTCAAAGCCGCATATCGTTCCTCACGTGTTACCTCCATTGCAGCGGTAGGCGATACTGAACATGTGTGAACTTGCCTGGTTCTCACAGGCGGGAACCAGGAGTACCAACAATGAAACTACTACTGCGTGTTTGTTTCACATTAAGCTAACAGAATATAATAAGATTGAATATTAGTGCGAAAAATTATGATGATAAAAAATTATGATCATTCTTTATTGAACAACCCTTGTAAATTGTTTATTCTGTCTTTCTCTCATTTCGTTAAGGTCTTAATCACTTTATAGGTATATTGTGGAGTACCATGTATGTCGTTCTAACTGGCTGATAAAATTCTACTATGAGTCCTGATGTCCTCTTCTTGAAATTGCCTTTGCGATGTTTATTTTTTCTATAATCTTGTCTTCACTCTTATGTTTAATTTTGTAAGAATTTTTATACGCTGCTGTTTTATCGTTAATAGCTTTTATAAATTCTTCATTGCATATTCTTAGACCAATGCTGCTTCTATATTTATTTCCTGTTCAGATCGTTTCTTCTGCTCCTCCTTTGTTTTCATTATACCTTATTCACAGCACTCCACCACATCTTGCCTGAATTGATTTGTTCTTCCCTTAATTATATTTAACTAATAAATTTATTTTACTAATTTCTATTTAATTCTTATTTGCTCCATTTTGCCATTTCATTTTATTTCATTTCCCCTTTCTGTTTTGTGTTTACATAGAGGAGGTAACAAGTAAGCTAGGGGCAAGTGATGAATACAGTATAATAATATACTGCAATGCTGCGGATACTTTTATTTTATAATTCCTAGAAAGTGCAATACATTTAATTGGTTAACTAACCTGACTTATGAACATCCCCCCTCGCGATGTGTCATGCAATGATTCGATTTTCTGCTTTGTTGTTTATACACGCCTCTACACGAGCTTAATTTCAACATTATGTTTAAAATAAAACGTCAAATATCGCTTTACGGATGACTTGACATTATTTAACTGATATTATTTAGTTATGTGTTAAGTTCAGAACCCCCGGGCTAACCTCTGGTGCATGTGGCGTATTGGTTTGTACATGATCACTAACCTGTGAATTTATTACTGTTGATGATGGCATATGACAGAAAAGGCCAAAAACACGCGTTTGAATATACTGTCCTAGTACTTCACAGTGAATCATTAAAACTTGCCATCATCCACAGATTGCATGATGGTGCAATGTTTTCTAAAATAACGCCGTACGACAATAATATGAGCCTAGTGAAATTAATTTTAATCTGACAATTTACCACTTCTCTGGAAGCGAGTATAGAAGTCATCCGCACTTGTGATATCGCTGAGGGATTTAGTTTTTAACCCCAGGATAGTACTCATTCCATAGCAGAGCTAGACAACCTTGGGGTTTATTATATTGCACGAGTTTCTTTGGTTGAGCAGAACTGGTATTTGTATATATGATTTTGTTATGTCAGCCTTCGTGAACTGAATTCTCCAGAGCTCCCAGCATTTAGGAACAGAGTATGATGTATTATAACAACATAGCGTTTCCAGCAAATATTGTTTATTTTTAAAAAGCTTCCACAAACCATTCATACAAAACGATTATTGTTCTATACAATTCATGTTAATGGAATTAAAACGTTATAGAAATTTCTCATTTATTTGCACGTTAAAGGAAACAGAGCAAACTGAGTCGGCATGAAAAATTCAATTCTACGGCCAGAATTTGAACCACGGATCTACTGGTTTCCGTCCATTCGCTCTTCCTATTGAGCTACTATGGCCAATTTACTGTCTTCTTCTTCTTCTTCTTCTTCTTCTTCTTCTTCTTCTTCTTCTTCTTCTTCTTCACTCTAAGGGCTGGGCAATGCTATCTGTTCCGGCTTAAAACATGTCTGACCATCGTTCTCGTGGTCTTCCCGGATGTCTCTTTCCTCTAGGTTTATAGTTTATAACTCTTCTTGGGATCCTATCTCTCGGCATTCTCTCAATACGCTCTCTCCATTCATTTCTATAATTTATTATTTTTTCTTCTAAAGAACTTATTTCTAAATCTTCTCTTATTTTTTCATTTGGGATTTTATCTAAAAGAGTACATCCCTTTACTGCTCTTAAAAATCTCATTTCGGCAGCCTGTATCTTGTTTGTGTCTGCTTTTGTTAATGTCCATGTTTCAGAACCAAAAAGAAAAGCAGGCACAGGCATTACTTTATAAAATTTCATCCGTGTTTCTTTTGTGGTTTTAGTTTTTAGGCTTCTATTTATTATGCCGCATATTTGTTGAAACATTGGTAATTTATTTTTAAAATCAGTTTCATATTCATAACTGACATATGTTCCCAAATATTTAAAACCCGCCATGACATTAAATTCTCCATTTGACTCTTATATTTCCCCGGTAAATCACTAGGGGCTCTCGCATCCGAGATCCAACGTTTGTAGCGACTTACTATTGTAAGTACTTGAGTCCCAGGCTTCATCATTTAACTCTGATGGGTAAGACTGGGTATTCGATTTGAGAACTCTGAAGCAGTGCTCAAGAAAAGTGAGACAATTCTCAAGGACCTGACAAAGAATGGTCTGCAGCACGTGTTCAAGTTATCAAAAGACACTATATGGTATTTTATAGTGCCATGACCTCAATAATATTTCTATTTTTAATGGTGAAAAATTTGGTTGAATGGATTATGTTTTAACACACATATGCCAGGGCACGCACACACATATACACCTGTACAATTTTTCTCTGCTTATAACATTAATAATGATATGAGTTTTCCTTTCATTAACTCTATAACTTTTGTGATCAGTAGCTACAAAGTCGTTTGGAATATATTATTTTAACAAGAAGTTAATCGAAGTGGTTGAAAATAATTTCAGTGGATATCGGAAGATCTATGATTGTATCAAATTAGTTTTTATTTTTATTAACTCCAGTGCTCTTCTAGTAATTTACATTCTGGATCTATTTATAAATAGATTTTTATCCTACTATTGAGAACTAACAGACTGCGAAAAAGACCAAATCTATTCAGTATATTGTTACGGAGGTGTATACTTAAAGTTTACACTCTATACCGTAATCAGAAGTGTTGCTGAAAGGCTAAGGGGGCCAGATTGTAGAGCAGTAGGAGCAAATTTAGAGATAAATGGAGAAAGCGCCGCGTTCCATTATACGCCAATTTACTATATCTTAATGTATTAAGTTCAAGTAAGAGGCAATCCCGAAATTTTGAGGAGGCTTTAAGGGAAAAGTGGTGATAATAACTACAGTTTTATATAAATGATCCATACGGACTTCCCTGGAGATGCGTATCGTATTTGGTTACGGATGCGACGTGTAGATTAACAAGCGCTAAAGGTGACCCTGATGACCCTGATTCTAATATCACCTTGACCTCCGAAAGAACCCAAACTAAAGTGACCTACGACTGCCTAAATATGCAGTCTTTAAATACTATTACTTCCAGCAAGGCGCTCTAGTACCGAATCAGCATTCCCATGCCGAAGAAGCTACGTAAACTTTTCCCAAACAAGTGTTAGGGCATTCTGGCTGATACAGCATGCTGTTTCAGTATCCGATTGACTCAGGTTACTAATTCGGCAAAGTCCACATCCGGCCACCTGCACGTGGCTGACATGAGTTGCGGCAGTACTTTCTCTCGCCTCACGGCTGCACGTACCTGGGTTCAACGTCGGGACTCCTTCCTCGGTCTCCACGTCGTCGTCGGCTGCTTGCTTTCCCCTTGGCTCTAGCTGCTGTCTCCTGCATGTACTCTTTTTGAGTTCTCAGGGTGTTAAGGTTGAGACAAAACAAACACCCGGCGGTGCATAGGGTGTCTAAAAACAAATTTCATTCTCGAAGCCAGCTTTGCAGCTCCTATAAACTAAGTTGTAATTCTTACTATGGTAGTAATCTCCACGCTTTTGCTGGATCTTAAATAGTACATAGCCATTTGGAACACAACCCTGTTCTCCTCCAGCAGGCATGATAAACAACTGTCGGCCTTTCAATATCGCTGCAAAGTCCCTGTAACGTATTTCACTCCAGGCATATGGTCCAGTATGTGCTGTATTTATATAAGTTTCATCCATATAAGCTATATGAACTTCACTTCGATATCTCCGAATATTTCGTAAATACTTAAGCCTTTTTGCACGTATGGTGCGATGTTCGATTAAAATTTGTCTGTCACGCTCAGTGTTTCTTTTTTCTTTTTTTGTCAAATAATACTAGCTTCAAAAGAACTCTTCTTAATTTTCAGACGCTGCCTTGGAAGTCAGCAGAATTTTTAGCTTCATAAGCACTTTCTTCAAAGTTGGTCTTTGTCTTCTGTGCTTTAAAAATTATTCACAGTTCGCCTAACTACTTCTGAATTAAAACATCCAAATTATATTTTGTGCATGTTCTTAATCTTTGTTTACTGGGCATAGAGAAGAACGTTGTTGCACTAACACCAATGGCTTTTCTTTCCTTAATAACTCTCCTAAACTGCTTTCAGACACAACTGTTGCCTCAGATACCCTTCCCCAGATTTTTATAGCTGACCCAGACCATTGTTCTTTTATATAAATCTATGGATATTGGTTATTACTTCTCGTGTTTTAAATGTAGCACTTTATTTCCTAATGTGCTGCTAGGATGCGTCATTTATAAATGGAACCAGGAGACAAGCACATTTTGAAACAAGCTGTATTGTTACCGAGTAGCTTTGCACGTGTTTAGTTGCTCGCAACTGGTACGCAACTGTCCTGCCCTGTCCTCCAGTTGCAACCGTTCTGAGGTGGATTCGTCCAGATACCACTGCGCATCGCTCTGCACTTTTCAAGATAAAAAATTACACCTGTACTTGACTGCAATGAGCGATGAGACAAAAATCAGGCTGAATGGGGGTTTCTACCCTCTTATAAACACAGCACGGCGTCACAAGGAAAAACTAAGAGAATATTGACCTGTGTAACGGTACAGCAAAATAGCTAGCAGTTCATTCTATTGTCTAACATCCACTCTTTCTAGGCTGTCGTCCGGGAGTGCAGTGTTTCTCACGTATATCTGCCCAGGTTCGTTACAATATTTTACATCAAAATACACAATTTTACTTTAACAAACATAGCTAGTTACAGTTCTCATATTACATAATTAAATCAGTAACTGATCCATGGACCAAAAGTTCTTGTTTCAGAGTAAATAGGAAACTGATGTCATAAGCCAAAGTCCTGTGGAATCCTGTATATCGCTGTTCTCATATTTTCTCAGCAGAATTAAGAACTTAAGTATGTTCAAAATGTGTCAACAAGTTACGGCAGGGGAAACAAGCAGCAGAGTTTGATATGTTTCCAAGTATTCCTCAACTATGCAATGACAATATAACAAAAACAGAGAGTGGTCAACTGTAGAATGTACAGGTAGTCCGATGGTGCAAAGCTAGCTGTTCCACAGGATATCTCCACACTGCTAAACAGCTTCAAACTACACTGCAAGTTTTTTACTTACCTAAAGGAATTTACTTGAGCTCCAATAACGGCAATACAAGCCTTAACTCGGAACTATCCAATACATCTAACTTTAGAGGAGCAGCCACTAATACAACGTGAAAACATTTGTGGTTAAAAACAACAACATGGGAGAAAAGATTACTACAACCAATCAAGATGAAAACACAAGCAAGTTTCCTACACAAAGTTGCGGAATTAAAAACAGATCTGAATCTTCCTAATTCTAAAGAAAACGTTTTAATAAAAGAAAACCCTCTGACTTCTGAACCAATTAATATTCAATTAGATTTATAACAAATAGTTACAAAATGTGAAACTTCCAAACATGTACTAAAAGCACTAGCATTAGAAACAAAACAATAGATATCGACCCGAAGAATGGTTACATATCTACACAGATGGATCTAACTTGGACAACAACTCAGGAGCAGGAATTAAGTGTGCACTGTTCTCATTCTATCAACCAGCAGGATACCACACAAAAAATTTTGATGCAGAAGTAACGGCTATACATATTTTACTCCAACACCGTCTATACAGGAGAGATAAATTTAAAAATGATGTCATACTTTCTGATTCTAAAGCAGCATTATATGCAATAAGTTCATATAGAATGAGGTCAATCCAAATTAAAGAATGTCACAAAATGATCCAACAACTTCAAAAACTACAGAAAAGAATTATATTACAGTGGACACCTGCACATTGTGGAATTGCTGGAAATGAATCAGCTGATTTTCTTGCTAAAAAGGTGCAAATTTAATACAAAACAAAAGTAAAAACTTACCCCTTACATCCATAAAAAGATTAATTAAAAACAAATATAAAAATTAACAAAAGCAATCAATATCTAACAAAACCATAGATAAAAATTTGAACATTTTAATTAAAATTCCATAAATTATTCCAGAAAGCCCACGTAAAGCTGCAGTAGCAATTTTTGGATTACTTAACGAACATGATTATTTGGCCAAACATCTACACAGAATAGGAATTTATACAAGTCCAAATTGTCCTCTGTGCAACAAACAAGAGGAAATGACTGAAGAACATCTTTTAACTTGTGAAACCCTACCTGCCGGACCCACTACACAGAAATATTGGAGAGCAAGAGAGCTAATGGCTTCATTTCCAAAGCCTAGCATTTGAACACAACAACAATAACTTACCTAAAGTATATTGACTTTAGGAAATTAATATAAATATGCGTAAACTATATTCTATTCAGTTGTAATATATAATCAACACAATGGTGTAAAAGTAATGATAATTCTTCTTCCAAAATACTATTGTTAATCTACGAATATGTTCTTGTCTTACTTTAATAATCTGTATTTAATGTAAATTGTTTTCCTAATTAATGTAATTAATATGTAATTGTATATGTTTAATTGTAAACCTGTGTATTTAATGCAATTTTACTAATTGTACTATATTAAGATGGTCGCGATGTGACCTTGGAAGTTGAAGCAACCTTAAATAAATTAAAAAAAAAAAGACAAACGCATAAGCCTGTTTTTTTTAATAGTATCTAATGTTTTATCCATTAGTAAATAATAGTTTTACCTGTAATATCTGGATTTTAATGGAAATATTGTGTGCAAAATAAAAATTTTGGTAGTGCATTTTATATCATTCGATGTAGAATATTATGTGCATATTTTGTGTACTTAATTACTGCTTGTTCTTTTCAGTTCAATAAAGTAGTATCAAGCCGATAACAAAAGAGCATTTTCAGCAACTGCCACAGACGTTGCTCGCGAGAGTTTGACTTCATGCTCGCTTTTATTGACCTGAAAGGAACAAACACTGTTTACAAGTACACAAAAACTAAACATAATGTATTAGAGTACATGATTCTCTATATCTAACACGAACTATATTGAGAGAAGGTTTTATTGGATACCGAAAGCATTCAGTTAAAAAACTCCAGAATTTATGGAACAATCTATTATAAAAGTGGCCCATGCAGAGGCTGCAGCAGTGTTTTCATTTCACTCAAAGGTTGTTTCAGTGGATTGATTTTGCAGGAGATCAAAGCGAGCATGTAATCCTATACCAGCGTCCAGCTATGTAGATGGGAAGTTATGGAATGAAGTAAAGCTAGTTCTTAAGCCGCATAAAATTAATCAGAGATATTGCATCAAGGCCGGTTTCTCTAGAGTATTATTGGATGCATTATCTGCATGTATCCGGTCGTTGGTTTGCCAAAGTTTGGATTGCATGGGGAAGAGGATAACCCAGGAATAAAGAGTGCACGGAGTATATTGTCCCGTTAATGTGATTGTGTCAATTGCTAGCCGGGACTGCCCTCTGTTGATAGGGGGGATAATGACGCTTAATGCCACTTTGTCGCGTGTTCAACTCCTGCACCAGCCCTGATTTCATCCCATGTATGTGTTGTCCAGAGGTCAGCACCGGCGTGCGATTAGACCGCAGCATTTCTTCTGGGACGCATTTCACCATTTTTTACGTGGCGTTTTAATATCGAAAAGTGGTAATTTGTAGGGATAAATTGGGGGTATCAATACACGGTATATATTAGCCGGACGTCTTTTTTAACAGGGGTTTGTTTTCATCTCTGGGATTTTATTATACAAAAACTGTCGTTGTGATAAAACTTTGATTGCTATTTAAAACGGGCACGTTTGTTTGTGCTATTTTGTTGCGATAGCAGGCAAAACCGGGGCTGCGGAAAGGGGGCGGTGGTGTGAGGTAGGCCCCCATCCGTGCTTTATATAAATAAATTCGCTCGTGATCATACACACACACACTAAAGCCTCGTTAACTGCAACTAATACACAAATTACTTCATCACGGGACGCTAACTTTAAATGCGGCGGTGCTTAATAGAGCCGTTCGTTGCGGTTCTTTGTAAAGGTTTATAGCGTAAAGCCCTCGGCATTGGAGCACAATCGGTTAGCGTCACCTCTGCAGTCAGGTTTTTCAGAGATTTGAAAGGTTCGCCAGGGTTAAAACAACATCCAGCGATATTTAATTAAATCAGTGCCGTTGTATGGCGGTGGTTCGCCATAAAATGAGCTGCCTGGCATATATATGTAGTAATTTGTCAAACTCGTTTGTCGGAGGAGCGGTATTGACCATAACCTGACATTCTTTGTTTCTTTGTGCCGCGCCTGTCGGCTAAATAAATATTTATCGTACGGATATTGTACAAATAAGAACATGAGTGAGGGTATTGTG
This sequence comes from Mantis religiosa, assembly GCA_030765055.1. Lineage (NCBI taxonomy): Eukaryota > Metazoa > Arthropoda > Insecta > Mantodea > Mantidae > Mantis > Mantis religiosa. The sequence continues at coordinate 64,913,387 of CM060954.1, forward strand.
CTTTACCCGGCGGAACGTGACGCAGTGCTTGCCAAACTTCACAATGAACCACTTTTGTTATTAATTTCATTTTTACCTCTATTCACCGGCTAACGGTGATATGTAACTGAAGGACTCAAAAGGAAAATGAATTTTGTGTATGCCTTTCATATTATAAAGCCTGACCCTTTTGGATGGTTAGATCTTGTTAGCTACTTCAGAAAATGATTTTCCGTAGTCATTCCATAATATAACATAACAACTAATAAATATCGTATGGAAATTTCCACTCCGGAAACAAAAGAAATGATATTCTATCGTAACCAGCCTATGTGTAGAAAAATTTGTATCGGTAATTTATAACATTTTGGAAAGGGTTAGTGACTTAAATCTTTAACCTAACCAGACATATCAGAAAATACATTTAATTTAAATAAATATGCTACACTATTAAGATACAATGAGACCTATCTTAGTCCAAAGCATAGTCCGTTTAGTTAGCTCAGGTGCACGTCGGCCGCAGCTTTTGACGGACCCTTACAATCGTTTTACAACAGCGGACCTCCTTCTCCCAGACCTTTCTGCAAGGTTGCCAACTTTCTCGTTACGTCATGGGTATTGTACGAGGTTTCGTCTAAATGAATTATCTTATGTCCATTACTGCAAAACTTCCTTAGCTTTGACGATATATATATCGCCAAGCTACAATTCTACTGGATTCCATAATAACCCTTAACTTATTGAAAGTGCGGTATTTGAAACCCAACTCCTTTAGGAGACCGCGCAAAGTGCAGTGCCCATAAGGAAAATCACAAATTTCTTGCGAATGTGCAACCAATTCGTCTAAGATGGGCGCTTTCCTTTTTGCATAGAATCTATAAATTTCTCGACGAATTAAATCGCATGTGAAATTATCTACTTTAGAGAAACGTTTCCTTTTGTTTACACAATTGATCGGTGTCTTTGGTATTCCTTTCGTCACAATATGTCTTACAGTATTTCTGTGAATACCCAGAATTTATCATCAGGTTCATTGCACGACCCCTTACCAAGATTATTTGTTAGCACATATTTATATGTGTTCGAAACAAGCGGTTGAATTTGCTTAGAAACAGTTCCCGTTATAACTTTGTTTTTTGAGACTTTTCCAGTATTAAAACTCGGCCCAGTTATTCACACTATTGTCACTACTTTGATTATTTTCTCTTGACAGAAAGTAATCTACTACTTCATTTGCATTTACCACTGCATTTTCCTCCCACGGTCTCCACATCGTGACACACAACGAATTTCTGCACGTATTGAAACAGATCAACTGGAAGTTGGAACTTTGGCATCTGAGACTACACGTGGAGTAGACATGCGACTGTCACTTCGAGAAAATCAGGGTTTTTATTGGTCCTCAACGACAGTGTTCCATTTCTGAAGTGTGGAGATAGATTTATAACGGTCATTAGTGGGCGGGAGGGTAGGTTCCTTTGAGGGGCAAACTGCACTCGCGTTCACTAGACAGACTCTACAAGACCTTCCTTCTGTTAAGGCAAAAGTTATAGTAAGAATATAATTACGGTCAGTGAAATGAAATTTTTGCATGGAAAAGCAGGCTACACTAAATGGGACCATTTGCGAAATTATGGCATCCTAAATGAATTGGTAATGTAAACTGTCATTCACTATTTAATTAATTAGAGTCAAACTGAAAAATTCAATTCCACGACCAGGATTTGAACCACCTATCTCCTGGTTTCCGTCCAGTCGCTCTAATCCCTTAAGCTACCATGGGGAGCGTACAGATGTATTATTTTATCTTGACAGGAATCCTGCGCGGTAGGGATGAGTAGCAACTGTGATGGGGATAGTGCACCTATCACCACAATGCGTCACATGCGTAAGATTACGAGAGGGGAGGGCGGTGCATAAGGTGTCTAAAAACAAATTTCATTCTCGAAGTCAGTTTTACAGCTCTTATAAACTAAGTTGTAATTCTTACTATGGTAGTAATCTCCACGCTTTTGTTCGATCTTAAATAGTACATAGGCTTTTGGAACAAAACCCCGTTCTCCTCCAGCAGGCATGATAAACAACTGTCGGCCTTTCAATATCGCTGCAGTGTTCCTGTAACGTATTTCACTCCAGGCATATGGTCCAGTATGTGCTGTATTTATATAAGTTTCATCCATATAAACTATATAAACCTCACTTCTATATCCCCGAATATTTAGTAAATACTTAAGCCTTTTTGCACGTAGGGTGCGATGTTCGATTAAAATTTGTCTGTCACGCTTAGTGTTATTTTTTTTTCAAATAATCCTAGCTTCAAAAGAACTCTTCTTAATGTTCAGACACTGCCTTGGAAGTCAGTAGAATTTTTAGCTTTATAAGCACTTTCTTCAAAGTTGGTCTTTGTTTTTATATGCCTTAAGAATTATTCATAGTTCGCCAAACTACTTCTGAATTAAAACATCCAAATTAGATTTTGTGCATGTTCTTAATCTTTGTTTACTGGGCATAGAAAAGGACGTTGTTGCACTAGCACCAATGACTTTCCTTTCCTTAATAACTCTCCTAAACTGCTTTCAGACACAACTGTTGCCTCAGATACCCTTCCCCAGATTTTTATATCTGACACAGACCATTGTTCCTTTTTTATAAATCTATGGATATTGGTTATTACTTCTCGTGTTTTTAAATGTAGCACATTATTTCGTAATGTGCTGCTAAGAGGCGTCATTTATAAGTGCCCTCTTGGAACCAGGAGACAAGCACATTTTGAAAGAAGCTATAGTATTACTGTGTAGCTCTGCACGTGTTTAGTTGCTCGCAACGGGTACGCAACTGACCTGCCCTCCCCTCCAGTTGCAACCGTTATGAGGTGGACTCGTCCACACCACTGCGCATCGCTCTGCACTTTTCAAGATAAAAAAATACATCTGTAACGTCCTTCATTACACTCGCTATCATCAACACCAATTACGTTAAGTATATGCCCAGAGTAGGATTCTCGGAGCAATCTTGAATTACAGATAGAGAATATACTCTGACTCGTGATGTAAAGAATTGGCGGGAGAATTTTATGGAGACCCGAGGAGTTTAAGTAGAACCGTCACTTGTAGGGAGCCTTTTCCAGATAAGTACTAGCCAGATCTATGTAACTATTTTTGTAATGTTAATGGTTTGTGTGTAGATAACTTAAAGCCAGGGTTTTATGAATTACTACGGCTGTAAATGTGGCAAAATATATAGAACTTCGTCCTGCGTCGTGAAAGCTATAAAACGTATTTAAGACTCTAATACATATAATTTCACGTTTTATTACCGTTAAGTACAGTAAAGAATAATCAATGCTAATATTAGGGAGTAGTTTTGAAGTAAGTGATTATTTTCCAATGCCAACCTTTGAATAACCGCATTACCATATTTACCCTAGTTCGTGTGATCACCTAGAACTTAAGTTACGTCTGTTGTTTGCCCACAACAAGAAGTGAAGCGGGACACGAAGATGGAGAGGGCTTTGTTCTGGTATTGGATCTATTTACTACGAAATGAGTGCATGAGAGTGCATATGAGTCACCCATGCTGCCAGAATTAATGCCCATTTAGCTAATTCATAGGTATTTTGCATGGGTGAGGTATGAGACAACACTGTATATTTTACATGAACCTAGTATCCTTATATCCGGAAGTCGAGCATAAGCACAGCAAAAGTCATAATGGTACACATTCCTTTGCCTTGCCTTTTTGTGGTGGGCAGGCAGTACATGGCTTTTCCTGAACCTCTTGAGTTCTCTCTGTGGCTCAGCATAACAACCACAGTCTGCACTGACCAGCAGAAAATGACTGACTGATCAGTGATCGTATAACATGCAAAGATCAAGAATACTTATTTGATGTCTAGGACCAATAACGCCACGCTAAGACCAAAGTCATTTGAATGCTTCTCTATTTTACGGATGTAGGCTTTGTCCAATGTTTTATATATTTAACTTATTACGATAAAATTACCTTAAGTGATGATAAATTCATCCCTTTGCAATTTTCTAAGTTACAAAATTTGCAATAAAATATTTGCTGATATTATGTACCTAATAAATTAATTATCAGAAAGAAAACAAAACGAAGAAGAAAAAATTATATAATTTGAATCTTTCTTTTCCTTCTTCAATACATCCTCTTGGGATAAATTAATTTATATACTAGTATTTTGGGATAAAGGTATCTAATTTTACTGCAATTCATTAATTTATTCTTGGGTTATAGTGCAATTCAATGTCTGTACAGTTTATATTCATATAGAGTAATAACTTCTCCCAGAAGTAGTATTTTACAGTGACATACTATTCCTTGTTGCTTTAGGTACCTATAGTAGGTATAAAAAATTATATATTCTTCTAAAAAATTGAAACCAAAGTTTCATCAAAAACGTACATTTCGAGCTGCACTGAACCACCCATTTTTAATGTGGGAGAGGAAGAGAGAGATTTTGTGTGTGTATATATGTATGTGTGTTTGAGAAGGGGACTTAACAGTTTAGACAGCCAGCTTTTAAAATGCTATACAAAGATTTTTGACAAAATTGTGCTACCATAAAGTATGTATTTGTGAAAGTTCTTTAATATAATAGTACATTTTAAAATATTTAGTTACCTAAATAAATCGCACGTATTGCATTTTCTGTGAATAATTTATAAACTCTGCTTCATTTCAAATTATTTTTATGTAGGTTAATAAAGCTAGCAAACTATAAGAAACCAATACTCGGCACACAACAAATATCTCTTTAAAACGTACCAAGTGTGCCAAATGATTTGTGTGTGTATGTGTGTAATTTTACGTCCTCCAACATTACGTCACATGGGACGATAAATGAAATGGGTGAAATGATGCTCAAATGTGTTTTGGGTCCATGGAGCTCAGAGTTATCTGACATTCGTCTTTAAGGATAAGGGAAACCTCGGCAAAAACCTTATCCAGGTAATTCATCTTGACCGAGATGCGAACTCAGGGACCTCTTGAGCGTGAGGCAGACACGCTACCATCTACGCTAATGAGGCGGGCACCAAATGTTTTTGTGACACTAACCAATTATGATATTTAATTTTTATGATTTGTATCCTCCAAGGCTTAATCATAGACATATTTGCTTTTAGTTTCAATTAAGAATTTCTTTATTTGTTGTGAATTCATGACGTTCAGCACAGCACATAAAGACCTACTTTAAAAGAAGGATTTTGCAATTTCTTCAGCCTTCTGTATAAGAAAAAGTGTGTAATAAATTCATTTCCGGAAACCCTTATTACTTATTAACACAAAAGGGATGGATGTGTCATCTTTTTAAGGCAATTTTGTAAAATAATAACATGAAGTATAAAATAATAGGTAGTGAGAGATTGTGAATGCAAGAACTCTGACTTTTTCTAATATTATATTCTTAAGGAAACAGAGCAAACTTAAATTTATTTGGAAGACATGAGCCGAAGTAAAACAAGAACATTAAAAATATATAAAGAGCCCCGTCCTGTCAATTCAAACAGCACAAGTTCAGTCCTTGATAGGGATAGACTAAATTTTCTTTCCTTTTAGTTCCTTCCTGCTTGTTAACGAAATGTAGGCTACTAGGCTCTGTAACGCCTGAGCTCATTACATGTATTAATTTATTTTTAGTAAGATATTTGGTTAGTGGTGTCTCAGGGACGAAATTTGCAGTATTAGGTTTTATTGTCACCTTGTAAAAACTACCAAGTATGCTATATATATATATATATATATATATATATATATATATATATATATATATAAGTTTACGAAATCTCACAAGTATACTGTGTGGAATTTTGAAATAACTTGGTGATACAGTTAATTATAAAATACGTGCAAAGATAGTTACAATTCTCGAACAGACGGTGCTTAAAGACAGACTTTTCTCCTTTCAAAACACACAAAGCTGCTACGGACAATCCATGTGATTCTGTCGGGTCAACGGTCTCATTCCATACACAGTCCACAAGAGTCTGCAGGAACTGTATCTTCCGCCAAATATCTACAAAAGTATGCAACACTCTGTCGTACTATCAACATGGAACATTGTGCGATTGTTCCTGTCGCAGCAGTGAAGAGATTAAGAGCTAGTTTTTTGTAGATGCCTGTATATCAAAGTCTATAATTTATATTATTGTGAGGCACTTGCTGCAACCCATGCCCTGTTATTACCTATATTTTTAAGGAGACATGTATAATAATAATGTTGCTAACCAGGATTGTAAGAGGGGTGAAGGACTTACAAACCTAATCAACAACTGGGGCTGTAGCTACTGAAAGGATAAGGGAGCAGATGGTAGAGCTAAACAGATCAAAGTTTAGGGACATGATTAAGGTTAAATTAAAGTGATGGGTTATCCATAACAGTGACAAATATATTTTAAATATTGGTGGAAGTCAAACCAAACAAAGCTCTCCTTTATCTTGAAGAGGTAAGGGGTGCAATCAAGATAGACATTGAATCAGTTAATACATAACAAATAAATATTATCTTTTATGTAGATTAGCGTAGAGTTCTGAACAAGTTCTGTGATGAGACTAGAGCAGCAGCATCCAACCTTCCAACTAACCAACAAACTGATTAACTGATTACTGACTACCTATGTTCTGACTAACCCTTCCTTACTGGCTGTAATCGTTTAAATAGAAGTGGCTTCCAAAATGTCTGCCATCATACGACTCAGCGGTTCTTCACAGAGGGTTTACATCCTATGGTGCAATCTTGTGCAACCTAAGAATGACTTCTTAATTTTTCTGCCGATTTAACAGAACACATAATCCGGCAGGTCAATACCACTGCTTACTCTGATCACTTAGTCATCCAACCTGTCTCAACTTATTAATTCCTGCTAAAGCCTGGAGCTTACCACGAAATGAAATGTGAACCTCTAGTAATTAAAATATTTCCCAAATCTTGTTCCGACCTTATACGCAACAACAACAATGGTGATGATGATACAGGCTGTGTATAAAGTACAACATTATAAATTCTTATTAACTGAAAACTATTGAAGTCAATCATGTGTAGTTTGTGGTAGATGAAAGACAAACTCTGAAAAGTTTGTAACACACACTGTCAGTACATGTGCGCCAACATTTGCCCTCGAAACTTCTAAGCGATATTCAAATTTTCGCAACAAATTCTGCAGCATTTCGTGGGTGATGCTAGCAACAACATTAGTTAATCTTCTTATCAAAGTGTTCATATCAGGTATATGTTATATATCCTGTCATTTACACAACCCCAAAGCAAATAGTCTAGGGCTTTATGTCCGGGGATAAGGTGGTCAGGGTGTTGGACCATCTTGCCCAAACCATCTGTTTTGAAATGTATTACTTTACATCTTTGACGTTTAACTCCCAATGTGGTGGTGCTCCATCCTGCTGCAATATTACCGTGGGCTGATGTCATTAAGTTGTGGAGTTGTGGTACAGCGTAACTTGTCCAGGTAAACGCTAGCAGAAGTTGAATTCGCAATAAAAAAGGAAGGAATTCTGTTATACATTTAAGTCTCACCAAACATTCCCTTTTGGGCTATTGTCCTTATGTTCCATGGCAGCATGAGGATTTTGTGAGCTCCGTATTTTCATATTGTGGCGGTTGAAATTTCCAGAGATATGGAAGATACACTCGTCTGAGAAGCAGACACGTCGCAGGTACTCGCTATTAACACCAATTCTTTGCAAAATATCCTGTACAAGATCAGTACGGCTTCACAGTTTGAGTTACCTGAACTTTATAAGCATACAGATGAAGTCGGTTATGTAACACCTTATGTACTGTGGACCGTAGAATTCCGAGTTCACGAGTTGCACAACGAGTAGACTTGGAAGGGCTTATTCGATGCTTGCTGCACAATCTCAACGCTTCCTTCTGTTACGGATGAACGTGCTGATCTTGGACGGAAGGTAAATCTTCCGTCTTCTTAAACTTTGGTACCAACCAATAATAGATTTGTAATCGGATGGCACCCGTCTTTATTTCCTGTTAAACCTCAGCTGAACAGTAAGGTGACCATAAAGCGCAGTGTGCTTTATCCGGCTTTGACGACATGTTAGAGTATACCAAAAACAAACAAAACAATATAAAAAACGAAGCTTCAAGAGCTTGTCTGTTATCTGCCACAAACCACACAACTCCAGCTGTAACTTCTATCAGTTGTAGTAATGTTAGAAATACTTTATGTGCATCCTATATAATAATAAAAGCAAAAATAATAAATAATGACGATGATTATAATGATAATGACAATGAGAAAGCACTTCTAAGTGTGTGTCTGTGAGCATAAAGCAAAAACGAAAGATTGGTTAAGGCCTAAAATTGGTGTTGAAATTCAAGATTGAAACACATAGGTGACCAAAAAAGACCTTTAAACTAAACGAAACTGTATTAAATTTTACCAAATACTTTAGTTACTTTTTTAAGTTTTGAAAATAGTTTTAATGATATATGTTTCGTACAATATATAGTTTTGTGTAATGTCTTGTGACTTCCTCTTTATCCTAAAGGAATTTTATGTAACAACTAACTTATAAGAAATACAAAGAATCCCAGTATAAAAAGGTGAAAATGTGGGTCTTTTTAGAATATGCAATTTATATAAGTGCTAAAAATTTATGCTTTGGTCATTTCTAAGGTATTATATTATTAGTTGAATTTCCAAATGACATGTACTGAAATAATACAAAGAATCAGAATAATAAAAATTTTTAAAGGGTTAAATAGTTAAACTAAGTGAGCTTAAAGGTGTGAAACATTTTCTTTTCACAAATGTGACAAGTACTTCTTTCAACGGTACATAATTATTCCATAAGCAATAAAATATCGAAACAGCATAAGTAAACAATTTAAATTGGGTCTATACAATAGTGAGTAGATCAGAGAAAAATGCATAAAACAAACTGAAGGCTCTCAATAAATATATAGAAAGGGTTCAAATTGGTGCTGGTGGGGGAGAGACTACAATTGAAGGAAGAGTGGGCAGAGTAATCTGGAAGAAAACAAGAAGAAAGCAACTGTTATGTTGTTCTTCCAGACAAGTGCATGTCGACGAGCATGCGAGTTGAAACAAACCCTGTACAGATTTATCAGAAGCCTTATCCGAAATGACGCGGGTGTTTTTGGGTTGCCAAATCGTATATTAAGCTGCTGTTGAGGGAACCCAGTCACAGGAGGGTTCTTCTTCTGGCTGCTGGCGCTTTGCTGGTGAATGATGGCTGAATTATGCGCTCTCCAGGGCCTCCACCTCCAGAATGTAGAGCCCTGGGAGCTCCATATATCTGCCATACATCACGGTTTAGGAAGTTTCCCTCCCCCCTGCCCCACTGCTTTCTGTACGACCGTCAACTCCCTCCACTTCATCTAACCCCTCCCTTGTCCCCGCTGCTCCTCCAACTTGCCTAATAATTTGTTTTTACAGAAGACACTTGGAACGGTAATGTCTTCTTTTAATGGCCTTGCTTTGCTTTCGAAATAGTCGAGTACTTCCGTGACGGCGACTGCAGCAGTAGCAGGTCTCGGCAGAGAGGGGTCGTGCTGCAAGTCAGCGCTGCCATTGCTTGCCGCTACTCTTCTAATTAAATATTACTGGATCCTTCACAAATGTCTCCTCAGACTTTCCTGTTATTTTCAATCAAGTGTATGGATACAAGGAATCGCCCTTGTACCAGGACCTGGTAGGAGTACGTTCTGAGATGGCCTTCTCCATTTCGGAGGTTAACAACCTCTTTAGGAAAAAGCCTCAGATTCCAACTCCGTATAAACTTTTCACACTAATAATGCTTTAAATTGCATACCCATGTTGTGGCATGTTCAATGATTCGAAACAAACGTTAATTCTGCATAAATATAGGTAGAGGTGTATTAAATAGGGGAGAGGATACTTAGCACATCAACTCGCAATTGGAATTTTTGTTCTGCATACTCTCTAAGGAGGAATGGATGGCGGAACCGTTCGACATGCAGGACAGCATAATTGTCAAAGACACCCAGAGTTACCATTTATTGCTTGCCCACCCCACATCATATGTGCTCCTCATTTTTTAAACTTATGTCACTTAGAAACTGCAAGAATTATCCTCAAAGATTCATAAATGCATTGGAACTCAGTTTTATATGTACTTGGTCAGGAATACTTGAGATATATTTTAAAATATTAATCACATTACATTTGATAAACCTTTATTAATTAAAAACCTTCGTTTTCCTAAACATTCTTCCTCCCAAAAAGCTAAAGGAACCTTTAATTGTATACATTTTGTGGAAAGCAGGCTTAAAACATTTCGAAATTATTTCTTGCCCCTTAAGAATTATCAGATTGACATATATTGCACTGCAGAAGCTTCAAAATTTCACGATTCCTATTTATTTTTTCCTCCAGTGTCATGCTACTATGAAATGATGTTTATTGTATATATCATATGTGAACCATATTGCCGCATTTACGACTAATACAGGGTGGTAGAGGACTCCTTTAGTATATGACGGTTTCGTGTACATACTTACTGGATAGAAAAGGTCATGTAAGAATTGTATATCGCAGTTTCTTCTACTTACATTAACATTAACTCAATGGGCATCTATATTGCCTAATGAGCTCAGCAATTTTGTACCAATCACTATTGTTACAATCAGTAACATTTCAGCAGGATGTTCCTGAAAGAAAATAACTTATTGAGTAAAACGTTCGAAATTATGCATAAAATTTAATGCACATTCCGTAAGTTAGTGATGTACTAACAAGAAATTCCCATATACTTTCACCTTCAATTCCAACGAAATTTCTAGGAAAATTTATCGAATGCCCATATTTTTTCCCCAAGATTTATCAAATATTTCGAACATTAAGTTATGATGAAAGGGTAGAGCCAGACTGAAAATTTTAATTCCATAGTCGGATTTGAACCACGGATCTTCTGGTCTCCGTCCAGCCGCTCTAAACCATTGAGGTACTATGGCCAACGTGCCAGCATGACATTAAATTCTACAACTGACTCGTGTTTTTTTCCAGTAAACCACTAGGAGTTCTCATAAACACATGAGACAATGGCGACCTACTACCCTGTAAGTACTTTAAGGCCCGGGCTTTATAGTTCGGAGCACTATTAGGTACAATTAATAGAAATTAATTGTTCTTTCACACTAGCCGTGTGTAGGACGTACTATGAAAGGGTAGAACCTGACTGAAAAGTTCAATGCCATAGTCGGGATTTGAACCACGGATCTTCTGGTCTCCGTCCAGCCGCTCTAAACCATTGAGGTACTATGGCCAACGTGCCAGCATGACATTAAATTCTACAACTGACTCGTGTTTTTTTCCAGTAAACCACTAGGAGTTCTCATAAACACATGAGACAATGGCGACCTACTACCCTGTAAGTACTTTAAGGCCCGGGCTTTATAGTTCGGAGCACTATTAGGTACAATTAATAGAAATTAATTGTTCTTTCACACTAGCCGTGTGTAGGACGTACTATGAAAGGGTAGAACCTGACTGAATAGTTCAATGCCATAGTCGGGATTTAAACCACGGATCTTCTGGTCTCCGTCCAGCCGCTCTAAACCATTGAGGTACTATGGCCAACGTGCCAGCATGACATTAAATTCTCCAACTAACTCGTGTTTCTCCCGGTAAACCACTAGGAGTTCTCATGAACACATGAGACAACTACCTTAATGGCGACCTACTACGCGGTAAGTACTTTAAGACCCGAGCTTAGTACGGACCACTATTAGTACAATTAATGGAAATTAATTGTTCTTTCTATTTGTCGTGTGTAGGACGCACTATGAAAGAGTAGAGCCAGACTGAAAAGTTCAGTGCCATAGCCGGGATTTGAACCACGGATCTTCTGGTCCAGCCGCTCTAAACCAATGAGCTACTATGGCCAACGTGCCAGCATGACATTAAACTCTCCAACTGACTCATGAGGACTCCTAAGTGGTTTACCAGGAAAAACACGAGACAGTTGGAGAATTTATATCATGTTGGCATGTTGCCCATAGTAGCTGAATGGTTTAGAGCAGCTGGACGGAGATCAGAGGATCCGTGGTTCAAATCCTGGCTATGGCATTGAACTTTTCAATCTGGCTCTACCCTTTCATGGTACGTCCTACACACGGCTAGTTTGAAAGAATTATTAATTTACATTCATTAATTGATATTTCTTTGTCTATTAGCAGAGCTGGCATGTACAACCCAACATTCGCTAGTGATATAGATTTATACTTAGAAGTATCAGCTTTGGTTACATATAAAAGACTTCAAATTTTCCAACACTACTTCTTAATGCAAAAAAGAAAATATTAAAGGTGTTTTCATTACACACCCAGAGACCCACATCTATTTATTTATGGATAAGTTTTGGCTTACTTAAATAAAATAATAATTGCAACATGACTTTCGGTATTTGTTACATAATGTGCTATGATGTAGTGTAATTAATCACATACCAGAAACTTCTTTGTCTATCTTTACCTCGTGGTTTGCCCATATGCTAGGCGGAAGAGCACCTAAGAAATTACTTAGTCAATTAACCAGTCAATGGTTGTTTCAAGAGTTTTCGACACTTAAGACACAGAGCATTGGGAGTTCGCTCATTCATTCATTCATTCATTCAGTCTAAATAACTCATAATGTGAACTAGGAATATCAAAGAATTCCCGTAAGTCCCAGGCTTCATAGTTAAACGACTATGGTTTTAAGTAAATTGATGGAAATAAATATTTCTTCCACACTAGCCGTATATAGGCTAAGGTTTGGATGAGTAGAGTCAGACTGAACAATTCAATTCCATATCTGGGATTTTACCACAGATCTCCTGGTCTCCATACAGCATGGTAAGTCGCCACAAAAAGGTGAGTGTCTTATTGTATATGAGAGACCCTAGTGGTTTACCGAGAAAACTATGAGTTGGTTAGAGAATTTAATGTTATGTCGGCATTTTGGTATAGCTCAATAATTAGAACAACCGGATGAAGGTGGTTCAAATACCGGCTATGACAATGAATTTTGCAGTCTGCTTCTACTCATCCAAAATCTTAGTCTACACATGGCTATTGTGAAAGAAATAATTAATTCCCAACTGCTTAAAATAGCAATTTTTTTTCAAATATTTACTTTATCTACTACGTGTATTAAGTATTCCACTTAAAATTTTATCGAAGTTTATAATAATAATAATAGTAATAATAATAATACTATTTTAATTCTATCATCTTACTAATGAGTGTTGAATTGTTCTTACACTTACTTTTTAAGTTTTCCTTGGTTTTATTTCATTATTATTTTAGTTTCTTATTGTAAAGTGTTGAGTTGCTTTCAAGTATTGTCTTTGTTCCTTAAATATTTTAATTATTTGTATTTGTTTATTTGCATATATTTAAAACGAAGCCCATTCAAAGCTAAAGGTGTTTGGTTCAGTAGTGAACTTAATTCTATACATTATTATGTAAGGTAACAACTTTGAAGTCAATTAATTTTAACTTATAAGGGGTTTTGAGTTTAAAGAATAATCATTACTTCAATTACTGTATAGTATACGATTTCAACAAGTTGTTTCTGCTCTCTCAGAAATTCTAAGTGAAATTGTACATAAAGCAAGTTTGACATTTATTTTAGAATTACTTTTATATACATGTAGGATTTGCTTTTGGATAGTTACATAAAAGAATGTGACAAATTAGACTTAATGTATAATAATTAGTAAAAGTAGTTTTAACTCGAAGAATAGGCATAAAACACCGAAGATGCAATAACATGATACATGACATTGCCACGCGTGGTAACAACTCTATAATGTCGAATGAGGGAATACTCGAACTGTTACAGATACCCGTATCCTGAAGCATAAGGTCAACCAAGCTCGATATACTCGTTGGGGTCAAAGAAACGAGCAGTCTCATTATGGAGAGGGTATGGAACTTGAATTTGATGCAGCGATGTTGGCATATATATGATCTCAGTCAAATTTGGTACTTAGCACATATACTGTTAATTCCGAAACGTGATGTACAGAAACTAGAGCAACTGCTTGGCTATTTCTTATGGACGGGTAAAGCCTACAGGGTGAGCAGAGCACATTTGCGATTGCCGCAATCCAAAGGTGGATGTGGGCTGGTGAATATCACAAAGAAATGCATGACATTATTAGGGAAAGCTGCATTCAGATCACTGGGTGGTAATGGTTCATCGATAGATGGGAGTTTCTGCCAGGATCAGATAGAGAACCCTCAGAGGATATATCTGGAATTTAAACCTATTTTTAACCATCTCAAACACCAGTGATGACCTCACAGTTTTCAAATCAACGAGAAAACAATATCAGCTGCACAATACATCTCAGTGTACACCCAGTACTGAAGAGAAAGAAAATAGAAAGTGGAAACTTACATGGAACAATCTCTTCAATAAAGTTGTTCCTACTGATTCACAAGAGACAACATGTGAATTATTTAACGAGACGCGCAACATCTAACATATGCCAAATTTGTTCACAAATAGATACCTTGGAACATAGCATTGCCTCTTGCAAACAGGTGCATACTATCTGGTTGGCGATCAGAGCCTTTATTGACAAATGGTGCGCGCCGGAGTTTCCACCATGTCTTCGGAGACTACAGCGACTGGAATTCAGTTTTAAAAACACGTCGCTCCACAGATGTGCAATCTAGTTGGTAATGGGAACATTACACAGGATAACTCAGAAAAATCCTAGAAATGTGGCATTACAGAGGAATGGTTTGATTTCCTGTGAAAGGAACGCTGGAAACTAATCGCTTCTGGATTCATTAGTCCCATGCAGCCTTAGATCACCCGATTTGAGCTTCCTTACACTCGTAACTGCAGTGAAAAATAAACTATTTATTCTTTTGAGACACTCAAGACACTATCCAATCTTCCGTTATCCCTAAACCTCCTCCTTTCCGCCCAATGAATGGAAATGCTCACAAAACATTATATAAAAAAGGGGCGCCGGGGTAGCGCGGTGGTTTCGTTCGCGGCTCCCGTTCTAAGGGTCCCGAGTTCGATTCCCGGCTCTGGGGTTGGCGATTTTAAGTCGGCCCTATCCACGCCTTCACCTCTGTCTAGCACACGTGAAGCATCCCCTATGCCCAACGTGGTTCGGAGTCCACGGTAAAAACTGTAGGTCCTCTCACCTCACCGCCATCTTCACTATCACCCTATCATCGGAGGTAATGGACACCGCCCTCTGGGTGCCTCCACCTGAGAAATGGGTCCGGTCATCACTTGGTGGGGTGAGGTTACCCCGAAGGCCAAGGTTGCCATGTGGGGAGTGTTAGTAACTAACTAACATTATATAAAAATTATATTAAAAATATAAAATAAACTAGAAATGGAAGTATTAGTTTAAAAGGGTAAAAATTAATTTAAAAAAATAAAAATTGCCGTAAAAATTAGTAAAAAGGCAACAAAAACATAATTAGGTATGTGCTTTACAGGTTTAACTAGTGCGTATTAGATTGTTTTGCTTAAAAACCCCTTACGCACAGGCAGCTTCACCGCTTTTGTTGCATTGCGGGGCGATCTACTGCAACGGCGAGAGCCAACAACAGCATGCAGAGTGTCAAAGTACAACACAGAAGGTTTTCAGCACTCGTGAGTCAATCATCCCGGTCGTCATGCCTAGCAAAGCAAGAGGTTAAGATCCATGTTTACAATATACTCAACCAAATAGATTACGTGAGACTTTCAGAACGAGTGAGATTCAAACTGTAGTATAGAAATAGTTTTGAAAAAATTTTGATAAGGAGTATTGAATGGTACTTTGGGACCTGTTTTAAAAGCATACGTGCAAAACATAACCGCAGCTTCTAGCTTCACTTATGCAAAGTTCTTCTGTGTAAGAGATATAGCTACAAGTCCTGGACAGTCTTTTGTTCAATAATGCGAATTTTGATAGTGTTTTGTCTTTGTTTATAGCTGTGTTATATCCAGTGTTTCATTTGTGGTTATAACATTTTATAAATATCCTGATGATGGGAGAGATGCACACTCCCAAAACGTTGATATCTAATCATCTTTTCACCTGACTGACTGCCCGAGAAGAAAGTGAGCGTATTCGTCACCAGGAAAGCTCAGGCCTTAATATATATTCCTTTTTTCAACTATTGATACGTAAGTATATTTGTTTTAGACAAGCAATATAATCATATTTGAAAGTATACTTTTGTTTGAATATTTAAACTTTACTTCTTTACTTCTATTTATTTGTAAATGATTTAACTCGTGAAAAATTTAAATACAACTCTTACGGCGCAAGCAGCCACTTGAGCGTCAGTTGTTAACTGGTAAACCCTACCAGACGTAACTAATCACCAGCAGTTCCTATAGCCGATTATTCCGAAAGCGAACCTGTCATCTGCAGCTCTCCGACATTTTGATGGATGGTAATCAAACTTTCCGCTGCTACATTTGCGTGTAATACAATTATCTTATAACGTAAAGACAGAAGTCAGGATATACAGAATAACACCAATGCTCATAGTATAAATAAAGGATAGTAAGGAGGCACAGTACTTTGTAGTGTTTTATTTTCCAAAGCTGTTATTTCTGAAAATATGGCAAGTGTGTACTCCTAAGTTTGTATATATAAGAATTATGAAATTTAATTTTAGGTGTATATAGTTATTAGTAATTTAAACTATCAAAATTTTTCAAATTCTGAAACTATTTCTTGTCTTTCTATATATATATATATCATATGGTGTTCATTTTTATCTGTGATTTTACCGCGCAAAATTTGACGTCATCAATAGCATCACTGATGGTGATAGTTCATATACGACTCCCCTAGCGGCTTGCGATTGGCCATCGAAGAATGACTGCTTTTAAAACTGTATACTGCAATGCAATGCACTGGAAAGCTAATTATGCAGCCATAAAGGTATGCCATGAAGAATATGTGAAAGGATAAGTCAGTGAACACTTACTTTGCAATAAACATCAGTTTTTCTCTTAATAGTAGACATATATGCATATTGTAAACCTGTCACATAAAATAGAAATATTTCAATTTGATCTCAATTCTTTTCTATCGCCCACATTTCCTCACAGCTTAACTTCATTACAAACCATAAAATTAGCAGAACATGTTCTAGGAATGATAAGTAAATTAGTGTTACAATATGTACGGATAATGTATCTACAATAAAACAAATATTAGAAAAATGAGAGAATTTAATTTTGAAACCCACCTAACATTCATAGCTCTAGAAAAATCGTTCGACAAAGTTAACCGGTTATTGTTATGGGATATAATATGTAAAAAGGGATACCCATTACCCTTAGTTAAAATTATTCAAAGCTATTGGTAATGGAAATGGAAGAAGAAATAACAAATGAATTTGAAATAGACTACAGCCTTGTTTCAATCCTTTGTTTATCTCTAATTCTTTTTCATAAATAGGTGAAATTATAATAGAATGGAAAAAAGTAGTGCATGAGGGATTAGGTTAGGACAAGGAAGAGCAATAAGCGTTCTTCTATTTGCAGATGATATAGTTTTAATCTTTGACAAGGAAGATAGACTACAGAAAGGAATATATCAAATAAACCAAATTTGTAAAATATATGATATGACAATCTCAAAGACAAAAACAAAAGTAATGGCATTCCGGGGAAAATACCCAATAAGGACCAAAATTGTAGTAGAGGAAACCATAATAGAACAAGTATCGCACTTTCAATACATTGGCTGTGATATAACCTATGGACTGGAAAATCAAGATATAAGGAATACAATACAAACATTCCCAGCAGTTTGCGGAATAATTAAGAGAACCCTCAGGAATAAAGCAAGGAAAGATACTCAAATAAAATTCTACAACGTGATGGCAATCCCAATACTAAACTATGGAAGTGAGGCATGGATAATAAGAGAAAAGGAGAAGAGTAAAATACAAGCTGCTGAAATGAGCTTCTTACGATCAATCAAAGGATGTACAAGAGAAGATCATATTCGGAATGAAATTATTAGAAAGTAATGAGAAGTATAACTAAAGATATTTTAGAAGAAATCCAAAGATATAGAAACAAATGGGTCTAACACCTTAATCACATGCCAAGAGAAAGAATACCAAAACAAGCCTTCAATTATAAACCAAGAGGACGAAGATCAATAGGACGCCCCCTAAAGACAAGAAAATATCTCTAGTACATAGTCTTATATATCCATTTTGTTATGTTACTTTTCTCTCTTCCCCTTAAACATTGTTGTATTGCGAGAAGATATACTTGAGGCCTTTCTGTTATAACATTACTTATTGCTTCAAAATTGGGACCAGTCACGTTATAGTGTCCAGTGTCTCTCCTTTTGCGAGTAGCTGATCCTGTATCTTAGAAGTGTTTGATGCACCTATTGGTCTTAAAAGACATAAGAACGCCAACACCAATAGAGATTTTAATTAAGCGCGAGAATGACAAAGGGTTTATATTGTATACTCATAAAACGTAAGCAAACTAAAATATGTCAATTTGACGATACCTGGACACTTTTGACAGCATTACGCTCCAAGGGAGTTCTCTGAATGCCCGATAGTATTGCATAAACTCCTCTATGCACGGTTTAAATTGTATTGTCGCGGTGAAAAAGCACGGAAGTTTCGGTGCCGAGGGAGAAGCGTGGTTTGTGTACACAAAAGAGCCTGCAGATAAAGACAACAGACGGATAGGTTTCACGTAGATAATGAGCTTACATAAGCAGATAAATATAGCGCTTCGGATGAAAGACTTACCGAAACAGAGGTAAATGGAAATTTTTGGTAATATCTTGATTATTCAGTTTCTTTATTGTTCTGGAAATATATCGAATTTAGGAATGAGGTATTTAAGGAAGTGCCGACTTGCCAGAAGTGAGTGAGTCGCGAGAGGTAAGCAGAGAACAGCTGAGAGTGTTGTTGTAAACTGAACGCTGTTTGTTATTGTCATCGACCTTGGAAGATTGTGTTGCGATATGTGATGTAATTCTGCTACTACAGAGTGTATATCTACGCAAATAAAGAACATTTAGAATTTCGGAAAATTGGACTTTTAATTCTACGAACCCACAAATACACAGTATATGTTGCAACAATTTTACTGTCGGTACGAAAGTAGCATTCAGTCATAAAGACGCGGTGTGCTGGGTTCATATCCAGGGGAAGCTGGTTGTATTAGCTACGAGAGCAGACACATTCAGAGCGTTGTAATTTGCTCACTGTTCCGCAAAAATTACCGCTTCTTCTCCGTAGAGGGCACCATGATTTCAAGTTAGAATCACCAGTCAACTATGACGTTATTCATGCTCAATCGGAGGGCGGGAAATAAGGAATAGATGCAGCCCATTTCCTAATGAAATAACGTATATATGCAATTATTTTGTAAGCAGCATGCAATCGTATAATATTTGGTGGTCTCATAAGTAAAGTTGGTGTTTTGACTTTGGTGCTTTGGAAAATTTATTTGGATTCTTTGGTATGGCAATGCTATTTACAGAATGCCTTGGCTAATTTTGCGTACATTGCTAGCATGTATCAGTCTTCAGTTGTTAATAAACAATTACAAAATTGAAATAAGGTTTGAACTTATATTCCTTCAAAAACACAACTGGAAACAAGATTATAAGGCAGCTGTCGCAACTCAAAAAATATGTGAAGTGGAAGTAGAGGGTATCGTTAGTGAGCGTGTGACACAACGATGCTGCCAAGGTTTCAGCTGGAAAATCATACAGAAGCTGTATATCTGTACCTTACGAACTGACACCTCAACAAGCTGAACGTAGAGTAAATATCTGTTGTCAGCTTATTCGTAATCCGATGGATGATAGATTTGTGAGCACAATTGTCACTTGTGATGAAAAATGGGCATGTTACTGTAACTCTGAGGCCTCGAAACAGTGTACTGCATGAACAGCGATGGAAAATTTTCAGGTATTTAGAGGTAATTGAACTGCTACTGCACCCAGCATACAACCCTGATCTTGCACCATCAGATTATCATCTTCTTCTACGAGAGCTGTTCAATAAAGAATGATCATAATTTTTACGGTCATAATTTTAGCACTAAAATTCAAACTTATTACATCTGTTAGCTTAATGTGAAACAAACACGCCGTAGTAGTTTCATTGTTGGTACTCATGGTTCCCGCCTGTGAGAACCAGGCAAGTTCAGACATGTTCAGTATCGCCTACCGCTGCAATGGAGGTAACATGCAGTTAAAGTTGATGTTAGAGGAAGATCCGCAGGTTCTTTCAAACGTAATCACTGCTGATGAAACTTGGCTACATCATTTTGATCCTGAGAGCAAACAACAAAGCTCAATGTAGAAATGTCCTTCATCACCAATCCCAAAAGTTGCTTCTGCTGGGAAAGTTATGGTGATCTCATTCTTTGATATTCATGGAATGGTTTATCAGCATGTTTTACCTGCACACACATCAGTAACTGGACAATACTAAAGGGATGTCCTGAAAACATTGCAAGTCCATATCAGGTGCAAAAGACCACATTTCCGTGAAGCAGGCTGGATGCCGCACCACGATAATGCGCGGCCGCATATTGCCAATGTTGTTGTTGAATATCTTGCAAAAATCAACGTGAAGTGCATCCCTCACCCTCCCTATAGTCCGGATTTAGCCCAATGTGACTTTTTCTGTTCCCTAACTTGAAGAAACGTCTTCGTGGGAGGCATTGTCCATCATCAGAAGCAGTGGTGAAGGCTGTGGAGACGATTTTGAAGGATCTCACAAAAATTGTTTCCAGCATGTCTTTGAGGACTGGCAGAAACGCTGGGACAAGTGCATCGCATTCAGGGGAGACTATTTTCAGAAGGATCATCAAAATTATGAGGATGAGCAAAGGTACGTTGTCAAAAAAAAAAAAAAAAAAATTGTGATCATTTTGTATTTAAAAGCCTTCGTATTTCAAATAAATGCGTTCATTTGTATTTACTAAATATGCTGTGAAAGTTAATTACACTTATACTGTATAGTATGTAAATTATTATTAGATATTGGTTTGGAGAAAATTCAAAATGTGTGTTTTTTGAGAAATGGGAAATTATGTTTAACTTCATTAGTCACAAACGTGGCTGTAGATAAATTAAATAGAGTAACTCCGTCAGTATTTTATATTAAGCTTATTTTAAAGCATACTTTACTGCAGCGTGTTCTGCAACTGTAGCTTGTGAGTCGGCCAACCTTGACCTGCTTTTGAACAGCTGACAGTAATTAGTGCAAATGTTCCTGTCACCCACTATTATTAATACCCATGAGTTTCTGCAAAGCTACGCTTAACGCACAGAAACATGATCTACTGTTTTAGCGGACAATATTTGAATACACGATGCAAATTTCTCGTGAGATTTTCCTCGCGTATTGGTTGATCCGAGGCAGAAGCTGTTTTGGCACATTTTCGCAGGAACTGCCTCACCCAGAAACATATATTTTACACACCCATTACACCTCCTGCACATATCTCACTCATCTCTCGGATGTCATCCCAACCCAAATGCAGATGAAGAATTGCAGCACGCTGTTTCTGGCGTGAAAATGTTGCCATTTCACTTCAAAACCGCGGAGCAAAATAAATGCTACTGAAATGAGGAATATCATTATAGAGACCATTATTTGCATATGCTGCGTATTTGATAAAGTTTAACAAAGCTTTAGATGCAGTGATATCGACTTTCTTGATATGCACATTGCAGTGAGAAGCATTCAGTGCGCAGTTATAAAGATTGAAGGTGTGTAAATTGGTAGTATTTAACGTCCGCTTTTACCACTGCGGTACCGCAGGCGGTGACACTGATGATACATGAGATGAAGATGGAGCACCGGTGGAATGAGATGGCGGGGGAAACAGGAGATCCCGGAGAAAATCAGCTCCAACGTCATGTGTTCCACCACAAATCTCACTTTGCGGTCGCCTGTAATCGAATAGGACCCGGGTCCACCTTTGGTGAAAGCCGAGCGGTGTAAACATTCAGCCACAGCGCTGCCGAAAAATTGAAGGTGACAGACTTAATAGGTTCAGAAAATGTTGTACCACCTTTAAACTGGTATTTTTTTTTCTCTGTCTTCAAACATATACTACGAATTTAAAGACAAATTAGAAAAATCTATAAATTTACAGGTTTTCCACTTTACAGCAGAGATTCCTATCGTTGCATTGTCCAACATATGACCATAAATTTGCTCGTACCACGTTCTTGTTGCTCTTCTCAACTTTATTCTGCCTGGTAATTCCCACTTTAGGACTTCTTTGGACCACCGTTCTTCCAGCATTCGTTGTACATGTCCACTGTAGAACTCTACTGGACTTTCTCTCTATAACAGTTTCCAGGGCGTCCATTTCATACCTAATGTAGGTGTTTCTGGCATGTTGTAACCTTGATATCCTGATACTTCTTTGAAGACCATCTACTTCTGTCGCTAATATTCTTTTCTGCATTCTTCCATCTGGTATCTGCTGGTGATAATTTGACCCTCGGTAAGATAATACGTAAGGATAAATCCACGACATTCCCATAAAACTGAGATCATGACCTTCCCAGCTAATTTTTGCACCTTTGCCATTTGGGGAGGGGGGAATCAGCAAGTTTCCATTCCATGCTCATGGTTCTTGTCTCTGGATCATACTGTTGTATGCACAATTCATCCATGGTTACCAGACAGTCAAGAAAATCATCTTTATCCTGTTCCAACAACATCAACATCTGTCGTGAAAGGTCACGCCGTGTTTGCTTTTGGAAAGGTGTTAGCAAACGTGGAACCCACACTGCAGACAACTTAGACATGTATAGTTCGTCATAAATAATTTTCCACACACTACCATAGCTAAGATGTGTCTCGTTCATTATCATTTGAATAGTTGCTCGTCTGTCTTCCAGTATTAAACACTCCACTTTCTTCACTGTGACAGCTGACGGTCTACCAGCTTGGCTCATCTGTCAGGGACATGTAACCAGTTTGAAAATTCATTTTCCACCTCACAATAGTGTCATACGATGGAAAAACATCTCCATAAACAGCTGGCATTTCATCATGGGTTTCCCGGGTGGTTTTGCCCTTCAAATGCAGGAACTTGATCACACTACGAGCCTAAATTTTCTCCATCTGACACTTAAATCACTTCTGGCACTCACTGTAAAAGAACAAAATGACTTAAATCACTGAAACTACCAACATTATATTCCGAGACATCAATGATGACACAGAAATATTTTCATCACTCTAGCATAAGAACCACCAGGTGATAGTTAAAACTTTGACACCCCCTCATACACACAACTACCCTTAATCTAACTTTGGGTAATCTTGAAACCATATGATTCTATACTTACCAGCGGTTTCAGAGTTATGCATTTTAAATACAACGAATATTTATCAATATATAACTTTTCTAAGTTTAAGGCACAACTTTGGATTTGATTCTCTATTGATTTGGAAAATAAGTTTGTTAACAAACAAACGTTTAAAATTACCTGATTTAATGACCCCAAAAGTATATGTTTATCGAATTTTTATTTCGCTGATATAAAGAATATTTTATTCTAATACTTATAGAGTAAGCATTGCTTATCTTTATTACGGACACCATTTTCAAAATTTATATCTAAGAAACTATTAGACCATTTCTAATACTGTGAAATGTCTAAGAACATGGCACCAAGAAGAAAATAAATAAATTTTAAATTAATAGACATTAAGTAATATGAAATCCAGTGGGATGGCTCAGACAGTTTCGTCTGTAGCCCGCATTCAGGAAGTCCGGGTTTGATTCCCATGGTCGAATTATCTGACACATGGGTTTTTGGGATTTCCCCAGGCGACCAGGTATGTTAATTACATCCCCCAAATTTCCTGTTCCCCCATTATCCTTTCACATATCTCAACTCGTGGTCTCTTTCAGGATAGAAGATTCGACTGGTGTCTCGTCAGTGAATGCTAGGTTGATACGCTCTTGCTGGTCTCCGAATCAGATCTCGTGGTGGAACGTTTCCGAAACACAGAGGGATGGCATGTCTTTTGTCCTGGCCTTCCGGGGAGTTTCCATTCAGACCCTGCCCTCTGCACTATTGTGGCTCCTTGGGACAGCCGCCCTATATCTACTCTCGCCTCTTTCTTCCTCCAGGGGATGCCCCACTTGGGGGAATTAACAGAGCGAATTTACGAATCTCCTACGTAAATTTTGCCCAGTCTATATGAATCCTCCTTATGAATTATACATACATTAACAAAGTAAGTAATTTATTTTCTCATCTTTCCTTTAACAATGGAAATACAAAATAAAGATTAGAATTGTAAAATACATACTGGAAAACGTCATATATTCCTAAATCCTGGAAATCCTACCATGTTTCCCACCATTGAATAATTTGGTCCCCATACACCTAATCCTAGGCTTTTGTGTATTGGAGGACCTCTACTCTTATTTACACTTCTGCCATTTCCCCTATACTACTCTACATTTTTCTCTTAATTGTTCTTAGCCATCCCTCTTTAACTTTCCCTAAATGATTATTTATATTTCTCCTGTTATTTTCCCCTTTTACTGACAAAATTCTTCTAATTACTATTTCACCCCCCAAAGTGTCCCATTTACGGCCAGACCTGTTCTCTCCATATCTTTGTTTGGCTACAGTAAAGTATACAATGGAAAACTGCATTCTCTTCTCCATACAATGGACATTATCTAGCTCTCTCTCTTAACCTATACCTATCAAGTTTCTCACTCCTGTTCTCGCCCAAGCAAAACCTTCTCGCCCTAACTTATTACATATGTCTATATATCCTTCCCTCTCCCAGGTTGTTCTCATTCCTCTGTATAACCTCAGTTAGCTTTTGTCACTTGTATTGGCAAAAATGTGTTGTCTGTCAGTATCTTCTAATCTTAGCTTAACTTCTTTCCAGAAGCCTCTATACCCGTTCTCTCCATTTATCCAAGAATTATCCATACCTATCTGCTTCAAAAATTAATTCATTTTATGTGCCAAGACCCACCCCAGTTACTTCTCGTTTGAATATGAAAACAATATTTAATAATATTGTCATCCTCCAAGTTAGCATTAATATTCCATTGCCTTTGACAAAATTTTAATTTTAGTAGAATGACTGCCCAGTTCCAATTGTGCTGCCCCATAAGGTGATGCTATCGTTAATCTCAATATATATTTACAAAAGGACCTATGTACTCTATCAGTGTCTCTCCAAGCCTCATCTACGTCCTATAGCTCTGATCCATGTAAAATTCTATTTTATACCACTGCTGTGTAAATCCTCTCCAACCATTTGACATTTATATCTGGCAGTTTACTATAGCATGATTTTAACACCCTCATGGCCATTTTACCTTTCTCCACAGACATATTTTTATTGTTCTTTCCAGCTATCATCTAAACTCAACCTTGTCCCAAATAATCAAATCTCCTTACTACATTTATTTCTCTTTTATTAACCTCCCATGTCTCATCCTTTGGGATCCTGTATCCTTTTTTAAAGACCATGCTCTTGGTTTTGTTTTCATTCACTTTCAAACCCCATTTATTGCAATAAGAATTGGCTGCCTCGATTGCTCTTCTCAGGCCTCCACTTGATATGGACTCAACTACAAGATCATCTGCAAACAGTAGCCCATGACTTCTTTATTTGATATTATTTTATGATGTATTTATTGTGCAAATTCCAAAATTTTACAATTTACAACTTTTGGCTACATTTATTTGTCGTTACCTTGTTGCTACCTTGGCTTGTATGACACCCTGGTCTTCTGCTCTGCCAGGTAGCTCTTAACCTCCATACCTCCTTGACTACTAAATTAGTCCCTTTCTTCCCCCTCCTCTTCCTTTCTTACATATTTTACATTTCCGGGCTATTTTTCTTTTACTTTCTGCAAGAACTCACCAATACTTCTTACCTTCTTTTCCTCCCTGTTCGTTAACATTTTTATAACTACTATCCTCTTCTCTACTTTCTCCTATTTTTCTTCCCAAATATTTTTCTCCATATTACAGCCTCCTCGCATTCTGTTACATAGTTTTGTATGCTTTCTTTTACACCACACAATTCACAAATTACCTAATCCCTACCTCTTATCCCTCTTAGAAATATTATTTCTGTTCTCAGCCATGCTAACCCTTCTCTCTCTTGGCTATTGCAGTAATCTACATATGCTTCTCGTCCCCAATTTCTTTTTATTTGCTTGTAAAATTGTAATGATTTCATATTTTCTAGACTTCCCCATATTTCCTGTCTTTCTATATCTTCTATTCTGCATTTTACTAATTTACCCACATCGCATGTATTCCTTTCCTCTAATCTCCATATAACTCCCATTCCTATTTTTTCCATAATTCCTTCTATCTCTGCCCACCAACCATTTGAGTTCTCTAAATTTTTTTGATGTCTCATGCATAATTTCATAATTTCCCCTTCTTCTTTAACCAAACACCTATACCAAAATTTTATTATTCTTTCCATTATTATTACATTTCTTCTTGTCTTTCCTAATTCTACTAAAACTACTTCCCTAAGTGCTGACCTTGGTAAGCCTAGTAGCTCTTTACAAAACTTTCTGTAGTTTTGGTACACCGTTTTGTTTACCTCTGTGGCCCCCCAGATCTCTACTGCATACAAAATTTTGGATTCAACTAGTGCTTCGTACATTCTTTCTAACCATTTGATTGTCATTTCTAGTTTATATTTGCATATTCTTATTCCATTCATTGCCACCATTCCTTTTTCTTCAATTTTTCTCCTGTGTGCTCCCCACTTTGCATTGGTATTCAACCTTACTCCTAAGTATTCAAATTCATTGTCTACTTCTATCCTTTTGCCATTTAGTACCCACTTTTCATCTCTTTTTAGTTCAACTCCCTTCTTGAAGATCATAACTTTAGACTTATATATATTTATATTTACTCCCCACTCTTCACAAAATTTCTGGATCTCATTTATTGCCTTTTGCAATCCTACCATTAAGTCATCCGCGTATAGCAGTCCAGGAATTTCTTCGTTTGTTATTAATAACTTGTGAATGTGCCATACAACTTGATATCTCCTCTAATTGAAGTTGGTAGAAGAGGAAGCTTTTGTTTGAATACTTTCTAGAAGAATGAAGTAAAGGTCATGTGAATATAATATGCAAGAATGTAGTTGCAGATTACACATACCTATGTTTTGATTTGCAATAAACTGAAACATTGATATCTTGTCTGAAATCCTCCATGAATGTGGTGTGACTTTTTGAACTTGGAAACAAACGTTAGAATCTGTTCAGTTCTGAAGTTAGCTTGCTGGCGACAGTCGAGTTTAAGGACGCACGCAACATGCCGTTCCTTCTTTTTACTTGACTGGTTCAGATTGGACTTGGCATAGACACACAAAACGTACCCTCCTAAACACTGCTGACACCCGTCGATATATCACTCCCTCATTAATACATATATATCTTCTTGGGGAAAAGGTTTCCGGGTCTGCACAACTTCTGCGCTGGAAGGAAGTAGTCCTAATAAAAATACACGAATTACCGATTTGACGGTATTTATGAAGTTTCACTATTTCAGCAGGAAACGGACAGCAATAAGTAAAGATGTAAAAAATGAACGTCAGGGAAAAAGTTTTCGTTGCTAGGCAGTGACGTCATTCTTGTGTCTAGTTTATAAAACTTCAGGAACTTTAAGCGGACTGTGCAAGAATAATGGTAAGTCAGAACCTGAACTAATGTTAGGTAATATGTATTTTCTTGCTGTCGATAAAATAAGTGCATACTGCAACAGAAAAACCGACTTGATATCACAAAAACCACAAGAGGTGATGATGATGTTGATGATGATGATGATGATGATTAGGACTAGGATTAGGATTACTACGGAGGGGATTCGGCACTGCGGCCAAACTTATCTATTGCACTTATGTCCTCAAGGGAGCATTCCCAAGAGGAAGGATGACGTGAGAGCAGACAGAGGGCCACCGTCTCAAGAAGCCTCGACAGTACGGAGCGCAGTACACTTTACTTGTATGGTAACCTCCAACGGTCTTCTAGGACAACGGACGTTGCCCCTACTGTGGTTCAGAAGTTATCCCAGTAGCCTATTCGGAGATCGGTAACCAACCTACCGGAGGAGGAGGTAGTTCACTGAGAGCATATTATCCTGACATGCAACGCAGAGACCCGCGGATACTTCTACCCTGAAAGAGATCACCAGAGAGGAGATGATCTAAAATGATATTTTAGATAAAATGGAAGAACAGGAAATAAGGGGGATGCAGTTATCCTACAGTTTACCACAGCAAAGAAAGTCCCTGGGGGCCTAAGATGAAAGAGAACTGCAGAAGGTTCCCACACCCTTCTTGGATAGGTTTATGAAACCCATTTCTATACAGTTACAGACCATTGAACAACTTTCTGACGGCTTCTACTTTTGTAAATAAATCTTCTCGGTTTTACTGTACAGGGTGAATAGGGTGCATGTTTTTTAACGGTTCTGCTCCTTGTGTAGCATGCGTTCTGTCACACACATTCCCTGTCCTTCTTCCGTTACGTAAGGGTGGCACTGTATGGCACATTCCTCACAGGGCCTTACTTTGTGGTGTTGCACAGTACCCAACATTCGCCTGGCGACTCATGAAAATCACCGAAAAATCGAAAAACCCATGAGTCATGTAGGTCAGCACGGGAATCGAACCTGCGTCTGCCGAATGTGGGCCATAGACGAAACCGCCTGAACCATCCTGCTCTGGGTGAGGATGACGATGACGACGACGATCATGAGGACGTCGATGGGAACGAGGACAACGACGATTCCAATGCGAGCAATCTTAACGCTCTGGACCAATGCGCACGGTTGAGATTTTTAGTGACGTTGAATAACAATTGAAAGTGGGGCGCACAGGATAAAAATGGAAGCAAAAGGAAGGGCAATGAATGGGATAAGAATATGCAAATAGAAGCTAGAAATGACAACTAAATGGTTAAAAAGAATGTACGAAGCACTAGTTGAATCCAAAATGCTGTATGCAGTGGAGATCGGGGGGAGGTGCACAGAGGTAAAGAAAACGGTGGACCAAAACTACAGAAAGTTTTGTAAAGAGCTACTGGGCTCACCAAGATTAGCACCTAAGGAAGTAGCTTTAGTACACTTAGGAAAGACAAGAAGAAATGAAATAATAATGGATATGATGATGGCGCTCAACTACGGCGGTCATCAGCGCCCTTTAAAAAACTAGTCATGGCAAAAGCCAGATATAAAACTTTCTAAAAACTATACAAGTGTAACAAAACCTATTAAAAATACACGTACATAAAAAACATCAATCAAAACCTACTAAAAATTTCGTTCACTAAATCCTAAACTCTAAACTAGACAAAAATCTAAAAACCTCCACGGGTCTCCACGAACGGCCTACACGTGGGTCGGCCTGTTGACCGTCTCCCTCAACCACGAAGAGGAGCCCACACGAGGGAGACTGTTGGCTCGGGATCCCGGGTGCGCCAAACCCGTACCTACCGAAGTAGGCCCCTGGGGGATAATAATGGATAGAACAATAAAATTTTGGTATAGGTGTTTGGCCAAAGAAGAAGGGGAAATTATGAAATTATGCATGAGACAGCAAAAAAGATTAGAGAACTCAAATAGTTGGTGGGCAGAGATAGGAGGAATTATGGAAAAAGTGGAAATGGGAGATGTACGGAGATTAGAGGAAAGGAATACAAGCGATTTGGGTAAATTGGCAAAATGCAGAATAGAAGATATAAAAAGACAGGAAATATGGGGAAGTCTATAAAATATAAAATCATTGCAATTTTACAAGCAAATAAAAAGAAATTGGGGACGACACGTATATGTAGATTACTGCAATAGGCAAGAGAGAGAAGGGTTAGCTTGGATGAGAACAGGAATAATATTCATAAGAGGGAATTTGTGAATTGTGTGCTGGAAAAGAAAGCATAGAACACTATGTAACAGAATGCGAGGAGGTTGCTATGTGGTAAAAAAAATGTTTGGGAGGAAAAATAGGAGAAAGTAGAGAAGAGGATAGTAGCTATAAAAGTGTTAACGGCCAGGGAGGAAAAGAAGGTAAGAAGTATTGGTGAGTTCTTGCAGAAAGTTAAAAAAAAAGCCAGGAACGTAAAGAATATAAGAAAGGAAGAATGAGGGGGGAAGAATGGGACTAATTAAGTTAAAAGGAGCCATGGAGGTTAAGAGCTACCTGACAGAACAGAAGACCAGCGTGTCATGTAAGCGAAGGTAGCAACAAGGTGAAGACAAATAAATTGAGCCTAAAGTTGTAATTTGTAAAATTTTGGAATATGCACAGTAAAAATATAAATCTAAAATCTAAATGAAATGTGTCTCATTTTTGTTTTCAAATTAAGTTCATATAGGCATAACATTAAGGTTAGTTTATTTATGTACGTATATTTCCAAAGTTTTCGGAGGCGTACCCATATCTAATCAATCTTAAAAGGGCTACAATCAAGATACAACGTAGTGCAGTTGCTGAAGTTGGTCTTCTGAAACATATTTGTAATCTATTAATTCATTGACATCCTCCAGATCATGTAGTTAAATATCTTCGGGTTATAACATATTTTATTGCACCTACTTAAGCTTTAAAAGGGTTAAATCCATTTTTAATTACGTACAACTTAGATAAAGGAAATAATTACAGTTTTTGAGTTTATTCCAATAATTTAAGTGTACTGAAACATAAGATCTATTGGTAGGGGCTCAGACATGGTATGTTTCTGGCGCTTCTTAAAATGTTTCAGAAATTAAACAGTACTAAAATTTTAATGAGTAGATCCAGACTGAAAAATTCAATGCCATAGCCCGGATTTGAACCATGGATCTCCCGCTCTCCCTGTGGCTGCTCTAACCAACTGAGCTACTATGGCCCACATGTCGATATGACATTAAATTCTCCAACTGACTCGTATGTTTCCCGGTAGACCACTAGGGATTCTCATATGCTATGAGACACGCACATTTTGTGGAGACTTACTATTCTGTAAGCACTTAAGTCCCAGGCTTCATAGTTCAACCATTATGTTATTCAGGTAAATTGATAGAAATAATAATTTTTTCCGCACTAGACGTTTGTGTAGACTAAGGTGTGAATGAGTAGAGCCAGACTGAAACATTGTCGGCATTGTTCGTAGCTCAAATGGTTAGAGCGGCTGGACGGAAACCAGAAGATCCGTGGTTCAAAGCCCGGCTATAGCATTGAATTTTTCAGTCTGGCTCTACCCTTTCATAGTGCGTCCTACACACGGCTAGTGTGAAAGAACAATTAATTTCCATTAATTGTACCTAATAGTGGTCCGAACTATAAAGCCCGAGCCTTAAAGTACTTACAGCATAGTAAGTCGCCATTAAGGTAGTTGTCTCATGTGTTTATGAGAACGACTAAGTGGTTTACCGGGAGAAACACGAGTCAGTTGGAGAATTTAATGTCATGTTGGCACGTTGGCCATAGTAGCTCAAATGGTTAGAGCGGCTGGACGGAAACCAGAAGATCCGTGGTTCAAATCCCAGCTATGGCATTGAATTTTTCATTCTGGCTCTACACTTTCAATACTAAAATTGTTTCTAAAGTACTCACATAACGATAGTATGCTATAAATGTAGGCAGGTATTATGGAATTGAAACGAAATGACTATATGAGTTATGTTGGTGTTTATAAATGACAAGAAATCAAATAATCTTCGATAAATGCTAAGCAAAGTTCATTGTTGTAACTAAAAATTTATTTCAATTAAGGAGAAACTTATGTTACTGGAATTTGCTAAAATTATCAATACGCAATATAAAAGAAGATTTACGCCCGCCTCGGTAGCGTGGTGGTAGCATGTCTGCCTCACGTTCAAGAGGTCCCGAGTTCGAATACGTGGATAATGTTTTTTCCTGAAAGACGAATTCGGGTAACTCTAAGCTCCATGGATCCCGGGCTCATTTGAGCATCATTTCACCCATTCCATTCATCATCCCATATGACATAACGTTGGAGGACGTAAATTTAGAGTAAAAAACAGAAGATTTACAATATGCTTATTGCTTACTGTCGTATTATGAACACAGGAAACCTTAAATGGCCGCAGCATTTCTAAACAGCTTATGTGTTGCATCACGCGACTGTCTACCAACGCTGGTCCACTCAAACAAGTAAGGGGAAAGTGAAATCGCTGTGATAAATGACCCACTTAGGCGTGATTACTGAGTGCCATGACAGCACTGCAGTGTCATTCTTACAGGAAACGAAAAGGTGCACACATTCATTGGCTTTTGACAAGTGGCCCTTCTGTCATTACCTTAGTCACTTGTGGGGGAAATGATATGTGTAGAGAAGCGAGCACATGCCCCAGGGCGGAGCACCCCTGTTGTCTACCCTCTCAAAAAGTATTTGTACGAACGCTTATTCCTCATGCTGAGCAGATAAACATTTGTCGAAATTTTCCACTGTTAATTTTCTTTTGGTGACTTTAATAGATGGTTGCTATGTAAGAGACTTTAAATTACGTTCTCTTTGCATAGCCAAGTAATAGAAACTTTAATAATGATTAGTATAAGCGTATGTTTTGTTTTGTTTCACGTGCTCTACATTTATTTATATATTTTGTTTTTCTATTTGTACAATTTCTGTTATGCAAAATTCAGTACTATGAAGAAGTTCTTGAATTTTCAAAGGACATTAATGATATACCTTTTTTCCTTAAGTAATCATTTTAAATATTTCTAAAAAAAACAATTCAACAAGTGCAGCCTAAGTTTATTTTATTATCATTTTAATTTTTTTCTTTTTTCTATTTTCTATTTGTTATTATTCTCTAAAACGGGAACATGTACAGGGTAAGGCGTTTAGAGAACTTCTGGTCTTATTGACTTGTACGGTGGGACAATAGGAAGGTTTCTAGTTGCTTAAATGGGTATTAGAACTGCATTTGTTCCAAGTGAAAAATGTATGAGAACGTAAGGTTTCCTTCCGTATACGAGGCCTGTTCAATAAATAAATATAATAATTTTTTTACGTTCATAATTTTTCGCACTAAAATTCAGTCTTATTATATTCTGTTAGCTTAATGTGAAACAAACACGCCGTAGTAGGTTCATTGTTGGTACTCCTGGTTCCCGCCTGTGAGAACCAGGTAAGTTCAAATATGTTCAGTATCGCCTACCGCTGCAATGGAGGTAACATGCAGTTAAAATTGATGTTAGAGGAAGATCCGGAGCTTCTTTCAAACGTAATCACTGCTGATAAAACGTGGCTACATCGCAAACAGCAAAGCTCCTTCATCACCAAAACCCCCCAAAAAGCAAAAGTGGTTGCTTCTGCTGGGAAAGTTGTGGTCATCTCATTATTTGATATCCATGGAATGGTTTATCAGCATGTGTTACCTACACACACGAGTAACTGGACAATACTACAGGGATGTCATGAAAACATTGCAAGTCCATATCAGGTGCAAAAGACCACATTTCCGTGAAGCAGGCTGGATGCTGCACCACGATAATGTAAGGCTGCATATTGCCAAAGTTATTGCTGAATATCTTGCAAAAATCAACGTGAAGTACATCTCTCACCCTCCTTATATTCCGGATTTAGCCACATTTAGCCACAGAGGCGATTTTGAAGGATCGCTCAGAAAATAATTTTCAACATGTCTTTTAAGACTGGCAGAAACGCTGGGACAAGTGCATCGCATTCAGGGGAGACTATTTTGAGAAGGACCATCAAAATTATTAGGATGAGTAAAGGTACGCTATCAAAAAAAATTGTGATCATTCTTTATTGAACAGCCTTCGTAGGTCCATCTCTGCTCCTTTAAAAATATATGTAAGTGCTTTCCTAGCACAGTGTTTCCTAGCCGCACTTTCTGCAGCCAATGTAATGTACCACCAACCAACCACACTGCAAAATTATAAAATGTTGTGTCCTTGAAACGAAACTACAGCTGTACCAACTAGGGTACTTCATTGACATAATTAGACAAATTGCAAAGAATATCCCCAGAATGGTTAACTACACAAAAATTTAATTGACATAATTGTTTTATGGAGATCTACATTTTGTTTGTGAGTAATAAGAGTCTATCTCTTATGATTTACCAAATATGCAAAAGTTATCCATAGTGAGAGGGCAAGAAAATGTATGAAATGATGCGCAAATGAGCTCAGCGACCGTAGAGCTAAGAGTTGCCCGACATTGATCTCTCAAGTTAAGGGGACAACCCGGAAGAAATAAACCTAATCCAGATAACTCACCCCGGGCGAATTCAAGCTCAAGACTTCTTGGATTTAAGGCAGATACACTGTTCCCACACTACTGAGGTGGGCCTTGGAAGGTTCTGGATACCAAATTTAATTTTAATAACTTTTCGTTTTGAGTTATGCTAGAGTAACTCAATATTTCTCTTAAGCAGTTTTCCAAACAATTATCGTCTACCAAACCTATAAGGTATTTGTAATACTTTTAATAGATGAAAGGAATCAGATTTATCTTGCGTTTTTGTTTACCCTGTATTAATTAAAAAATCTTTCATGCGCATATTTTGATCCTCTTAGGCTCGGTTGCAAAACAAAATCGTTAATTGCAGTTTATTTATAAACGAAGATCAAAATTGGGTTGTAAAATGCTGATCATAGATCAGATGAACGCCGTTTAGTACTGTTCCGAGATCACAAAAACAAATGCGGCAACATCGCCAAACATGTTGCAACTTTCATGTTGTATAGAAAGGATTTGATAATTATTGGAACTATTCGACTCTTTAATTCAATTGTACAGAGTAGCCATTCTAGGAATAACAAAAACTAAATAAATCTTTCGCTTTATGGTTATTGGTCTTAGAAATAATGCTATTTTAAATAAACATTATAAGAATTTACTCTATATTGAAACATTATTTATCAAAAGTTAATTATTTGGCTTACTTTATCTCCAATGAACATCTTTTTCATTTTCTTCTGTTTACAATATTGTGATTTTTAAAACATAAAGAAAAAATGGAAGTTGAAGCAAAAGATAAGATGCGTTCAGCTAACTTTAAATCTTGAATAACCCTTCTTATTCCACCCTTTTCCATAGGCGTCCTGATGAAATGAGATCTTAAAGCTGTGATCTCCCTTGTAATTTTGTGTATTCTTCTACACGCAGTCCCTTTATTTATATTGATTTATTCCTAATCACAATCTGGAAGATTTCAGTTGCATAGAACGGTAATGTGAACGGAATCATTAATATTGGATTAAGTGCGTATTTTCCCAGGCTTGTGTTCTTAATTGTGCATGTAGCCATGCTCCAATTCTTCGATTACATGCTTTGATATTCGAAATCTCATTTTGAATTTTCTGCCATTTAGTTCTAAGATGGGATTTGCTCTATGTTGGAAAACACAAGGAGACCTTTCAAATTGAAAATTCGAATCATTAGAGATATCAGAGTAATGTAAATTCTGAAAATTATAAAAATGTATAGGTTATGAACAGAAACAATGCATCTTTAACATACAATTGTGAATAAAGTGGCTAATTATTTATGCAAGTAACCACAAAAAGTGCTTTACTTACTATTTATTTAAAGCTGCACTCCTTCTTATCAGAAACTATTGTGTAAACTCTTCAGTTCTGCTGATCTAAGTTCAATCAAGTTAAATGGAGAAAATTTACCAGTTAGATTTTATCTTAGATCAGGAGCCATGAACTTAGATCAATGTTTATACAACCAAAATTTTACGTTCGGCTTGACTGAACATTATTTTCATATGATTGAACTTAGATTATCTTTTATGCAACCGGGCCTTATTTTAGCTACCTGTCTGCCTATTACATAGTGCAAACACAAGGGAAAAATTATCAACTTTTCTGATATTAAAATATATTTAAGTATGTTTTAATACTTCATCCACAGCTCACCAGTGGTATGTTTGATCAGGTTGCATGGGATATTTGATGTCCCTTGATTCCAAAATATTTCATTTTTAGCATAAAATGTGTATGAAGGATGAACGAAAAATTGTCTCAAAATGTACCAAAAATGTTCACACAAAAAAATCTAAAGATACGCTCCTTCATTTAGTGTAATATGCTTGCGTAAGGTAAGAATTCTAAGAAGCAATTTGTTTTATAATTAAATGTTTATTTTTATTTGCTTATTTTTTGTGCTTCATTTTTCGAGCCTATATACCAGCACTTGATTGTGCATAAAAATCCGGGCTCTAGTAATAACAGACTGCTACCTAAATATTTAATAACTTTAATGAATTAATAATTTTTGGTAGGTAGAAGAAGAGCACCAGCATACAAGACTTAAGCGATATTCAACTGTTTATGTATCTGGTCGCGATTGACGATCTTTGAAATTCCGTTCCCTTTGCTTGACAAGAGATAAAATAATGAATGTGGCCCTCCAGCTCCTGCTACGAAGATTTTGTGGAATATTTTTCCAAAACAAATATGAGTAGTTTTAGTCCTTTTTTTATTTTCATTAAAATTGCTCTACATATTTTGACCAATTGCACATGTTTATGATATTTACATGCCTATACTCTCTGGGCGACAATTAGAGGACACATAGAATTAAGGTTTCTTTTTTTTCACAAAGACACGTCTTGAATTTCAGAGCTGGTTTCACGTATCTAGCTGATTCCAGGATTAAAGGAGAACAGAGCAATGTAAAGAAGAAGAATATTTGTGTTGTAAGGATGAGAAACTTGATAGACACGAACACGCTTAAAATGGCAGGAATGCCTCGCTAACAGCACACATGAGGTATAAGGAAGGGAAGAGGGTTTTATCACCCCATACGTATTTATGCGGCCTAGGGGACGTATTAAGGCAGCCGCCTTGTCTTCACTCCGCCGACTGATTACGTTCTCCCAACCGCCGAAAATTCTCCGGTGATTGATCATTTGAACCGAGATTTCTCCGGAGGGCCGTGAACCTCCGCTGCGGCGGCTGCAGAATTAAACTCTTCTTACGTCCGTCTTACTCGGCAAGCAAGATGTTGTTCATTTTAATATTGCTGGAGCAGATTGTGTTTCAGATGTAGGTCAAAACGGCAATGGGCGCCGAGATTACATGCGCTGCAAACCTCGTCTTAGAATAATGATGGTTCAGGGAAATCTATAATGCAAGAAGCAACAGCATACGAAAAATCTTTGTTTCGAAAACGAGTCTTGTTTGGGTAGTTTGCATGAATTCTCTTGTTTGTATTGTTTTATATCCGAAGCCCTTCTGGCTGTCTTAATTGTCTTCTACTGCTCTTAGAAACACGTGCAGTTCTCGATGTACACTTGCTTCCAAAAAAGTATCTAGATGTAGGAAGGATAGTTTTACAATTGTATTGTAATGGCAGATATTTTCCTGTCCTCTAGTTTTATATAGCATAGGAGTAGAAAGGAGGGAGGTAGGGAGGTAGGGAGGGAGAGATTACCTGAAAGAATTTCAAAGAGAGCCAATTTATATTCTCGCTCTTTACGCGCAGTTACAGCAAACTTATTCCATAATATTGTGTACCGATTAGCTTCCATTATCCGAACATGGCCTTAGGGATTCAAATAAAAAGGTATGAAAAATTTTAAATGACAATTAGGGAGCTATGCGATCTGCAGAGATATGTAAACTAATCGAAATAACGGATGACACCTGTACCAATTTCAGCTGAAAAATCTGAAAAGTGTTCAGCCTGTTGAGGTATCAGTTCATGAGGTAAAGATCTACAGCTTGTGTATGATTTTTCCAAGTGTCTTAATGTGGTTATGTATGATGTAATTTAATGCACTAAGTTCTTCTGAAAGCCTTCGGGTACTTTTCTGCGGATTTTCTCGGAAAACTTGGCGTGTATCCTCAATATTCCATACTTTGTCTTACAGAACGTGGTAAATCTTGTGTTTTCTTCTCCATTGTTGAAATGCTGGAACTATCGTTGTGCCACATGCTCAATAACTACACCTTCTCCTTCCACTTCACATATTCTTCGAGCTGCGGCATGAAACTGGCCTTATCAGCCAAAACTGCCGACAGGAGATATAAAACTATATAAATCAGATATACATAATTATATTAATAATAATAAATAAGTAATACAAATACAATGATAGTACATGGAAGATCAACAGACTATATAGGAGCATTTATTTTTCGAAACTATGTAGACGGGGCATTCACTTCTGGTAGGCTCGGAAAACCAACCCTGCATTCTTTTGTTTAATACTGCCCGAGGCTATGAATTGCGAAGCTTTGGTGGGATCCACTTCCGTTCAAAATCCTTAGAAACGGAAAATAGACCTTACCTTTACAATAAAGATAGTCGCTTAGAGTGCGTGCCTGAGCATAAATGATGAGTATGATGAACCAACCCACGCGTCGCGGTGGAGTAGCGCGCGAGTAACAAAAAATTTAGAGTGGGAATTATATATAGCCTATTAGAGGGAAATTACTAGTCACATGATCTTCCCAAAGCTACAAAATTAGAGTAAGTGGGGGAAATAGTAAGATGGCTGAAGTAGGCCGTTTTCGTGAAGAGACACTGGTTGGGAGAACGGCACGCGTGACAGACGTATAACACTGGTTGGCAGAACGGCACGCGTGATAGTTGTATAACTCTCGTTGGCAGAACGGCACGTGTGATAGACGTATAACACTGGTTGGCAGAATGGCACGCGTGATAGACGTATAACTCTCGTTGGCAGAGTGGCACATGTGATGGACATACAACACTTTTAGACTTAAAGACATAGGGATATAAGTGTCGCGTACGTAAGGACAGGTGCGATATAAGACAAGACGCGAAAGGACACAGCAAACTGCATGCTACAGATGACGCACACCGGTGGCGAGCATCCAGGAGATAAAGGATAGTAAAATTGCATCTCTACAAGACAAGGTGTTTCTTTTCACTCCAATTATAGTCAGGACCTACGTCACCAACCCCTGGAATCACTGATAAGAGACCCATGCTCAGCTACACTGAATGAAACACCTTTTCCTACAAGTACCCTCAGTTCTTTATCCCACACCGCCATCCAGTTACTTATGAGGTGTTGAGTGAATGAGGGATCACTCAATCAGTTTCAAACGGTCAGTACCGTCTCAGGCAGCGGCTTTATAATTCTGTTTCCAGTACTGTTTTAAAAGAACAAAGCTCAAACTGTGTTATCTCCATTTAGTGATTGTTTATTAACAACTGAAGACTGATACATGCTCGCAATGTAAGCAACAATAGCCATGGCATCCTTTAAATAGCATTGCTAAACCCAACAAATTTTCCAACACACCAAAATTAAAAGACCGACATCGCTTATGGGATAACCTAATACGGTTGCAACATGAATCGTTAAACGTACTAGATAAAAAAAATACCTTAAATGTCACACGCAAAAGTGCGACTAAAATAAAAAAGTAAAAAATGTTAAATACTTCCTGCATAACCATATTGACGTCCATTCATTCCACATAGATAATGCTTTTGTTTCATTTGGAGAAGTTACCCGAAACATTCGCTAGTGACAAATTAACATTGCAGTAGCCACTATCTACTCAACATTTGCTATAAATATTTTATATTTAACGTATTGATTAATTATACTGCAGTGTCAATGTTGCGCTAGAAACTATGTTTCTGGCCTGCTGGAAAACTTGTGATGGAATGATACTTCGTTGGTTGTCGCGGTCCGTGTGTTCTACCCGTTTCTCTTACTTTAGTGTTCACTCCCAAATTATGAGCCCGAGTAATCTGCAGGGACTGAAGTAGATGTGCTATTTAGTTTGACTTGCAGGTTGGTTTGTATTATTGTTCAAATAGTCTGATATTTTTTGGTTCTGTGAGTTTCTTTCTAATGCTTCAGCAGTTATTCAGAAAAATAATACAACCTGCCTCAGAATGAAGTCTTCGCAAATATACATTCCAGTTCTGCAATGTGCCAGTCATCTTAAACATGTGGAGCCATTATTGCGTATGCCATTGATGAAGCATTTCCACAAAAAAATTTGTTTGGGATTGGAAAACTCTCTTCAGGATTTTTATCTGACGATTTGAAGTAGTACCCAACTCAAATACAAAATCATTGGTTTCTTTTTAGAGAATTTCAAAAGATGTAATCCCAAACACATCTAATATCTAATACTTAAGTGAAATATGTACAATATTTCCTTTCCCTGATCAAAATAAGTGGTAGAGAAAGTAAAAATCAGTGTGGTTTTCAGTTCCATAAGCTCAAAGCCAAGTTACACATGAAGTCATCCGAGAGTCTGTCGGTGTACGTTGCAGCAGATGCACTAGCGTTTCGATACTTGCACCCTAAGGAAGAAGGCTTCCTTAACACCTCAGTAAGCAGATATGCCAAGCCTAAGACAGGGTTACCCCTCTGGAAGGTGATAATGAGACGTGACGTGTGTCTCAAGAATGACTGAGATGCGAGGCGCCTTGCGGGCGGCCTATCTTGCAGGTGC
Organism: Mantis religiosa; assembly: GCA_030765055.1. Classification (NCBI taxonomy): domain Eukaryota; kingdom Metazoa; phylum Arthropoda; class Insecta; order Mantodea; family Mantidae; genus Mantis; species Mantis religiosa. The sequence goes on from CM060954.1 coordinate 64,953,849, forward strand.
CGCTCCTCATCACTAAGGCACCGAAACGTCGGAGTAAACAACTTCTCATATGAGCATGTCTTGCAATAACAGTGTGTTACCTAAGGGCTTCCATCAAGGTGTTAGTCATAAGTAATTATTTGAATATATTTTTCGTATCTAAAACACTGTAAACCCTGCAATACCTTCCTTGCTGTATTTCTTATACTATGCCATTGAGAATCGAAATTTGTTGCAAGTAGAATATGAAAAAATAATCCCACTGTTGATATCACAGCTATGTTTTTGTTAATAACCAGCCAAACATAAAAAATAAGACAAATTCTAAACACGTTTCATAAATCCTGCATCTTATTTCAACTTCAGGAGATTGGTATGTTATTTCTATGTGTGATAGAATTTAAGGGTGACTTATGTTATTGTCATTTGCAAAGATAGGCTTTTATTGCTTCTGATAAAAGATAAGGTGGTTAGCCCGTTTATTTAATTGGAAGGATATCTCAGCGACAGATTGTTGCAGATTAAGGTGAGGTTTGAAGAATCATCAGTAGACCTTGCTCGCTGCTCCATCTGTTACCGGCTGAATGTACTTGCTCTCAAAGCTGCGAAACTGCGCAATACTGAGAAGTTCTAAACTACAATCAGACTGAAAACAAACGCCTGCAGTATTATAATCTGATAGGCGTTGTTAAAATACTGGAAGATAATTGTGTCCTTAAGAAATAATTCTTTGATTAGATGTTTTGTTGAAGATTTATCGTATGAAAATTACATGACTAGTTTAATTGTATATTTAACTCGAAAAATAGATTTAAATTAACAGAATATGTAATAAGGAATGATAACTTATTAAGAAGATATTGGTCATAGAAGAAACAGAGAAATTGAAAATGACAGTAAAGAAACTTTTGATGAAGCATTAAAGTGAAAGGTTTAGTAAAAGAACCTATATCCATTATAGAAGGAAATGTAATTAAAATGAAGATGATATGCAATGGCCAGTGATAATAAGGAATTTATTGAAAGAACTGCAGAACTGCTATGTAAAACCCAACTTGTAGCAGAAATATAAAGTGCTTTTCAGCAGGTTTCATAAGATTATGGTGAAGAGATATTTAATAAATTGTAAATAAATAACTGTTAATGTTATTATGCGAGGAAGGGGATATTGAATTTGTCGATTAATACATAGAACAACTAATTACTTTAATATGGCGTATATGTAACATGATTTTATGGAGCCATTTTTAATATTTCATTGTGAAAGTGTATTATTTTTGCTTAGTACAGTAATTTAAACATTAAAATTATATTGTGGAAACGTTGAGTCAGACTGAAAAATTCAATGCCATAGCCGGGATTTGAACCACGGATCTTCTGGTTTCCGTCCAGCCGCACTACCATTGTGCTACCATGGCCATAGTAGCACAATGGTAGTGCGGCTGGACGGAAACCAGAAGATCCGTGGTTCAAATCCCGGCGTTGGCATTGAATTTTTCAGTCTGACTCAACGTTTCCACAATTTAGCCTACACACGGCCAGTGTGAAATAATAATTAATTTCCATAAAATTATATTGTTAAATAAGTATTTACTGGCTCATTACAAATTACTTACGGAAGTCAACTTCCTGCATCATTGTTTTCTAAGAAATTTGATGATAATTGGAGTATGTATTACTTGTTCTGATGGTTCTTTTAAATAGGTTTGAAATGGTAGTAGTAATACTAAAGGAACGTCTACACATAAGAGCACCGCCGTTACAGAAGTGTTTAATTTCTGGCAATTACCTACGCTATGTCACCACTTCTCCTCTCGAAACTGGACTCAATTCCACAAGCAGTTTTAAGCACGCCAAAAAATTAATTAAAACGTCAACTAGTCGGCCGTTCCCTTCAAAGTTGTAATATATTTGAGGTGTAATAATCAAGGTACCCGTCTCAAATTTCTGCTCTTTCCCCATGTGATTGATACACCACATCAGTTTCTGTGCTTGATTTATCGTCAAATTTAACATCATCAAACTGTGTTGTAGAGATGCTGGACTCGCTTTCCTCTAATGAAGCTTCCACTTGGATGTTAATACGAGAATGAATAATTAACTTTCTGTGTTTTATGGATGTATTGATGGCTCGCTCATTTCTCTTTCAATAGAACAAGATAAACTATACCAATTAAAAAAGTGGGGCTTAAAGCAAAACATTAAAACATATAGTTCATAAATGAAGATGTAATCTTGGATTCTCACTGTAATATTCCCTTTTGACTTTTCCTGGTGAGCTACTCCAAACCTTCTATTCCTTTTCAGGAAATTTTATATCATAAATTATTTTTAGTTTTAATATATCCTCAGGCACTGAACTGCACAGACATGATGTAGCTTTATAAGCCTTAGCTTACAAATAACGAGTGTGAGATAATCTCAGATCAAGCAAAATAAAATGATACATTATTACGTTTCATTTCTAATATTACTGAGTCAGTGAGTGAGTTATGCGGGGGGGGGGGGGGGGGTTTAAGGGTCCGTTGCCAGCTAGATTATTTCGGAATGTCTAGCGGTTTAGATACCAGAGATACCTTGTTATGTTTAAAGCTTTAGTACAGAATTATAGACTATAGAGACTAACAGATACATTTGATCATATTTGGGATTTTTACTTTGTTAATTATTACTTATACTAAACAGAATTATTTCACTGCAACTGAAAGTTCAACGGAAATGCTTATTTTGCAACTCGTCGAATCCAAGAAAGCATATATAGAAAAACCTCCTGATGTTTCTGTCTATCTTTCTGTCTATAAACAGGTTAACTCAAACAGGAAAACTCAGTTAAACACCAAATTACCTATTAAATTTTAGATGAGTCGCGTTTTTTTACACCAAATTACCTGTTCACAATATTTTCAAGAACTCGTCCCACCACAAATTATTCTTTATATGCGATAACATATTGTTATTTTTTATTTTTTCTAAAAATTATACTAGTTTTGGTGAAAATGCCGTTGGTTTCAGATATTTGCATTAAAATATTGTGCATGTACTAAATTTTCAGGAGATAGCTTGTAACGTCTGGTTCATTCTAAATGAAGTCGTAAAAGTGGTAATCCATAAAAGATAGACAGGTTTTCTTGTTGCATAAATAATATAACTCTCGTTAAGTTACATATTTTATGTCAAATGCCTTTCTGTGACGTTAATAATTTCTAAATATTCTTTAACTTTGAAAGTTCAGACACTCATTTACCAATTGCTAAGTTGCCATTCATTTGTTTTCTTTCTTATTCGAGATAATGCTAGGAAAACGGAATTCCAAAGTCAACACCCTTAACGGATCTTTCAGAAGATTTGATTATCGCTGAGGCCTTATCGTTCTTATTTTGTATACCCACAACAGAATGCATAAAATACAAAACTACCTTTACAAACATTTTCTCGGGTTTCACAAAAAAGGTAGAGAAACAATATGTTTTAAGAATGGTTTGTAGAATAGTAAATAGGGTAATCTTGTGAATGAAATACCTATACATCATACTTTTATTGCCCTTTGTTTCTCGGAAAATATTTTTTCAATGAGCTTTGGTATACTTAGTTTTAGGATATATTTATAACATAACTTTGTCAGAATAGTTGGCTAAATATAATCAAATAATCAATCTGCTGCAGTAGATGAAGTTGCTAGAAACTGCGTCCTTCGTTAAATAATAAACAAGCTATAGTCAGTTTTTCATTGTCTATATACAGATCTGGACAAAAATGGACCTTGGAGTTACATCACTAATTAAATTGCATCTGAGATGTGTTAGGTCCGTTAATTAACCTCGAAAGAGCATCTTTTTTACAAATTTGTATAATTATATTGCATAAAAAATAAGGTTTGTTTCAATTTTGTTATTAAATTTAAACATTTATGGGTTTTAACTTGTAACATTCTAAATATTTTGTATTTTAAACTAACATTTAGACTTAACTTTCCCTGTTTTAAGTTATTTTTATGTTTCTTAAATAATATTCAAATATAAATCATTGTATTCAATTAATTTTCCTATTCAGATGTGATGTACCTATAAGATTTGGTACGTGTGAAATTGTGAATATATAGAGAGAGCAACCTTTTATTGTTTTATTTGTTGAGCTTCCTTAAGCACTATAAATAAATTGACTTTCGGTTTATTGACTACAATAATCAGGATCATACTATTGCCGTCAGTATGCCGGAGTTTTGTGCCATAGGAGTTCATTTACACAGTAATTAAATCTACTGGCATACGCCGTTGTTACCCGCTATAGTTTTAGACTACTTATTGTGAGAGCCACATATTAATATACAACTTATTTAAGTATGTATGATTTCAAATTATTTTGTATTGTTTGAAACAAGTCATACTTTTGATAAACAAAAGTCTAATAATTTGTTCATCACGCTTTTGAAGCATTAGCGAAGATATTTCTATACCAGCCCTTTGCTCTTCAAAACCAGACACTCACTATACTTTTTATAAACAAGAAGCCACCATTTCTGATTGTGATTATGACTATGCAATTACACATTTTACCACTGACTTCACCTGAGGAGTAGATGCGCCCGAGCTTACAGCTTGCGCTCCTTCATTGGCACATTTCAGTAGTTAACTCGATGTTTATTGCCACACTCATAACGTTAACCTGATTCAGGCCCTGATATTGTTTTAACTTATATAATTAAGCTCTCACCAAATAATTGAAAGTTTGATAGATTTTATCAATGTCACCACTACCAGATATTTTTCCTGTGGCTTTTAATAACTCAGCAATGTTCTTACTCTGGAAGCAAGACACTTGGGTATAGTCCAACTGAAAGACAGGTTTCGATGTGATCATACACGATGTTCAGTTTTATTCGTTATTTCCCACCCTCCGATTGAGCAAGAATGACGTCATAGTTTACTGATGAGTCTATCTTGAAATCATAGTGCCCTCTACGGAGAAGTGTTAAATTTTGCGGAACAGTAAGCAAATTTCAGCGCTCTGTGTGTGGTTTCTCTGCTAACTAATCAACCAGCTTCCCCTGGATATGAACTCAGTGCACCGCGTCTTCATGGCTGAATGCTACTTTCATACCAGCATTAAATTTGGTGCGACATATAAATATAATTTAAACCTCTGCATAGAGGAGGATGCAAAGCTATCCAGCATTCAGACAAGTGCCTCGGAGCATAATGTCAAGTGTCCAGGTACCATCAAATTGACATACTTTTGTTTGCAACATAAACGACTTACATTTTATCAGTACACGATATAATTTTGTCATTCTCACGCTTAATTAAAATGTCTATTAATGTTGGTATCCTTATGTCTTTTAAAACCAATAGGTGCATCAAACATTTCCAAGATACAGGATCAGTTACTCGCAAAAAGAGACACTGGACGCTATAAAGTGACTTTCTCCAATCTAGAAGCAATAAATAATTTTATGATGACAGAAAGGTCTCAAGCATACCTTCTCGCAATACAGACACTGTTTAAGGGGAGGTGAGGAACGAAATATAAGCAAATGAACACATAAGACTAGGTCCTAGAGATATTTTCTTGTTTACACTTGGATAAAAGCTTTGAATATATTGTAACAATAATTTATTTTTCATTCCTAGAACAGTTCTGCTAATTTTATGGTTTGTAAGGAAGCTACATTGTGAAGAAACTGTGGGTAATAGAAAAGAATTGAGATAAATTTGAAGTACTTCTATATTATGTGACAGGTTTACAATATGCATATATCTACTATAATAGAAAAACAGATGTTCATTGTGAAATAAGTGTTCATCAATTAATTTCGTATATTGCTCATCATCTTCTTTTATGCATATTAGCTTTGCAGTGCATTACATTATATAGGTGTTTAAAAACCGTTATCGTATCTATGCAACAGGAGAACTTACGCACCTTTATATTACGCGGACAGAACCATCTCTCAGATAGTATATTTACCTGCCGGTAGAGGGAGGTCTCAAAGCTACTGGCAGCACATCATATACGATCGCAAGCCGCTAGGGGAATCATATATAAACTTGCTCCATCAGCATTGCTATTGATGCTGTCAAATTTCGTGCGGTAAAATTACAGATAAAAATGAACACTGTGTATAACCTGCAGTTGAGACACTCGTGCTAATTTATGATCAAGATAATAATACTACCTTAGCAATAAACACTGATTCCTCGCTTAGTAGAAAATTCGAATGGATCAGATGGTTTGTCCACCAAATTTTGTAGCATACAAATGGCTTTAGTTGAACTTGTGATTACTTTTTTTTTTTTTTTTTTTTTTTAAAATAAACGAAGATGTGTTGTTTATAAGAATGTAAGAAGAATTTGAAGCAAAGATTTGAAACCTGAACTATATCCTCGAAATATAAAAGAAAACTCTGCAGCTTCGTATAACCTTTCTTCCAATGAATATAGACCTGACCCAATGACGGAATTGCTTTTGGTTGCCAAACATGTATTCCCGAGACCCTTATTATCCCTAAAACTTCCTGAGCATAAGGTAAATTATGGTGCCACATTAATTACAACATATACTTAGAATATTTATGTTTTAGGAACCTGAAACCAAGAGTTCTCCTTAGTTCACAGATGTATTCTGTGAAAATAGTTTTTTGAAACTTCGCATAATTTTACTCCTTTGAGGACCGCTAATCTCAAAGCAGTATCCAAGTAATAAATTTGTTCATATTCGTTTGAGGAATAGTAATAATGTAGAAAAGCATGGACCGGTTAATAACATTATATAACACAATATAATTTATTTGTCCACACTCTGGCTCTTCGTAAATCAAGAATGTAAAATCTCTCGAATTAACCAAGAAGCTCTTGAGGTTTCTTTTCTTTCTTTTAATTTGCGTCCTCCAACGTTATGTCATATCGGACGATGAATGAAATGGGTGAAATGATGCTCAAATGAGTCCGAGGTCCATGGAGCATTCATCTTTCAGGATAAGGGAAAACTCCAGATGAAAACTTATCCAAGTAAGTCACCCTAACCGAGATTCAAACTCGGGACCTTTTGAACGTGAGGCAGACACGCCACCATTTACGCTACCGAGGCGGGCAAGCTCTTGAGTGCATTATATGAGTCACTAAAACATGAAACAGTTATTTTAAGTTCAATTTTTATTTAAAATTTTATGGTATTGTATTGGATAGAAAACGAAGTTTAAGATAAGTGAAAGTGTGAAAGTAATCTGAAAAATAGAAAAAAGGAAGTTATTATTAATCATGATTTTAATAACAACAAAGTAAGTGTATATTTAGAAGAAATATTATTTTGAGTGTTAAATAGTATGAAAAATGATTTGAAAGAAATATCATAAAATGTTACTAAATATTACAACGAGCATAAGTATAATTGGATGTGACATGGACCAATGGAAAGATGTTGACTTGCCATAGCAACTTCATTAGCGTGAAGTTGGTTGAAGCTATCATCTTTCCTCAGTGCTCAACAGTCGTAAACAACGGACGGTGTGTGTGTGTATGTGTGTGTGCGTGTGTGTGTGTGTGTGTGTGTGTGTGTGTGTGTGTGTGTGTGTAGTGTAGTGTAGTGTGGTGTTAAACGCCCACTTTTACTACATACGGCACCGCAGGCGATGACACTGATGATACATGAGATGAAGATGGAGCACTGGTGGAATGAGATGGTGGGGGAAACCGAAGATCCCGGAGAAAGCCCGCCCTAGCGCCGTGTTGTCCACCACAAATCTTACTTTGCGGTCGCCTGGGATCGAACCCGGGCCGTCTAGGTGAGAGCCAAGTGGGGACGGTGTGTGAAGGTCCATAAGCAGAGACAAGAGGTTTTATTTTTACCGATTTTTTTCGCGAATTTTTGCGAATTTCTCCTTTTTGTTGAGAATAATATCTTTAGCGATAAATGAGAAAATTTCTATTAGTTTTAGTATGTATAGAAAGATGTACATCTATTTCAAATTGCACAAATCTAACTTTAATTTAACATTCATGTCTTCATAGCGTGAAGCTAGAAGTCACGAAGAAAATGTTTACAAATTTAACGAAACAAGATAAAATTTAATACTTAACAAAGTCCATATAATGACATCATGCGCAGTGAAATAGCAGCTAAGCGGTGCAACAATAAACTGACACCACAGCATCCGACTGGTCCGTCATACTGAGAACGTAGTATGCTAACCGGAAATGTTATTTATTGGTTACCACACCGTGCACAGCAAAAACTCCTATTACACTGACTAAGGGTACCGAGAAGGTGCTGAACTTTTAGGAAGCTATTCTCATACATTACATTAACATGAATATATTGTTCCTCATGGCTTAAGAATGTGTTCCGAAATGCCTCCAAGTTAAAAAGCGAATACAAACAATACCTCACTGAAAACCAACCAGATTTATAAGCTAAAAGTGTTTCCATTGCCTGTACTGACACGCTGGTCCAGCTGGCTTAATTCTGTAGTTTACATTGCCAACTATTTTGATGCAATTGTCGATTACTTTTCTAAAAGAAAAGCTTTCAGTTCCTGCGCAAAATTTGTTAAATAATCATTTTTACGATGGCGCAATATTGTAAAGGTACAACAGCAACAATATTTGTTTCTGATAATTGCAGATTGATAACACATCCAATATTGGAATTTCAATTAAAAAACTGTGACTCATCTTGTTTTATCCCGAATTAACTCACTGAGAACCGGATGTGAAATATTGAAGAGTGGTCACTTTGGAAACAGAGTAAGTGTTAGAAAACCAGAAGAGAATCTAAAAGTTTGCTGCCGTATTACTTTGTCTAAATTAAACTCCATTATGCAAATGAAACTGATCGTGTAATAACCATAAAACTTTTAGGTCATTTGTTTGAACCTTCTAGGCTAGTTACTAAATAAAGTATAGGTAGTTTAAATCATGTAATGGCAGCATTTAAACAACTAAATGCATTTAAAACCAGCGGTATTACTTAAGATTCTGATTTTCTTCTTTGTTACAAAGAGCTTTGTGACATTGTTGAACAGCAAAGCCATGGTGGAAACAATAACAGATTAAATGTAGTAACAGCACTCCTGGCATTGAGGGCAAAAGCTGATTCATACCGCAAGTTCTGTGAAAAGTCCCTTCAATGTCTTTGGTTGTCGATGTCAAATGCTGACAGTGAGAGATTTTTCTCTACATATATCTTAGTTGTGACATGAAAATCGAAAATATCACAACTTGTTGTATGCTGCAGTTTGGCGGTGTCTGATGTGTGATATTTGATCTTATTCATGTTATCTACTATCTGCTGATTTCAAATAAGATATTTTAATTTGGAATAAGGGGGTTATAGCAGTTGTGCTACACTAGTTACCTGTTAATTTTCATTTGAGCCATGTGATTACTCATTAATTCTTCCCCAAAAAAATTTTCGCGAAATTAATGCGAATTTATGGTAAAAAACACAAAACACTACCAATTAAAATCATTAATGCAAATTTTATAAATAATTGTCACCACAAAATCTTGCCTGTGTCCATAAGTCTGCAGAAACTGACTCGGTCATAAAACAAAGCTAAAGCTACGTAATTATTTTTAATATTATACAATATCAACGTTCACCAAACGTTATTATTTGTTGAGTGTTCAAAAGAGTTGTTTCAAATGGTTTAACTAAATTAAAATAAAATTGAAAAATAAAGTTTTAAACATTATTTCATCTTCATAGAAACCCACCAACGCTTCTCATCTGCGACCAAACCTTGTGATTGGACCTCATGCTAGCACAATAGCAGGCGAGGTAAGTTCCAGAATCCAGATTTCGAGATAGTCGACGCGGTGCATCAGAGCACATCATCGCCATTCTCGCATCTCTACATCTATACTACATATGTGATTTCGTTACAAAAAAAGAATAATAATAGTAATAATAATAGTACAAATAATAAATAGTAATAATAATAATAGTAATAGTAATAATAATAGTAATAATAATAGTAATAACAATAATAGTAATAGTAATAACAATAAACAGTAATAATAATAAGTCCTATTGCAGCTGATATAAGAAATCAATTATTAACTGGTGCTCATCTGTGTATTTCATGGGTCATAGGGCACGTGGGGATTGCCGGAAATGAACGTGCAGATGAGCTTGCCAAGAGAGCTGCGACTTCAGATCTTCCAGAAATTTACACTCTATGCCAAATTTCTTATGTGAGGCAAACATTAAAAGAGATTATCATCAATGACTGCAATGAATACTGATTAAAAAGTGATTGTGGTTCTTTGACTAAGGATTTATATTTCTCAACAGTTTCTTACAGACATAAATGTAAATTCCTTAATCCTAATCTTAACTGGACTCTTATCTCAATTCTTAACTGCTCATGGCAAATTATCAGCTTACTTATTTCGATTCAAAATCAAATTCACATCTGATAATATTTGTGGAAATCATCAAGATGCCCCTCACATTTTATTTGATTGCCCATTTTTCTACTCTGGAAGGTACAAACTTGAAATATTTCTTCAATCCTTGTGTTACACTTTTCAAAACCACTTACGCATATTTTGATGAATTACAAAGCTTATGAATATTTCATGGCTTTCTTAAACAAAATATTTCTTGAGATATGGGATTCATCTTGACGTTTACTGCTTGATAATGAAATGTGTTATGCTTTTGTAAATTGTATTATATTTACAAATTTTTAAACTATATTCCTAATATACCTTTGGGTAAATAGGAATAAAAATTGGATAAATAATAGTAATAATAATGATGATGATAATGATAATAATGATAGATAAAAATGGGCTAGTCACATTCACATAATCCTCTGAAAGCTCGCTAAAATATTTGGTTCTGCTTGAGTTTACATTATATTTAAAAGTATTTGTAAATGTGTCCAATAGCTTGAGAATAAAGGTACATTAAAAACAAGGAGTAAAGGGGCTGAGGATTTTTATATGGTGCACCTCTGTTTCACAGATGCACAAGTTCTCGCTCGTAAATCATATACACATAATGAATCACACGTTCAAGGACATAAACCAACACACACGCGAAATTAGGTTTTTAGATCAAAAGCGAAGTGATCGAACAGAGAAAAATCTGCTGTGTGAAGGAAAAATATGTGAATACATGTTTTGCAAATATCATGTAATGGAACGAAAAGAGAGAAAGAATGAGTGTAAATCATGGATAACATCCCTGTGCCGCGAGCGACTAAATAAATAAATGCATAAATTAATTAAGGTATAAACAAATAAATAAACAATGGAAGGAAGTTGTTGTGAGCGCCACCTGGCCAGAGTATCGCTCTGTGGGCCCGTAAAACACCGCACATCAGCAATTTGTTTCCAGCTTGTCGTGCTGGGCCGGGGAGTAATCAAGGAAAATTACGATGTCAAGCTGCCAAGTGACACAAAAGCAGGCACTACCACCACTAGTATAATAATTTAGGGGGAAGATCATTAATTAACATCAATCATCATGGTCCCAATGATGCTAGTGCTGCTGCTGTGGCTGTGTTTTGGACTACTCTCTGTGATGCATTTTCATATTTCACTCCCATCCCCCTGCGCTCACATTATTGACTAATAACGGCCATATATACTTCTATAATAATTCGGTATCATTTACACTAAAGCTCATAATTTATACGATGCTGAACGAAGTTTTCGACTATAATTTACTATTATTTACATTTCGATCCGCCATGTAATGGATAGCTTTCAGGCTGCCTTCAAGCAGCGTACCATAGAAATAAACGCAACCAGCTCCGAATTGATATTCGTTTGTTTTTTTTGTTTGGCGTGTTTGTAAACATAATCCACGCTCGGTATTATCTATGGGCAAGCCTGCCAAATGCGGGTTTTGGCCACAGTGTTGGTGATAGATAAATTAACCAAGGTGCCATAAAGCCCAGGATTAAAGATGCTGTTATGGGATTGCTCTCGTCGCCTTTGATGAATGGTTTCTGACCATGCGGCCATTTTTATTACGCTAACTTCACAAAATGCGCAACGAGAGTGACTTGTGGCCCATTGATGCAGTTATATGTATCACTAGCCGATAGCACGTTTTTACGGATGCCAGATTTTTACACATTGCACATACTGCGTTTTCAAATTGTAGTTTTTATTTTCGTGTCAAAGAAATTGCTAAACCATTATGACATGCACTATCTGTTTTGTTGCCACTGAGTTTTAGCGAAATATGGAACTCCAATTTTTTTAGACGTTTTGGTATCCATTACCTGATTATACCATATCGGACGATGAATGAAATGGGTGAAATTATGCTCAGATAGGCCTAGAATTCATAGAACTTAGACCTAACCTATATTCTCTTTCAGGATAAGGGAAAACCCCAGAAAAAACACGATCCCAACCGAGATTCAAAGTCGGACTTGGCATCTATTGAGTGTGATGTAGATCTGCGATACCCATAGAAGTGGTGCTTACCTTGAGATTGTGTATTTTTTTCTGTATTAGGCATATTATCTTAACATTTTGACAGGTTTGGGAGGGAATATTTAATATCCCAACCAATCACATGTATATAATTTTGACGGGCACCCCCACGTGTGAAACTTGTAGTATTTAACGCCCGCTTTTATCACATAAGCATCGCAGGCGGTGACACTGGTGATACATGAGATGAAGATGGAAAACTGATGGAATGAGATTGCAGGGGAAACCGGAAATCCTGGAGAAAACCTACCCCAGCTCCATGTTGCCTATCACAAATCTCGCTTTGCGGTCACCTTGGATCGAACACGAGCCACTTTGGAGAGAGTCGAACAGTTCCATTCACTCAGCCACGGCGCAGCCTCGAAACCCACGTGAGAGCGGATGAGGCTTGATTTACCAAAACTGAAGCTCTCCAGCTTCCTCCTCTACCGTCATTTAGGCTGCCTCTCCTTTCCTCTATAGCGCAAGCTGCACTGCACTGGTCAACGTATGGAGGGAAGGGAGTCATGTAATGCTTGGATGTTGAGGAGGGGAGACGACTGTGCTCGTGAATGCGCACACCGACTGCACTTTCTTCGCAGTGTATCTGTAGTATGGTTGGCCGCCTTTAGAAGACACAGCAGAGGGCAGGGTTCCTAACTGAACTGAAGCTTCCCTGAGGAAATTGGCATAACAAGCTCTCCTATGCACTGGAGGGACCAACACTCGTAAAATTCCCCGATCCGGAGGATAGAATGTATCTGCTGTGGTAGCCGAAATTCCCCCCAAACTTCTAATTGTAAACTAAGATGAAAGGTGAAGTGAAATTCAAAGTGAGGTGAAATAGAGGGTTGGAAATTCGGGGAATATAATTATCCTTCTCACTATTCCCCTAGTGAACCGAGAGAACTCCCCGAAACACCCTCTGGTTAGAATCGAGTCCATGATGTCCCCAATGCGGGACACAGGCGTAACCACATGAGCCCTCTGCACGATTGGCATATATGTACTATTGCTAACATACTTAAGTTCCACTTCCTGTTCCACATTTTTTGTAGTTTACTCTGCATGTGGAGCTTTGGTGTTATTTCTGTATAATCCATCCAATGTTTACCTGGTAACTGAGGGGTATCAAACTGTTCAGTTATATTGGCCTGAACGTGGGATTTGGTCAGGAAGGTTGGAATTGAATTCATAAACTCACGAATGCGGTACACAGACGCAACCACTTTGAGCCCCTATGCACGGTTGGCATATGACCAACATGTAATATTGCTAACAAACCTAAAGTTAAACGAGTTCAGTTGTGTAGTCACTTTCCTGTACCATATTTCTTTATATTTATTTTGCTCTACATGTGGAGGCTGGGTATTAGTTTTGTATATCTCATCCGGTGTTTACCTGGTAACTGAGGGGTATCAAACTGTTCAGTTATATTGGCCTGAACGTGGGATTTGAAACCACATCTGCAAACAATTAACCACCAACCATCAAAGTGCCGTACATTTTTAATTTAATACATATTTCAGCAGTAAAGAATTCTTTATGTGATGATTATGGCAATAATGGTAATGTAATAAATATCATTATCATCATTATAACATTATTTCATATGTATATAACATTTAACCTTCTATTATTTTTAACCAATTGCTAACCCTCCTTCCCTTCATTTATTTCCCAAACAATGATCATATGGGTTTTGTTTTGGAACATATTGCTCTTGGTAATGGTGTTGACTCGTGCACATTGTTATTTGGGATGGACTGTGTGCGTTAAATCACACACGCATCCACCCTTTTGGACTTTGAATAATCTTTGTTAGAGAGGAGTTCCGATCGTTAAGCTGGGAATTGAACCAGGGACCCCTTGGAGATGAGGCAGGTGCTTCACCAACTGAACTTGTGATCAGCCGAATTGTTTTCTGCTATACCTTCATTTTTCGGTAAGACCACGGACCATGTAGGTATGTGCAGGCCAAGGTCCGCTTGATATAACCTTTAATTTTGGGGTCGCTGGTTTAGCACATCAGCATTCTTAGTAACGTCTAGGGTTCACTGACGAAGCAAAACTTTTCTCTAATTTCTAACAATAGCGAGAAATACCAGTACTTTGTGAACATACAATAAACGGAGGTAAATTTTAATTGCATAATTCCAAAGTGTTTCTTTCTCTATGAATATCTCTAAGTAGAAGATGATTTAATTTCCATCGGCAGCGTTGATCTGATCTCGCCAAGTTATCTACAGTTATCGGTTGCGAATGTTACTAAAATTCACGGATTTTTAGATATGGTACCTTTGTTTTATATCTGTGGTGTTCCTGCGAACCTTTTATAATATGGTTTCACTCTGGCGAATCACATAAGCTCATGCACGTAATATAACTCTCCCTAGGTATATCTTCCTTATGGTTGCTTTGACGTATGTTCAGATGGAAGTATTTATTCGTTTGTTTACCTCTGGATTATTTAACGAGGAAGCAATTTCAAGCCCAATACATGGCGATCATCTCTTAAGTACTGGACTATCGCTTAAACCTACTGTACGTTCTTAACCTCTTTGTATCCACAAATAAACACACAATAAGGCATTTCTGAAAATGTTTACCCCGACGAGGTAAAACATGTTCATGCAGCTCGAAGGTTACTCTATCTTTGTTAATCAAACATCTCAGAGTGGGCTTCTTGGTTGTTTCTTAAACACCAATGAACGCATCACTTCAACCAGTGTAATGTGCAGAATGACGGATGCTATGTCCACGTGGAGTAATCAGTGTGTTATCTAAGAGGTTCCTATTAACAAAGGTAAGGAAAGCCAGGGTATCATTTTGAGTGGCAGGATAATAGATAAAAGGAAACAGCTGTCATGAGTGCAGCTGATCAAGTCGTTGTTGTTAAGATTTATTTACATTTTCATTAATGAGCAGCTATTTAGTTAATTTGTACTTAAACATACAGTACTCTCTTACATTCCAATCATAATTTTACTTCTATTCTAAGTATAAACTTATCAGCTGCTTATATTTACGGGCTATTAGTGGTTTTGGCTCCCTGGCCGTTTATCTCTAGCCCTTATGCGACGTTGACCTGATATTTTCGTTGTATCCTCCATTCATCCACTTCTCTTTGTTTTTGTCTGCATACTTCCCCACCTCTCTAATTTTCTTCTCTCCTTTCAACGTAAATATTTTTATTGTTACTACGTAAGCCCATTTATATTCCAGTTCTTGTCCCATATTAATCTCCTCCAGTTTTATATTTCTATATTCTATTCCACTATATAATGTTCTCTATAGTAAATATGAACTGTACATTGTAGATGTTTAAAGATCAGCAACCTGGTACATTTAATTAATCGATCCTCACTTTGTCCCAGATTAAATGATGCTGTCCTTGCTGACGTAATATTATGTGCAACAGCTGTTAGTGAATTATTTATTTTATTGTCGCGTAATAACCTCTATTTATACTTTTCATTATCTTCAAAAACTTTCTGAAAAGTACATATGCTCTATATACTGGAGAATTTCTGATGAAAAATTTTCGTTCTGCAAAGATGCACTTGCCACACCTGTATCCCAATATAGAACAATTTGATTATGCTTAAAGTTAAATTTCCTTAACTAGGTGAAGATACTTTAGCCATTAATTACCGGGTGGACATACAATTAAAACAAATGTACTCGGTGGTGTTCAACTTCTTTAGGAGTATTTGTTGTGTCATTGGGAAAATGTCCATGTATTACACAACAGCTGAAATAGCAGAGCCCTCTGAAAGCGTTGTTGAAACGTCTCTGGCAACAATGTCATCAAAGAGTTGCGGGATTAAGCGCCAGGATTCCGGGAGCCTTTGTGAGATGTCATTTCTTTTCCGCTTTGGCCAGGGAGCTGCAGACCGCAGGAGCAAAGTCTTCGCTAACACCTACTCTTGACCGCAACAGTTTCGCACCTCTCTCTCTGCAAGAGGAGATTACACCTCGAGGTTTCGTCACAACAGTTGTAATACTATAAGCTGCGTTGCACACTTTATGATGAAGGATTTAACTTCTGGTCCAAAGTTTGCATCATGATGTTTGTGTTAATACCCTCAGCCAGTAATTTGTTTCATCGCCTGTATCTTGCGGCGACTTCCTTAATGCCCACCCGCAGATTCATTCAGTGCTTTGGGCCTTTGGCGTTCTTTTCACATAGAGCTTCTCTCATGTCGTATTCCTTTTGAGAGCGCCAGCACAGAAACCTGACTTCATTCTCAAAGGATAAAAAATTAAATGATAATGCAGAATAGATTTAATGGTAAGACATATTTTATGCATATTCTAGCAGCCTTATAAGTTATAGAGGACACACATACAAATCTGTTGCGGCTACAAGCCCCTAGAAGGTAGAGATTAAGTGAAGGAACCATAGACTGGCACAGAGACGCGTGGAAGTCCCATAACATTTAAAGACTCCAAGACCTATCTCACTACGGAGCTATCCAGAGAAGCCGATGAGCGACCCATTGACCAAACAGCCCTCTAGTACCAGGAAGAGTACTAAGGAACATCCGCGTCAACTGGCCGACACCGTCATACGTCGCGAAACCAAGTACATCTAAAAGATGAGAAGGAAATTATGTTAGGTGACAAACAAAACCAGTATTCCCCTACGACTAGAGAAATCCGAGAAAATCAAAATATTTTTTTCCAATTTTTTTCCCCATTAAATATCTGCTAATGGATACAAAGGGGATCCAGCAAGCAGAGTCGATAGGCAAATGTCACCACTGTATACTGGTGCTGAAATTCAATACCTTTTACTGACATCTCCAGAACAATTGAAGAACCTCAGCGCTTTAAAAATGTGCTGACAATCTCAAACGTATAACAACAAATCTGTCTTTAGGATAATTCCATAGAATTCTATTTAAAATAAATTTTTCTGTTAAATCTGTTGACATTATTTGTGTAGTACCTTCAGTTTCACAACTCATGGTTCATCAGTTATTCATAATTATGCTACATTCCCTTTTACTAAAGAGAACTTTGCAGACAGTTTTAAGTATGATTGGAATGCCTCAAGTAAATTACTCAAATATATAACAATTTAATCAAAGCGTTATGTAATTTCAATTTTGAGATTAACATTACAAAGAATTTGCCGCGTAAAGGGTAATTTGTGCTGGGGAGGTTTTTGTGAAAACCATCGCGTCGAATCTTTGGGAAATATTGAAAATTAATATTAAGTTTAGTATTTATGCGGCATTTCGTTTAGAGTTATCTTTCACAAACATACAGAAACCTACCTCTGATCTGTTTTTAAAATTTATTTTCAAAGAGTTCTTAACGTTCATAAGATGTTCGATTTTATTTTGATGGTCCATAATTTTCAAAATAATTGACCCCTGACTTTGCTCCTTTAGAGCTTTAGTGTGGGTTTTAAAAAAACATTACCTCTCAAGCTGTTCGGAACTTTTTTGAGCCGCCCAATTTTATCCTAGATTATTACAGCAAATTCTGACAATATTCAGTTCGTTAACAATGGAACGCGGTGAGGCAGGTATAAATAATTTAAGTCACTGTCGTTTTTAACAATGGAATGTATTTCTGTGGATAGAAGGGAAGAGGGAGCATAAGCTATTTTGGCTGTAACCAAATCAGTATATAAAGTGATTCAGTTCTACTCAGGTCACTAGATTTGTTCTTTTGAATTAATATACTTTGTAAGTTTTTTCTCAAGATAATGGCTTCTTTGCAAGATGACGAACCGTCAGGTGTGCTGCTGAACATATATGATGGTGAGGACACAACGCTTGTATCGTACATCCCAAAGAAAAACAAATGTGTTTTTTCTTGCAAGGAAGTGATGGTTCCAAAACAAAACCCAAACTTACGGACTACAATGCTACTTATGGAGCTGTGGTCACATTAAACTTAATGTTGGTGAATTGTACATTAAAGAGGAAGACAAGACAGATGTCCTGTTGTGTTCTCAAATATAATCGATATATCTGCATATAACTCTTACGTGTTATGGAAGGAAACTTACCCCAATGGAAATAAAACACTCTACAGCAATGAAGATTGTTCTTAGAAACTCTTGGAGAGCAGATCACTGATGAAGAAATAAACGGAAGAGGACATATTCTAAGAGGAAATGCTGCAAGACACGTTGTACAGAGATCTGCGTCCTCTACAACAGAAGAAAATGATGTTTGAAGTAAGAGGAAAGACAAGTGTCATCTGTTCACAAAAACTGAATACAAAATTTCAGTAAAATGTGCCAATTAATTTGCAAGAAACAGCTGACATTCACATGTAACAATTGTTAGTAAAAGTTAGCCATAGGGTAATAAAATTAGAAAACGTTCTTCACTTTAATATTCGATTACTGCATTATTGTACTTTTTATTATCCAATTTGAATGATTAATATATTTGATTATCTAAATTGTAACTTTATTTGTGATTTCAATACACACGTGTGAAAATATACCTACCAGAAATAGAAGAAAACGTGGGTCTTTTTTACCCAAACATCTTGAATGCATGTTCAAACATCTTAGTGCTGAAATCTTGACATGCAATTTTGAATGAAAAACTCTATGTTCTTTCCTAGTATTGGCAGATGGCATAGAAATTAAAATAAATCATAATATAATAATATTTTCTGTACATATAATCCTTTATATGCAGATGTATGATTATTGTTTACTCATTGTTTACTTCAGCAATCAAATTGGACACAATATTCTCTTTTGTAATCCTAAAAAGCAGTAGTCATATGAAATCGCCTTGCCATATTCACCTCCAATTCATAACCCATTCATATATTAATTAGAAACACAGTGAGTTATCTTTCTTGTATTTATATCAGGATCCTCAAAGCTATATGAGGCCACGCCGTGGCTCAGTGGTTAGACCGCTTGGCTCTCACCAAGGCGGCCCGGGTTCGATCCCAGGCGACCGCAAAGTGAGATTTGTGATGGACAACACGGCGTTGGGGCGGGTTTTCTCCGGGACCTCCGGTTTCCCCCGCCATCTCATTCCACCGGTGCTCCATCTTCATCTCATGCATCATCAGTGTCACGCCTGCGGTGCCGTATGTAGTAAAACCGGCGTTAAACACTATTCATTTCCTCAAAGCTATATGCCAAACCTGCATTCATTTTTATACAGAATTCTGTTGAATATAAACATTTACTTTACAAAACATCTTCCAGCACCTTTCAAAGTAGTTGTAACTGAGTGCTTACTCAGTTGAAGGCACTAGATGGAACTAACATCATTTTAATGAGATTCTATTCAGAATGAAAACACTAAACTCACTGTGGTAGTAAATGTCCTCTATGGTGACAGAAAGCAATGGTTTTCAAAATTCTAATACTCTTTTAACCGCAGTGAAGATGATTGAACTGGATAGAATGACGTCACCAGGTGCTACATTAAGCGGACATTGGTTTTTATGAAAATTTGGGAAAACACCGGTAAAACTTATTTCAATTAAGATATGAACTACATTCCTACACTTTGAAAGATGCTCTTGTTACCCACCACATCATGGTAGAGCATTTTAATTGACATGCATGTCTTTACAGTGTTCTTTGTGAAACAAACGAAAGAGTACGCTTATCCTTTCAAATGTTGCTGCTCATAAAGAAAAAATACAAACAATGGAGGATAAAAATGTTGCTTTCCTTTTGCTCACTTTTTTACAAGTGATACAGAAATAATTTTCTCAGCTTCACATTCAAATGTAATATTGCTTATTATTAAACTAAATTAATAAGGAATGGCTTTCATATAGTAAAGTGAGTTTGAATTTTTCGTGTTTGTCTTTGTCTCTTGTAAAACATATTTAACTTATTTTTAAGTTTTCAGGTCATCTTCACCTTTTTCTGCAGGTCTTGTTTATAGTTCACAATGTTGACTTTTTAATGCATCTGCTTTGTAGCTTAGGTTTCCGAAAAATATTAAATTACAATTACTTTATTAATTTGAAGAGGTTAATGAAAGGTAATATATTGAATAATTACTCGAAGAAGAGTTATATGCGCTTTATTGGAAATAAAAATGGAATTACTAAAATATTTGTGGAAACGTAGAGTCAGAATGAAAAATGTCATAGCCAGGATTTGAACCATGGATCTTCTGGTTTCCGTCCAGCCGCTCTTCACTGAGTTACTATGGCCAGCGTACCGATATGACACCAAATTCTCCAACTGACTCAATACAATACACTACAGTATTTGTTATTTTTCACTTCAAAATGAGTATAAAATTGCATATCTCCTATTTCATATATCTTCAGTAGTAGGATTCTCAAAGGTAAACTGCTTTTTTGTTTTATGAATTCAAAAAATTACTCCACATGCATTAGAGCAATGTACTAAAATTCTCTTACTAACCTCCACTTAAGGTTTTTGATAAAGCTTTCATTACTGTTGGCTATTTTTTAATTTACGTCCTCCAACGTTGTCATATTGGACGATGAATGAAATGGGCGAACTGACAAATGAGTCCAGGATCCATAGCGTAGAGTTACCTGACATACGTCTTTCAGGATAAGGGTAGCAAAAAGCCTTATCCATGTAACTCACACTGACCTCAGCTGGCTGAGTTGTAGCTTCAAGCTGCAAAATTTTATCATTACGTTCTTGGTTCTCATGAACAATATATTGTTTAGCTGACAAAGAAATTATCAATGTACTCACACCGCTACGCACCTGAAAATTTGATAGTATAGTGCCTGCTGTTTATAAAACTTGCGCACCAAACATCTGCTGAGGAGTAGAACCGAAACGCCCAAAACTGAAGCCTGGAAAGTGCCACATGCGACTGCTTGCAAATAGCAGCTGTACATCCCTCGTCTGCTCTGTGCCAGGTGTGGAGGACGGTGCTCCTTACGTATGTCTTGTGCAGATCGCTGCCCGTCAGGGGTAAACATTCCCTCCCGTACAAGGATGTATGCCTATATGTTCCAACATATTCAGAATTCATTTTCGGTTACTTCCAGATATAATGTGCTCCCGAGTTTTGTACACAGGCCCCACATAGCGCGGAGATGATGCCATCAAATTCCCAAGTGGGTACAGCTGTGAGCTAATGGTGGTTCCCTTGTTAGAGATTCTTGGAGTTTTTGGCAATTTTCAATGTCAAACTGTTTTCAGGGTACACTATATTAACATATATTTTGATTACTTTAAATTATGTACTGTCTATACTGTTAAGACCACTGAGAAGCTTTAAAATATTTCATAATTTTTCTATTCTTTTATTTGTTATTTATTTATTATTTATTTGTTTGTTTCTTTATTTAATCACTGTCTACTTATTTATATAGTTATTTGTTTGTTTATTATTTATTTGGTTATGTGTTTATTTATTTATGTATTTATTGTATTCATTTTATTTATTCATTTATCTAATTTATATATCTGTTGCATGATGAAACTGAAACGACCTGAGTAGACAAAAAGCCTTGTTAGATAAATGCCGTTTAATTTTATCATAGTTGTCTTTACGTTAGCCGAAAAAAATATAGCAACAGTATTAGGTATTTCTTATGTTTTAGAATGGTATTAGAATGGTGGAGTGGTTGGAAGTACGTAACAAGGAAGGGTTTTTTTTCTTTTCCTTTCTTTTTTCTTTTTTTTGCAATTTACGTCCTCCAACGCATATCGGACGATGAATGGAATGGGTGAAATGATGCCCAGGGTCCATAGAGCTTAGAGTTACCCGATATTCGTCTTTCAGGATAAGGGAAAATCCCGGAAAAAACCTTATCCAGGTAACTCGCCCTGACCAAGATTCGAACTTGGGACCTCTTGAACGTGAGGCACACACGCTACCATCTATGCTACCGAGGCGGGCGGTAGGGAGGTAGGAAGGTTAAGTTCGAAGAGGGCAAAGCTATACCAACTTCCATTTCTTTTTAATTGCCAAACTTAGCAATGTTATTACCTTAACGCAAATGATCAAAGTAATTATTGTAACTGTATAGCTGTCCTCATAGACATAATTAGGTATAAAAGTATACATTTTCCATAGAAATGTTACCGAAAACGTTCTCTATCTGGCCTGGCCTTCCAAGAGAGAAGTTCTATTTATACTCCTCATCTCCCTATCAAATCAAATATTAGAATATAATTTTACAGCAATAAAATGATTTATATTATAATTGATAAATGTATAATGCTAAGTACAACAAACTAAGCTTAAGGTATACAAACAGTGAGATGGTGAGAAAGTTAATGTTCCGCAAGCTTTGTGTCCACAAAGAGCACTTCAACCTTATAATTTAGTTGTAGCCATTTTCGGTTATCCCAAACATTAGCCTGTATAGTATAAGAGAACCAACCAGCTTTGTGATTATTGCTGGAGGCGACAAAAGCGCTTCTGTGAACCGTGGCCCCCTGGCGAAATAAATTTTAAAACAGTGGAAAACGATTCAGAAATGCATAGAAGCGAGCTTGGTCATTGTATGGAAGATTAGCAGGGATTTTCAGCAACGCCTCGACGTGCCGCTTCTTACAGTCCATTGTTCCATCTTCTTCTGCTAAAGTCGCTTTCACACCTCCACAGAAACACGACCTCGTAAAGAGCAGTTGTTGTGTGCACTTTTTTTTGTAAAGCAGAGAACGGAGATTTTAGCGTAACGTATAGCCATAAAAAGAAAATATGAGTATACTTGGTTGAATGGAGGATGTTGTTTAAATGTTTATCCTGGACAGTGGCCATTGTTTGCGCTCGTTGTTGCGGACCTGGATCTGCTCCAGTGTTAAACAATCACCTAGTAACAAAGCGTCATATTCACTGCAAGTGAATTCTAAAGAAATGCGGCAGGACTCTGTATCACGCCAAAGCATTAGACCAGTGTTTTTCAAAATTTCACAAGGCAGGTTCATATTAGATGAAGTCTTTTGTTTCAGGGGCATATATTTCATTGTTTTCTCCTGCAACATGTTCTTCTCAACTGTTTGGTGCTTAGCATTTATATTAAAATACAGTGATACACCGCGTAATTCCAAGAAAGTTTTTCTCTGTCCTTTTTGACATTTCGTGTAATTATATGTACATTTAAAACAAGTAGAAACAAGTTTATCTCACGAATGAAAGATGCTTATCCCAACACGAATCCGTTACACATATTTCTCGTACAAAAAGCGATTCTTTCATCCTCGTGGTGTTGCTCACGACATGGTTTTTCCATGAATTTAATTTCATATTTCACATTTCATTCCTCAAACATGTAGAAACACCGAATGCTAATCGAAGGGTGTGGAACAAACTCTTGTAAAGGAAAGAAATAGAGGAGAAATTATCACAGTCTCAATGCATGAAACTGAGTATTTAAATAAAATCCTGAAGTTTTTGAGAAAATAAAAATTATCAAAACGTTTTGCATGTAAATGCTAGTTCGAGTTGGGGCTATATCTTGAGGATCTTAGTCTTGATTTCTTTTTCACTTAACATCAACTTTGGTATTCACTTCAGGTTTTATTTTTTGATTTAATCTCCCGACACAAGCGCACACGCATGTTTTCCAAACAGTAATTTTGCATTAAAATACATCAAAATATTTATTTGGAGTAATATCTACATAGGAACAATTTTCAAAGGAAAGTAACACTTCCTACCACAACCAAGGTTAGACAGTCAACTTTAATGCATTAAAATTTCCTACTACACAAATGGAATTTCCATAAAGAACATTTAATAATTAAAAGTTGCATTAACAGTAGTTTTATAAAAACTACTTAATAATTATATTCTTTTTCTCCTTTTCTTTTATACTCAGTTTAAATTACTAAACTATTCTACAATCTAACTGGCCAAAATTGATTCCTTTTGTGTTACTTTATATCGTCTATGTCATGTACATTTCTATACTCTGTACGTATTTGTGAACAAGAGTAAATAAATATTTAACATAAAATATTCCTGAATTATTTTTCATTTCAAACACCTGTCTGATAGTACAAATTAAAGACAAAAGATCAGAAATATTAAGAATACATAATATGGATACTCACATATCTATAGTAAGTAATGTGCGCTTTTGAATATTTTTATTAACAACTAGCTGACACGTGCGAACTTCTTACCGCCAATAAAAGTTGTCTCAACTTGTCTATATAAGTAAAACAAATTCCGATTTCTTATTTATTCTGTGATTTGTTCTGCAAAGTTACTATATATCACCACATTAAGAAACTTGGAAAATCATACAGAAGCTGTAGATCGTACTTCATGAACTGACACCTCAACACGCTGATCGTAGAGTGGATATCGTCAGCTTATCTCTAATTTCATGGATGATGGATTTGTAAGGAGGATTGTAACTTGTAAGGAAAAATGGGAATATTACCGAAAACCTGATGCATCGAAACATTGGCTTGATTCCCGCCAACTTACCAAAGACATCTTTAAAAAAGTAAGTTTGGTCCTAAAATAATGTGTGTCTGGAAGAATTTTGAAGATGTGATTCAAGTTTAAATACAAAAGTTACTACACTAAGTTAATCAACTTAAAGCTTTCTGATAAACAATATTTTTGTCATTTTTGTGGTTCGCAAAATATATAAAGATTATGGTTTTGCACGTACGAACGCGTGACGTATAATTTACAATGAGAGAAACAGGGAAACTCCAAGTTGATTCCGAAAACTTCCAACGACTGCCCTTGCAATTTATTTATTGCCATTGTAAATGTCAAACGCAAGGGAAATTGTAGCCGCTTAAAAACACAAGTTAAATCCATTGGAATCATCGGAATACGTGGGATCAATATATCCTCTCCTTTGTACCTTTTCTTGATGATTGTTGCCTCGATGACGTTATTCATTAGCTTTTCACAGCTAGTCTCGTTCCATTGCACAGTCGTGATTGGTTAATATCATGCAGCATGATCGCAACGGATCCTACTTTTAATTTTTAATTGTGAGGTGGAAGTCCACCAGGTAATTCTAATGAATTTAAAAACTCTGTTTGATAGTTGACTACTGTCCAGCAACGCAAAGAAGGTCCCTGAAAGGGCCTTACACAGTGGGACAAGGACAGCGAATGTGTGTGGCAGAGAACTCCTGCTACACAAGGAGCAGACCGTTAAAAACATGCGCCTTATTCACTCTGTACATTAAAACCGAGAAGATTTATTCACAAATTTAGAAGCCGTCAGAATGTTTTTGAATGATCTGTAACTGTACTGACATGGGGTGTCATAAACCAGTCCAGGGAGGGTGTCCTGCGTCTCACGCCTCGGAGACTATCTCTCCTGTGGAGGAGAGTACGTATTCCTAGTTTATAACTTTGTCAACTGATGTGTACGAAAACAACTCCCCGGGAAGAAATAAACCTTATAGAATGCAATTTCGACATACGTCTCGCTGCTCATCAGTGTGGTCAGTGGTTGACGTAGCTCGTCGCGCATTTGACTGACTTCTACGACCTAAGTCAGGTCGTCTTCTCCTTGTCAAAGTAAAAAGGTTTCCCCAAACTTCACAGTGTCACAAAGGAATTCAATTTATTTTGTGTCAATTCAATTCACAAATTCACTAGCACAAATTATAAAGAACGTCAAATTATGAATAAAGTATCCAAGGATTCACCAATATTTGGCAACAAATGTCTGTGGTTAAAATAGTTATAGTGTTATGGTGTTGTCATAAATTAATTTCGAAATTTTCGAAAGATGGTTGAAACCTTGGAGGAGGAAAACATAATTTAGCTGCAACCCCAAGAAACAATCGTAATAAATTTTAAATTCATTGGCCTGAATTTATGTTAATTAAAATGTGGTCTTTCAGTTATAAAGTTAAGGGGATCCGTCAGTCAGTTTTCCAAAACTCAAAAAATCTAATGATTTTTTGCAACGTGTTACCACTTGTTGTGCTTAAATATAAATGTGATCGTAAAAATTGGTTAAGAAGTAAGCGTTTCTGGATTATGCATGTTAAGCCAAAGTTAAGATTGTTTTGAAAATGCTGTTTATGACCCGCTTCTTGATAATTCTGAAGCGTTTCATGTTTATGTTTCTTGTTGAACTAAAAAATAATGTTGATATAATATACGCTTTTAAATAATATGTATTAAAATAGATAATTTCTTTCTATATAAATTTTAAGGCATGTTTTCCATCTGTTGGCCGTTTTGGTTATCATTTATTGGGAAATTTTTACCAAGGTTTTAAGGTTTAATTATTGAAAATGCAGAAATGTGAAAAAAATATTACAACCCAGAAAACCACATCGGAAGGCTAACTCATGAAAATTGGTCTGAAATTCTGTTTTATATAATTTAGAACTGGATAATATATATGGAATGTGTATATATAATGTGATAGTGGATTTCATTTGCACGCATCTGAAACGTTTGTAAATGTTTTATATATGTTGGAAAAAGCCTAAAATATGCAAATATGCATTTCACTCTGTTCAGTGTGATTTAAAATTCCGGTTAACCCTCAATTTTATTCCAATATAAAGCACATGTCACAAAAAATTTCCAAATAATTTGATTTAAAACTAAGCTTTTCACAGATCGATGCTCCTTAAATACCTTAAATATAAGAATGAAGTAATTCTCTAGTCTTATATTTTAGAGAAAGGTACAGTATATTATTTTTACTGTATATGTGACGTACAGAAAGTACAGAAGTTATTGTATTTCACCGAAAAATATGGATATCGAGATTTCACAGGTAATACAGGTTCTGATGCCCCCTGACTCCAAAGGGTATTTTTAGAAAAAACTTTCTTTGGTGCGTGTTTTTGAACAATAACTCAGTGTTAAAACGCTGTTAAATAGTAAATCTGATATTTGAATTAGATTTAACGCAAAAGTTTTCCAAAAAAGTTATCATACTACATTTTTCTGATATCTTCATGACAAATGAAATATGTGTATTGATTTATTTGCGGATATCTTCTGAAGTTCTCTTTAATCCGGGTACCTTTGAATAGCATTTAAACTGTAAGAGATACACAAACTCTTATATTCAAAATGTAGATATAGTAAAAGGACAGAGTAAATTTCAATTGTAATTCATGTAATTGCTTTGATTTGTCAAATACTTATACATTGTTTAAGTAGTAATTCGTTAAACTTTTTGATGCTCTAACATGCAAAGAGGATGGAGTAAATATCATACAATTTCTTAAAAAATTTGACTACTGTGTACTCCCATTTGCATTGTATCAATAAGGAAATATATGCCCGCCTCGGTAGCGTGGTGGTAGCGTGTCTTCCTCAGTTCAGGAGGTCCCGAGTTCAAATCTCGGTTAGGGTGAGTTACCTGGATAAGGTTTTTTCCAGGGTTTTCCCATATCCTGAAAGACAAATGTCGGATAACTCTAAGCTCTATGGACCCTGGGCTCATTTGAGCTCATTTCACCCATTCCATTCACCGTCCGATATGACTTAACGTTGGAGGACGTAAAATTAAAAATAAAAAAAATAAATAAAAAGCTTGCGGAAGAGTAAAGGAAAATGGTTAAGAAGCGTAAATAAATTAAGAGGGAGAAAACTGAAGAAATAGAAGGTAAATATAGACTAAAATTATGGGTAAATGGCCAGGGAGCCCAATAACTAAATACCCCATAAGCACAAGGTAGCTGATAATATTTGAAGCTAAATTAGGAAGAATTAGAGTGGATTATTGTAATTGTGCCAGATCTGTATATAATATTTGGGCAGATATATAGTATTATTAGTAATATCATTTATACCATTAATATAAAGTAGGTAAAAGAAAAACTTTTTAAGAGCACTTTTTTTTTTTTTTCAAAAATTTACGTCCTCCATTGTTGTCGCATCAAACGTGGAACGAACTAAGTGAAATGATGCTCAAATAATCCCAAGTTTCATAGAGCTTAGAGTTATACAATGTTCATCTTTCAGGATAAAGAGAAAAACCGGAAAAACCTTATCCAATTATCTCACCCAGACCGATATTCAAACTCGGGACCATTGAACGTGAGACAGACGCGCTACTAATGCTACAGAGGAGCACGGCCTGGTGTCTGTTGTTTAGAGAACGTCATGCAAACGTAAACTTAGTTGTATATTAGTATGACCGTAAGAGAAAATTTTCATTAATAAATATTTTATTTTTCGATGTGTACATTTTGAAATGTAATAACTTTGTTTGGATTTTAAGACAGTATCTAGGAAGTAGTAAAGAAAGGCGTGATAGTGTAGGTAAGTAAATCTGTCACATTATCTCCTCTTGTTTACAAGCAGCACCTTAAAATTGCTATTGAACCACTGCCAACGAACTCTTACAGCGAACATTTGCCTAGCGTCAAGCGGTTATTTTCCGGTTACGTCTCCCCGGACACCTTGCTGGCCGGCGATTCTTTCTCCAATAATCCCCCATGCAGAGCCGATCCGACGACGTTTATGGCCCTTGACAAGCCCGTTCTCGGGCTTTTACTCCACCCTGTCCGAGAAAGCAAGCCACTGGTCGCTGTATTAGCAAGAGTTAAGTATGTAGGACATTGCAGGCGGGTTGGTTCTATTGAAAGCTTTTCCTACTTCATCCCTTATACACCTTGTGCGATATCCACCGTTTTACAGGCGTGTTAAATATTCATGCTCGGTACTTGTGACCTCAAATTATCTACTAGGGGAAACTCAACTTAGGTCGAGGGAGTGAAGAGGGTTGGTCGGTTGCTTAGGAAAGGAGAACAAGAGAAGTGTGAGAGGGAGAGGGAGGTGTGAAGAGCAGGAGCTGCCGAGAGAAATGAGGCACATAATTACACTGTCGACTCCAATTTCTGGCGGCATCTTGCCTAGTCAGGGGGTAGTATAGAACATGAGTTATTTAGCGTTATAGTTGTTTTGTATGTTGGCAACAAGGCTTTGCTCAGATCCCTTCTGTCGTCATCTTTGTCTCTATTTCTTTCTCCTCTCGGTGTACATGAGGATATAGGTTAGCGAGTACATCTTTCCTTTACCTTATAGACTACCCTGTTCCGTGTTAATTAACTGCTAAAATGAGTCGGACAGGCTAATGCAGCTTCTCTGTTCTCAGAAATGTGAAGATAATCTCAGATCAAATTTCCTTTATGTTCGAACGCTACCTCGGTTTTTGCTGTTTTTACTTGAAACATCAACCGGGGTTTTGCTTCTACCAGTTGCTTTTGTGATGATGCTGTTAAGGTGCTCCAGCTATAAGATAATCTCTCTCATCAACTCTACCAGATGCAATAGCAAAGATGTCATTAAAGATGGTACGGTTGGATGTACTGAGCATGCGCAACAGTTCTCTTTCTGCAAACAAATGACGAGTACCCGAGGCAGAAAATCCGTTGACTTCCACATTCTTAGCCTTCGTCTGATACGAGTAAACATTTTTCAGCTCACGTAAACTCCACTAAAATAAACATCTACCCTTACTAATATCAGAGACTTTTTAGACCAAAACGTTAGTAAGAATGATCCGCGGTAGCGTGCGAGACTCGCATTCGGGAGGATTCGGTTCATTTGCAATTGATATTTCAACCTATTACGTACCTCGTAACTGTTTTTCCGGCGTTTTCCCTTATCCTGAAAGACGAATGCCCTGTAACTCTAAGCTCCATGGTCCCTCGGCTTATTTGAACATCGTTTTTTTTTTCTTTTTTTTTTAATTTACATCTTCCAGCATTAAGTCATATCGGACGATGAATGGAATGGGTGAAATGATGCTCAAATGAGCCCAGGGTCCGTAGAACTTACAGTTACCAGACATTCGTCTTTTAGGATAAGGGAAAACTCGGAAAAACCTTATCCAGGTAACTCACCCTGACCGAGATTATAACTCGGGACATCTTGCACGTGATGCAGACACGCTACCGTCTACGCTACGGAAACGGGTAATCGTTCAATATGCCTCAATATTGGAGGCCGTAAATAAAAAAGCCTATCATTAGTTCATTCATGATAGCTGGGAACTTGTAGAACTGCCCATCACAAGAAAGCAAGTGGGGCCTGAAGAAGGAGAGGGGTTTGAACTGTTTATCTACTGTAGTAGTAGATCTGTTTACTACGAAATAGTGTATGACAGTGCATATGAATCACCCATGCTGCCAGATCTAATGCTCGTTTCAGTAACTGCAGTGACAGGTATTATGTATGGGAGAGTTATGCATTTTACATGAACATAGTATCCTTATAATATCCAGGAGGCGAGCATAAACACATCAAAAGAGATTACGTTACACATTCCTCTGGCTTGCCTCCTTGTTATGGACAGACAGTACTATGCTTCTCTTGTTCATCAAACCGTCTCGGAAGACCAGCAAGTGTTCAGCGTGTAGCGATTGGACGGTGGGGGTGTGTTTGTGAAGTTTCTCCCTGCCATTGATTGTCTTGCTCATGAACCCACCTCTGGGTACTCAATGAAGCGGTTTTACATAAGGATTCGGGATTTGTGAGTGTGCTTGGACAGCGTAGGATGTATTTATTCTGAATATGTTAGGGAACCCGTCCACGCTGGCTCACGTCATCTCTGATATCTGGTGGCCTTTCAAGTCTCTCCCTCATCCCTGTCTCCCAGAGATCACATTTGAACCCCAAAGCCGTATTAGCTTACATGAGGTGCTGTGACCCAGTTTACGGGGACCGCCTTTAATTCTTCCCGTCGGTCTATTTCGCTCAGTTGCTTAGGCATGGTCCACGATCCCAGATGTCACGAGTTCAAATTTGATGTTTTTCAGTGTGCTTAAAAGCGATAACTCCATGTCAGTAGATTTACTGTCATATAAAGGAACTGTGGTTTGAAAATTCTAGCACACCAGTGGATATAATCCTGACAGTTGATAATATCGTTATCAGTATATCCCTCCGTTTACTTTATAGCAAAGGAATTCTGTTAAATACAAGTTATGCACTGCTTCGTTCACCTTATATGTTGTGAATAGTTGGGAAAATGTGAAATTATCTATTTAAGGGGATAATAAAGGTTCTATTTTGTCAATTTTACATTTGTTAAACTCATGGCCCATTACCATTAGAAACTACTTATGATATTAAATTGATATGTTTATAATATAATGAATGGAGATTTATAACTTCATAGGTAAATTATGTACTTTATATAAAGTAAGATCGTAGATATATATTCTTATTATACTACTTTTATTAAAGGTTATCAGGAGTTATTTTACAGGAATGAATGTCATTAACTCACACGAGGGTTAGGAGATATATAGAGATTAGAGGAAAGGAATACATTCGATGTGGGTAAATTACTAAAATGCAGAATAGAAGATATAGAAAGACAGTAAATATGGGGAAGTCTATAATATATGAAATCATTACAATTTTACAAGCAAATAAAAGTAAATTGTGGACGAGAAGCATGTGTAGGTTACTGCAATAGACAAGAGAGAGAAGGGTTAGCTTGGATGAGAACAGGAATAATATTTCTAAGAGGGATAAGGGGTAGGGAAAAGGGAATTTGTGAATTGTGTGGGGGGAAAAGAAAGCATAGAACACTATGTAACAAAATGTGAGGAGGTTGCAATATGGAGAAAAAAGGTTAGGGAAGAAAAATGGGAGAAAGTAGAGAAAAGGATAGTAGCTATAGAAATGTTAACGGGCAGGGAGGAAAAGAAGGTGAGTTCTTGCAGAAAGTAAAAGAAAAATGGGCCTCAGGTTTAAATATACCTTTCTAAAGCGTATATTGTGAACGCAGCGTCAGCAAACGCTTTCCGACGTTTTCCGAATATAATTTGTTTCTGGTAGCTGCTCATTTTGTTTTTGGTCTAAGGTGTAAGACAAAATAAAACGAGGTTCAACACCTAAATTATTTAACTTAAACTTCTTTTAACTATGTGATAAGAATATTTCTTCGCCCAAAATTACCCTTTACTTGTACAATTTTTCGAATATATTGACTTTAAAAAGGCGCTAAAACAATGTTAGGAATTTTCTCTTCATCCTCAATTCAGAAAGACTTAAATAGTGTAGCGTGAAATAATACTTATTACTTCCCAAAACTAAACTCATGCTAGACATTATTACTTACTGCCTTATAATATCTAAGACAAAAAGTAATTACAGGTTTTCATTAATAGCTGTGCAGTATAATTAATAGTTTAATCTGGAATGTTAGGGTGGTGTACAGTGCTTTATATTGCATTGTTGATCCATATAATTAGCAATCTGTTTTCTAATTTATTTGATAACTAATTAAAATATTTATTGTACAATTGTGTTAATAACTGCCTATTTTTCAAGATTGATTAAATGTTGTGTTTCCTGTACTGTTATTTTGTCTAATTTTACTATATAAAATTTAAACCAATCTATAATGTAAAATCCAACTCAAATAAAAATTATTTTGCAATTTTTCCTGCGTCAACCTTTACAATTCTTATACAGTTATGAGTCATTATAAAGTAGGCATGGAGTAAAGCAAATTCTGTATATTTCATTAAATTTAACACCAACTGTATTATTAGGAGAAGATAATTGATCTCATCTCGCCCAATGTATCTGTTTGGTGGTAATACGTCACGTGGGAAAGGTAGAAGGAAGAAGAATAAAATCAAAAAACCAATATATGTCTCAGGGGTATCATTTTATACTCCTGATTAACGGTGGTGATTAAGCCACTAGTGCTTAAATGAAGCTCCTGCTTCTTAGATCTTATATACGGAGTAAGTAAGAAGTATGGAACAATGCTTGTAACTTTCTTGTTGTAGTTTCGTAAAGTGGTAGTTTTTTTAGAAAAACTGTAGGATATCAACATGCTTTCATATTACTATGTGAATAGGGCGTGAACTTTTTAATGGCAACTTGTTTTGTTCTTCCTTTTTATGGTTCTCAGGCCTCGGAACGTACAGATGGTTGTAATTCAAATTTTGTGTTTCTCAGGTTTCGGAACGTACAGTTATATGCTTTATTGAATTGTAATTTAAATTTTGTGTTTCTCAGATCTCGGAACGTACAGATAGATGCTTTTTTGAATTGTAATTTAAATTTTGTGGTTCTCAGGTCTCGGAACGTACAGATAGATGCTTTTTTGAATTGCAATTTAAATTTTGTGGTTCTCAGATCTCGGAACGTACAGATAGATGCTTTTTTGAATTTTAATTTAAATTTTGTGGTTCTCAGGTCTTGGAACGTACAGATAGATGCTTTTTTCAATTGTAATTTAAATTTATTAGAACGTATTACATTACATGAAATTTAAAGCAAGAAAACACATTCATAACAAAATGAGTGGTGCTGTGCTGTAACACATGATGAATTCACTTCAGAAGGAGGTAAAAATAGCCTCCATTTATTACCAAACAATGCCAAAGTCTCTCTTTGAAATCAGTTGAAGCTTCCAGCAACACTGTTCGCTTGATCAAATGCATTTCTTGCCAAATTCTTCGATTTAACTCTACAAGATTTCTTGGTCGGTCTTTGTAAAACCTCCACTTCAAATATCCCTACAAGAAAATGTCTAAGGGATTAAGGTGGGGAGATCTTGATGGTCATTCAATACTTCCTCTTCTTCCAATCTATCTTCCTGGAAATTCATGATTTAGATAATTCACCACTTGCCTTGCATAGATTAGATAAATGTGAGTTTTCTTCCACTGATAATATAATATCAAGAGCTTTATCACTGTCTGTAACTCGTTTCCGCCTTCCAGACCTTGCCTTACTTTTAACACTTACAGTTTCATTCAATTTCTTCAAAATTTTGCTTACCGTAGAATAAGTAATCCTTACTTCTGGATGCATTTCGTTAAACAGGACACAAACCTCTTCTTGGATCCTCCTCCTATCACCATATCCGATTACCATTATTATTTCAATTCTTGCTATAAGTTTTGCCATAACTACCTACTTTCAGGAAGATTTTGAAATGAAGTAAGCATTGTTGTCCTTATTAGATTAGCTTTTGTCTGTATTTGTTCAATCCAAAGCCACATACTGAAGTGGCCTACTGTATTGGTTAATTCAAAACTTACTCAATATGAAGTAACGATAGGCTTTCTTTTGCTCAGTGCACATTTAAATTACGGGTACGTTCTGAAACTTAAGCCTGGAGGAGTGCAGAAAAAATAAATGTTTCAAAAACCAAAAATTGAAAAGAAAACTTACACCCTTTATTTGTAATCATAGTCATTTGATGCAATGTTGATATCTTACAGCTTTCCGAAAAAAATATCACTTCATACAGCATTGCTCCATACTCTTTACTCACCCGGTATAAATGATCTCATTAAATCTGTAAAAGTTACAAAAATACGATTCAGAGAAAAAGGCTTTTTGAGGGTCCTATTCGTTGATATTGCGAAGGAATCTCGGATCTGTTGCAAGGACTAGAAGTTACTTGGAATTGCATAGGTGCTTGCTCACCTTGCCATCTTGAAGTCTCAAGGTTGATCCTCTTTCGGATGCTGTTTGTTTTTGAAAGTACTATATGTTATAACTGTACCCTATCCCCTTTGCTTATGAGCGGTTAATGAAGGCAAAAGTAGGGCATGCATGCGTTTGATTAGTTACAGCCACGCTACTAATGATATGTATTTGTTTCTTTCTCTCACGATCCTCGCAGATACGCTGTCGTTTTTTCCACTTCACTCTACTAATAGGTGAGGTTTTACCTTTTTCTGTTTTCGAGAGTGTTTGTGTGTCTTATAAAGCCGAATATACTAATTTTTAATTGGTTTGTTTCCAAAACTTACTTTTTTCAAAACATTTATTATCCTTTCCCATTTTAATGCTTTAGTATGGCATTTTCTTTGAGATTGCTTTAGCTATATAAACTTGCGTACTTATTGTCATATTATTTTTGTTAAATCATACAATTCAGTTTTCGCTACAAGATACAAATATCATGAAAAGAAACTCTGACTTTTCAGCTCTTATTATATTAGGTCTACTAAACATAAAAGGTATTTTATTATTTCTTTAAATAACTGGAAAATCATGGAAATTTTGATAATTTGCGTTGAAAATAAAATTTGGAACAATTTATGCATTCTGTTTATTTTAAATTGCGATTTTAGATTAACAAGCTCAAGTCGTAGTAAGAAACAGATACACTGCATCCAGTACGTCCCAGTAGGAGATTCATAACATACTGATCTGTCATGGCAGAGGTATGGAAGTTCGAAATTGAACTTTCACGCTCATTAACAGTGAGAGAATGCGAGGACGAAGGATCAGGCGAGAGGAGACCGAGGGCAGCCATCCCAAGGAGTCACAACAGTGCAGAAGGCAGGGTCCCCTTTCACTTAAGATATAAAATCTACTTTAAATAAACTTAATTATTTGCTGCTCTTCGGGAAAAAATTTCACCAAAAGGAATTCTTCCTTCGTCGTGGTGTTTTTATTCCATTTTTTCAGTCTGTTTAGGATAGTTCCACTACATATTGTTAGTGTCTGAGAGATATTTTCCCCAAAAGTTTGGGATATTTTAATGTATTTCATTAAAACAGCACGCGATATATTATTGCTTTAGAAATAAACATCTGCTAATCTTGTGAAAAACCAAACATTTAATTTCGGTTTGCAGTGGAGTAGTTAAATATGCTAATGCTTCACCCCATTCATACAGTATCTGAAGTTAGACTAATCTTTACTGAATCAAAACTCTTTCAATGCAACCAAAAGCAGGTCTAAATTAGAAGAAGAGGAACTATTTTTTAATACCTTATACAGAATAAACTCGGCTATAAGAATGTTTGCGAAGCTGGACAGCAGGAGCGGTAGCGTTGTTGCTTGCATTCGTAAGTTATAAGTTCGATTCTCGTCGTGGACCTTTCAGATCCTCGAGCTTTTCCTTGGGTTTCCTTGGATTCGAAGACGAAGAAAGGATAATTATTATATATGTGAATTTCCTTTTCCTTAATTTCATCTCCTTTTCTCCTACACTTAATATTTCATCTGGTTGGTTAACTCTGATTTATAGCCTTACTGTAAGTTTCGGCATTTATGCAGTTGTATTTATGCTTCTTCATTAAGTTATACAAAAAGGATATTAAAAAAAGAATATTAATCCAGGATTGCTACATATAAAACGCTGAGTGGTTTTCCACATAAATAATACTAGAGGCAATTTGGTACAACTCATTAAATACTCATCCCATTAAAATACACAAATGGAAAAATCTTGTTGGTAGAATTGTAACTGTATTCTTCGTGATGTAAATATCTCAATATATTAAAAAATGGCTAAGTTATTGCAACCTTTTATTTTCCTGTCACTGGCCTACAAAGGTTAAGTATTGAATTCAAACAGAAAATTCGATATCAAGGGATATTCATATATATTTAGGTCCACTGTACCCAAAATAATTTTACTAGTAAAATGTGTTAAGAAAATTGAAGAAAATAAACATCGAATAAACCCAGAATTTGATGTTTCAGTTTAATATCTTCAAAACAAGGTGGATAGAAGATTTTCTCAAAGCTGGCCATAACGATGTCTCAATAAAGTATGTAATAAAATTATTATAATACTAATCAGCTATATATCTCTAATTTTTAGTGAATAGCCTGCTAAATTCTCTTTATTTTGTAGACACACATAAGGGATAAGGATCCCTATACATAAGGGTTTGTATAAATATCAGGGCTTTTCAATCGTTTTAAAATATATAAATTTCCCGAGTTTAAAGTTTCAGTGGTATTTACAAAGCATTTTGGGTGATGTTCATTTCTTTCATTACTTCATTAGTCTAAAAAAGTGAATTTATGATATACAATCAAGTGTTTCTTCCATTTAATTCATATAATGAAGTGCCTGTTACTTAATTTTATATTATTTCTACCCAAAAGTTTATCGTGAGTAACGTAAATACAAGAAACAGTTTAATATGAATATTATAATTAACAAAGCATCATGAGAATCTGTAATGGGTAGGGAAAGTTGTGTTTGAATGGGAGTCATTAACAAGTTTAATTTATAACACACGATAATATTATGTATGTTAATGCTATGAAGCTTATTGTAAAGTGCATCACAATAAAATCAACCAAAACCGGTGTCGATAAGTTACGAACTCGTGAACTCAAAACACCGCCAGAGCCATTTTCCCCGATTGAGGTTTTCTTCAGATTTTCCTGAGGTACACACAACTGAATTCTTTTACCGCTTATCTTGATGGATTATGGATGTTTATTTCAGTGATTGGGATATTAACTGCATGTATGGTATGTGCAATTTATATATGATAAAGTAGGGTTTATTGCATCACGTTGCATGAAGAGAGCATGTAAATGTTTCATTGGTGATGATAGCAGAATAAAATAAATTTTACTCTCAAGATTTCACTTATAAAGTCGACTTATGCCTTTGCTTCATCAAAACTTCATTAATTACTACTTGAGAGACTCACATGACCCTGGTCCAAATTTTATAATTGCGTTGTTTTAATAAATATTTTAAAAACATTAGAAGTTTCATAATTCAAATGGCTTTTGTTTCTTTTCTAGCATAGATTCATTTGAAGTTTATAGAGTATCCCATGTGGGATTTTTATAATGTCTGTTAAAGATAAGTTAGTGGAATATAAAAGACCCGCATGCGGCATTTTTAAGAGAAATTAATTCGGTAGAAAACAATGTCTTAAATGAATGTTACACGTCTGATTGAAATTTGTGTATGTGATCGTTTCATTACATTAGCATATTCTGATAAAAGTTTGAGCTCGCTCGTTGGTATGCTTATAAAATGACCGATTCAAGAAGCATATTAGAATTTCTCTCATTTATAATACCCGAGAGCTTCAATGCAGATAAGCTACAGAGGTTTACAATTACAAAACTTTCTGTGTACCTTTTGTTTTAGAAATATGAGTAGCAGCACGTGAGCCCTTCTCGTTAGGATAATATAGGTGACTACTATGATCTGCAGCTGTTGTCAGAAGAAGCTGAAGAGCCTGACGAGCTCCCAGGACTCCGGAGCTAATTGCTGTTCCGTGTAGGACAGAGAACAGGACTTATCGTTCTGATACACGGGGGCTGTTCCGTTGAGACGCGGAAATACGGCGTATAAATCAGAAAGCTAAACGGCAGACTGGAGACTTGACTTACGGACTGGGGAGCACTGCATCTTAACTATAACGCTGTATTATTACAGCATTTAGCAACTAGAAGCAAGTCCGGGAGTGGAGGGGCAATTAAGGTTCCTGATATATGTCTGCAAGCCCACGTATGAGGGCGACAGAAGCTCCCTTCCATTCTTAAACAGAATCTTAACAAAACATGGACTGGCAGCTTTCGGTACACTCCAAGGCAAATTTTTCTTGGGTTTTTGCGGATCCATTAAATACAATTCTGGTACATGCAATCTACTCCAGCATCTTCACTTCTCTGTAGACACCGTTAAGAAGAGAAAATAATTACCCACTTTGTCAATCTCAAGAAAGAGAAGAAATCTTAATCCACTTGTCCTTTCCTATCACCTACTTATAATAACAGAGGGGGCACTACCCATAAGTTTTATACTAAGATTTTACTGGAAGTAGGCATTTTGAAATCTTCTAATTAAAATGTATGAAAATGCTGAAGTAGGTACATGAATATGTTCTTTTATGAACAGCGTAACTTAAAAATTAATATCAAACTTGGTAGTTAAAGATTCATTATTTATGTGGCTATGGTGTAGGGTGTAGAAATGAAATGAAATATGTAGTGCTTAACGCTTAATTTTAATACACACGGCACTGAAGGCGGTGACATTGATGATACATGAGAGCAAGATGGCACACCGGTGGAGTGAGATGGCGGGGGAAACCGGAGATCCCGTACAAAACCCGCCCACTGCCGCGTTGTCCACTACAAATATCACTTTGCAG
Organism: Mantis religiosa; assembly: GCA_030765055.1. Lineage (NCBI taxonomy): Eukaryota > Metazoa > Arthropoda > Insecta > Mantodea > Mantidae > Mantis > Mantis religiosa. Next base: position 64,993,034 of record CM060954.1, read on the forward strand.
TCGGCTGGATTTAACCGGGAGCGCCTTGGTGAGAGTCAAGCGGTCTAACCACTGAGCCACGGTGCAGCCTCTAACCGCTCAGCCACGAGGCGGTCAGTAAGTTATAGAGCATATAGTAGAGGGGCCCTATGATATATACTGCGACAACTGCCGTCCAGTAGAAAGGATTAAACAGAAAGTACAGGAGGCTATAGTTCAGAGATGCAGTTATAATTCACTAGCAGTTTCAGACTTGAAGTCTCGCCTCAGTCCTGGAACTTTCCAGAAGAATCCGTTATTCAATCATATCTTTAATGCTTACGGAGAGTACTCTTTCCTTCGAGCAAGCTTCCGTGCCATTTGTCTGATACCACTATAAAACGTAGCACATTCAAAACATGAGACAAAATTGAATTAAAGGAATATTCAGAAAATAAATCGTGGTAGATGAGCAAGCGGCACAAACCTATCAAGGAGACAAAAGAAGAAAGAAATATGACAAACGCAACGTAAAACCGAGTGAGCTTCCGGAACCGAACTCGGGACCAGAATGACAGCCTCACACGTTACGTTCGATAATTATATATGGTAAGTAAGTGAGAATTTTCGAGATATTCGATCCATAGGGAATTTGTCATTATTTATACCTTTAACTTCCACAATTGTATGAACTTTAATTTGTATTTAAGAATAATTTTAGCGCTTTTAGTTAAGATACCGATGAGGAATAATTTTACTTATTGTATCAGAGGTTTTTTTCTTCGTATCATTCTTTTGAACTTTTATTGTATTCCATCCAAAAGGCGATACACAAATTTCACCAGAAATAATGAATCAAACAAATTTTGGAAAAGGTCTGCTCATCCAGTACCTATCTTTTATAACTTAAAAAAAGAAAAAAAAGTTGGTTAAACCAGAAAGTTTATATTTACATTTAATGATGCACCACAAGATTTTAAGGAGTAGTCCTCCAACCAAAACCTTCCATCTTTAGATACAAAATCTTTCATTAATTTTGCATATCTCCAAAAATTATTATTTTGATAAAAAGGTAATACGTTTATGATACTTTCACAACAGGTGCAATGCATTCATATATCTTAAATTTTTTGCGAATGGCTGGCAAAGTGCTTTTAATTCTGAATCAGTTTGTATAATTGGTTCCATAAGAGATTTTTACCATACAAAAGCTGTGAATATCGTTAAAATACAAAACTTAAGTACGATAGTATCTGTTGTATGTTAACAATTTCTACCTATTATTTGAATTTATTGCTATCTCAAGATAAGAACCACAAGGAATGCTAAAATTTTATACTGAAAATCTATCTCCATTAAAAATAACTGTACAGTACAATAACATTTTGTAACAATAACTTTTAGAAGAGCACAATCATATGAATATAATACATCAGAACATTTTAAAATTATGTAACAAGTGCAGTGAAGTTCTATTACTCCGCAGCATTGAGAGATGCCTAGCTTTTTCTTCCTTCTCGGGGTGATGTCCTCCGGAGAATCTCCTGGACCAGACGGTCATTTGATTCACTGAACTCACAAAAGGGAGTTAATAGTGAAGGAAACCGCGCTGTGGAGGGGACAATCTATTCCAATCTGGATGAACACTGCTACTACACTCCGGACGTCTTATGGTTCAGGAATGCATTCTTTCTTGTTAATTTCTTTATTACACCTATGAACTCTGAAGGAGAGGTAGACGTGCTTACAAGGCAAGTCCAACATCATTGCCGTTATATAATATGTGTTGCAAGGAGTAATTCACTGTCTTCCTACATTTCATTCTACTTCTTTATAATGTGAAACAGCTATAATGCCGCTTTGTTCGTTTGTCCGTCTGCCGTGTGCAAGAAATGACTTCCTAAACGGTCACCTCTGTAGCGTAGATGATACCGTGTATGCTTAACGTTTAATAAGTACTGAGTTCGAATCTCGGTTAGGATGAGTTACCTCACCCTAAGGTGATAAGGTTCTTTCCGGGGTTTCCCTTATCCTGAAAACCGGAAGTCCGGTAACTCTAAGCTCTATGGGCCTTGGGCACATTTGGGTATCATTTCACATTTCATTCATCCGATATGACTTGACGACTAAAATTAAAAAAGAAACTCCCTAAACACTGCAGATTTATTATTTGTACGTGGGAATTATAGAAAGGGTGGCTACGTGGCTCGCCTTCAATAGGTACTGGGTTTGTATCTTGTCGATCTCCCGTCCTGTCTTTGGTTTTTCCTTATTTTTCAGAATGTCTTGGTAGTTTTCTATCTATTAGGATTTTCTTCCCAATTTTCGTGGACTTCCGCAGGTCAGTGTGATATATCCAACTGTGACGTATAGCAATCTGTGGTTTCTTCACTTCATCCCGTCCTCCCGTCGCTAATAGCAACAATATATCTATGTACTTTGCAGTAGGCGAGGATCCCTCTTCCTTGTTTAATCTACACCTATGTGAGGGCTTGAAGAAAATTGTCAACTTGTTTAAAATTTGATTTTTATAAAACATTTTATAACTAGTTTTCAATTCAAACACATTTAGATTTATTATATATTTCCTTATAAATACAGTGGAAATAAGAAATTAGCGATAATCACAACTTTTAAGGGCTTATCGCCATATCATATTTTTGAAAACCTGACAAGGTTTTACTACTTACTATATATAAGCAAGACCCAAAATAAAATTGTAATGATCAAAACTAAGGGCGATAACCATCAGCTACCATAGGGTTATTGTTATACTGATCAGGCAGTTTAATTGCCACAATTGTTGCTGCCTCTACTGTTAATGCCAGTGGCAAATTTCCACATGCTATAATTTAAACCTGTTCAAATATAACGTACGTTTCTAGGAAAACTATATAATCTAGTTGAAACGAAGTTAGCCCTGTAGGAATGAATCAATATTGTAATTATTATGAGTAATTAATATTCCCTTATACTTTAGAAATCTTATTTTCTATTTTTACTGTGTTGTTTGTTTACATTTTAATTCGGAAATGTGTATATTTTATTTTAGATAGACTAGTAATAAATAGGTTTGTGTCCCATAGTGATAAATGAAAAACCTAAGATTACAAAATGAAGTTCTTATTTTAGATTGTTTTTTGTTGTATTTTCGTTGTATAAGTGATTGATAAGTGTATTTTTTGAGAGCTCAAGGAAGCTGAACCCTTCTTCTCTAATTGTTTTAACTAAAAATGTTTTAGGTGATATCACGTAAAATAGAGTAATTCCTAAGCTATAGTTGACTCTAAGGAATGACTCTGGCCAAGTTATGTGACAGTGCCTTGTTGATATCCCAGCGGACGCCGCAAGAAGTCTAAGTTATATGAAAGGGAAGGAGAGTAGGTATGTCCAATATCGTGAAATAATGTGAAATACGCTGGTATCCCTCTAATTCCTGCTGGGGTTTGAAACAGAAAGAATGAGTCGCATTTTTCGATTGTCTTCCGGGTAACTCTGCAACAGGGAGCTACGAGTCACTTGGGAATGGGCTGGACTAGCGTGGCATCATATCCCCCATCTGGGGACTCACCTGTCCCCGTGAACCACGGCCCAAGTTTGCTCTCTTGGGAGGATATATGTGCTTCTTACTTTCTGTACATCACCGGCCAAATGTTGATCCATGCAGTACTTACTTCAAACAAGAGTATCCTAATGCAACAGAAGAGAGAATAACCTTTGGTCAACTCTATGATTCTTCTTTCTCTCTTACATTCATTGTTACAAATACAAAATAAAATATGGTTGGCTTTGCTTAGTAATCACGTGTTGTTTACAATATGTAGTCAAGGCATAAATATATCGTCACAATATTTACAATTAGTCTTTAATATTAGGGGATTCCCCCTTATGAATGTTAAGTTTCATACACGTACGTCTTACAACAGTGTTCTGTATTGAACTATGTTTACATAGTACAAAAACCTTTTGGTAAACCTTGGAAGATGCTAAGCTGTTGTTTAAGCTAATATGAGTACGAAATTGTGTATTACAAAAGAATATATATTACAAAACACTAATATGTTATTAATAATTCAAACATGTCTTTTAACCGCAAACATAACCTGAAAAATGTCTATTCTTACAACATTTGTTCTCCAAATTTCTGTTTATCTTTCTGGTTTCCATTAAATTTCTAAATACAGATTCACTTTCTGAAGAGGATATGGGCAATATATTAACCACAAACATAACCTCAATATAATGTTTATTATTACAGTGTTTTTCTCCAAATTTCTATTTATCTTTCTGGTTTCCATTAAATTTATAAATGTAATATACATTACAGTGTACCAAGAGTTTAAACTGGGTTTATTGTAATTTAAACTTTTGTTTGCTAAAACTTTTACACATCACAAGGAAACTCCCAGTACCAGAAGAAACACTCTATTAAGAGACTTTAAATTTGGTATTTTACATACATAGATATTGCAGCATATAAAGTTTATTTCGGTGTAGTCGCTCCAAAGTTAAAATTTTGATCATTATTTTGACAGTCAAAGTACTACCTTTTTAAAAATAAGTCTTATAAAAATAAAATGTTAAAATAATGTTCGTCGTGAATTTAAACGCATATGTTAATACATGAATAGCTTTAGACGAATCAAAACCCAAATTCCAGAAATTAGCGATACCTATGCAATCTCCTTTTAAAACATAGGTCATTCTAGTAAAGTAATTCTTCCCCATTAGGGTCATTAATAACGTAAAATCTATGGTAGATATCTAAGTTTTTCCAACAACTCAAAATTAAGTTTTGATCAAAATTTGAAATAACTTTACAAGCATCTTCATGTTTTAGGACCAAACGGAATTCTTTGAAAATGCTCGTGTGGAATTTCGTAACACGACCGTCTTGTGCGGCAACTTTTCGGACAGGCTGCCATAGAGACTCGCGTATCCCACAGGCGCCAATTCATTTGTATTAATCAACATAAAAACCTTTTATTTTTAATTATATGGTTTGTATATACATACCGGATAATATTGACAATATTAAAATAAATGGTAGTTTTTTATAAAAATAGAAAAATAACGATTTGTAAATAGTTTTATAGAAAAACTCCTCCAAATTTAGAATCGGCAATCAAGAAGGTTTTTCATGTGTAACTGTTTAAATACACAAAATATAACTCTTAAATACTCATGCCTAGTTGTGTGTAAATAGCACGTAACATTTTCAAATTTGACTTTCTGGTAATCTCGTCTCCTTACGTTTTCACTACTATAAAATGTTAATCATGGTGCTTTCTTTATCTAATTTCTTCCAGATTTTCAGTATATGCTATTTGTAATTTTTTTATGAAGACTGCAAAACAATTTATATATTGTGTTCATTTTTATTTAGAGTTGCATAATTATTTCAGAACATTACAAATTCTTCGTTAAACATTTTAATGTTATTCAAAATAAAAACGTATATTGTACCCTATAAGTTTAAGTTTTCCAAATTTTAAACATGTATTCAATTTTAACATATAAAAATATTTTATTGAAACATTTGTACATCATATTTTTACAATTAATTTTATACTATGTTGAAAAAATCTTTGATAAAATGTGCAACTAGTCAGTTGAAATATGCAGAAATTAGCAATTTTAGTATCGAAAAACCGTAAAAGGAAATCGGACCTTAGTTCAAACACTGAATTATCCCATGAAAAAGAAGATAATGCTCCTAAGAAGTGAATGCATTCAGCCTGACTAGATTTAATCCTGCTCCTGTCAAGCTATTTCCTAAGTTATAGTGTAGCACTTAGTGCATATAGGAATCAAACGCTGCTCTCAGTTTAGGGGACAGTTCCCCTCTTGAGCAATTATATGGCACATAGCTACAATTGAGAGGCAAATGTAGCCTAATAGGAATCAGTCAATAGCTCATCAGCATCCCCTCCCCCTACTTCCTCCTTCATCCCCCTCACCCCTTCGTCTTAGCTCCTGGGGACGAAATTAGCCCGAAGATCTCCTGGGTAATCTGCTTATGAACATAATCCAGTGTTAATATATTACATGCGAAACATACAAATCTCATCTTTATGATTAAAATGTTTTTCTTTTGGCTGTCTGTTTGTAATGGATCTATTTTCCAGTATAACCCATCCAAGCTGCAAATACTTCTGCAGCTAAACCCTCAGATACTACTAATTTAATTGTCGTTGCCACAAAGCAGGCGAATTAAAAATCTACGTTGCTGTCTTTCTTTTAGGTATTTTAAAACAGCCTGCTAACACATAACTACCTAATCTAGGTACCTTAACATAAGGTCTTGGTCTACACATGGCTGTGTAAGGACTGGCATAGAAAGATGTTGTTCTAGTTGAAATACCACAGTTTGATTTAAATGTATTTAAAATGGTATATTATTAACTTTATTCCACAGATTGCGAAATTTCTTGTAAAATACCACACATTTCACTTATCTAGAAACATTGTTACTTACATCTCTTCTAGGGCAATGCAAGCAAATAACGCCACGTTACAGTAGTACAAAAAGTACTTTATTTATATTTATATTATATTTGTTTTTTTAATTGTTTACACTAAACTATTAATTTTTCATAGCAAAAATAAAAATATGATAACAGTAAGCTGCAAAGTAGGAGGTAGATTGAAAATTAAGAATCAGAAATATTAAGAACACAGATATGAGGAGGAGATCTAAAACGTTTGCTAAGATATTCATATAAATAGAATTTAATAAAAATGTAAATAGTATAATAATATTCTTAAATAAGCAGTCATTGTGTCCATGTGTCGGTTTGTGAACAGCATGAATGGAAACCAAAAGTTTGATATATAAATAACACTTGGAATTTAAGTCCACCATCATTCTATAATACTACAGGTTTCCAAGAAAGTTTAAAAAACTGGATTTCAGCAAAAGATCTTTGATTAAAATATTATGCTTTCAAAATATTTTCATGACAAATGACATGAACCTATATTTTAAGTTTCCTCAAAACAGTCTCTGAAGTCCTCTTCATTATGAATGAACGTTGCATAGCTAGTAAATCATATGTAAGAAATACTCAGTTTTACTGCACAAAAAACTATCATGCCTTTAGGGTACATCATTTGTAATTTTTACTCTTCCTATCTCTCTCTCTCTTTCTCTCTGTCTCTCTCTTTGGAGCAAACGATTTACGAGATATTTCTTGTTATTGACTTGAATGTTACTTTTCTTAAGTATAAACTTTTTGTTCGTTATTTTATCTCTTGCCTCTGTAATGAGAACGAAATTTCAAAGTTATGGCATATGAACCAGCTCCTAAAATATTTCACTGTCGCTTACATCCTACTGTACTCCAATATTTACATTTTAAGTTCAATAATTGCAAAAACATAATTTCTGCAAATATTCATCTCGATTAATTGAAGTAGATAAAATAATAAGTATTTGTAATAATAGGGATCAGATGAACAAAAGAACTTCAAACATCTCACAAAAATTAAGACAAACTTGGAAAAATGTACGTACCACTTAGAATTGGTATTCAGATAATAGTGACCGTAAAATGTTAGGCTAACGCCAAGCGATCTTTATAAATAACAAGCCATCTTTATACCTACATTAGAAAATGATTTATCTATGTCAAATAAAACGAGTAATTTTCCAGATACCTTTGACCGCACATTTTTGTTGTATTTCATCTTCAACAGTGCACATGCATGCAAATATATGTATGAAAATAAATACATGTATATAAAATGTATAGTAAGAGAAATACTGTGGTGCTTATAATGGAAATATAAGTTACACAGTTTTTATATAAATAGAAAAGAACTATGAAACATTTGAAGCCATTGGGTGAAACATTCTAATAAAATATGAATGACTTTGCTGAAAATGACAAAACAAGAGTATGATGAAATGCGATTAAGTAGTTCCTTCCAGTAGTTTAGTTGTGTATCTCTTAAATTGTTAAAGGAATTAATGTCATAGCATTAATTTAAGCATTTCTGACTCAAAACACGTAAAATAAACGGTTCATTTACTGAACCTTTCTGTGTTTCTAAGCTCCAATCTTCAATTTAGTTCAGAAGTAAAAAAGCTAGTTTGGCATTATACTAAAGGGCTAATTTGGACATTATCAGTTATCCTGTATTGCAAAGAATTTCTGCAGGCTGTTAAATTTCTGAATGTTTAAATTGGAAATAGGGTATCAATGAGTCCATCTCAATGAATCCATCTAGTCTCTTACCTTAATAATGTGAGATTTTGAAATATAGTTTTAACCAATGTTTATTTTATGCCCTTCTGAAAATATTCCTTTAAGGATGATTGCTATTTATTAGTTGATTTATAACTCTGGTAATTCGAGGGAGCGCTGACTTAAGCGTCAGAAATATATGTTCATTAAGAATAATAAATAAAAATAATTAAAGTAAAGTAAAATTTAATTAGTTGTATTACAATGAAGAAGAACTTCTAATTTTAAATTGATCTACCAAAATGGAGACCCGGGAATGATTTCAGGCAGATACTAAGACAGAGACTAGTCACTAAGATAAAAGGCTTAAATAAAACCCATTATGTTTTCTAATGCTAAGGAATGTTTTGTGCTAAAACCCTTGTTATGACCAACCTGATTGTAATATTCATGAATTTCTCGAGAAATTGATGATGATGATGATGATGATGATGATGATGATGATGATGATGATGATGATGATGATGATGATGATGATGATGATGATGATGATGATGATGATGATGATGATGATGATGATGATGATGATGATGATGATGATGATGATGATGATGATGATGATGATGATGATGATGATGATGATGATGATGATGATGATGATGATGATGATGATGATGATGATGATGATGATGATGATGATGGAAGAAGTAAACCGGAGCATTTCTGAGAGAAACCACTTGGACTCCCTATTCAGAAACATTATGTACAGAAGGCAACTGTTGACAGGCGACCTTTTCATAAAATAAATTCATAGGCATCTAAATATTTGATGAGGGCCTAACAATTTAAAACAAGATTAAATAATAACAAAAATATGTTTATTCAAACTGTTTAATATCGAACGTTAGTAGATATTTAGCAATTTATATCAATCAATGGTCTGAAAGGAGAGATTAAAATATATGGACACATTAGCTCATGTTGGTTCTTCTAGGAGATTACGTTTGGCATCTAGGATGGGGTTTTTCATAAGCAGTATCTTGAAAGATACAGAAGTTTGAAATGACGCTTCCTTAATTTACCTGTATAACTCTCTAACTTTAAATATGTTGTTGAACTTTTTATCCGAACATTTTAACTCTTAATATGGATTTCTCTCGCGCAGGAAGCAGTTCCAGCACATTTACTGCACTGTTAACTGCCAGTATGCTCGAAACTAGTTTTCTTAGGAACGCCTGATTTAATTTCCATTTTGGAATTAAGTTCGCCGAATCTTGATTAGATTCTCAAACAAAAGATAAGCGAGCAAACTTAAACTTGATTGTTTGATTTCGAGGCGATACTCGATTGCGTGACTAATCCAACCCTTTCGATTTTTTCCCCTGCAGGTTTGCATAACAGACCCTCTGTTTGGTTTAAGCGCTGTACAATCTGCTGGGATGCGATGTCTTGGTGCGCCTTCTGTCTTGAGATTGATGAAGTTGCCGCGTGAACCAGGATTATGATGTGATGGTGAGAGGGTAGCAGAGTTAATTCGGTCCCTCCCTCCCCCCTCTCACGTCCCGCAATCAGTCGATGTGTCTTCATCAAGAAACGTCACGTCACGTCCAAGTTTCGCTGCTTTTTACGTGATGGTACAGTTCTATTACCTCAAGGCTCACGGTTTTAACATTTAGAAGGCGCTGAATGGGGAGAGGGCGTGTAGGAAGTCGACAGTAATTTAAAACACTGACAAGTTTTAAAATTGTATGAGCTAAGATAATTGTCCTTCTGCCAACACACTATAAAGCAAGGGAAATGTAACAATAAAAAAGGAAGTTCAACGTCGTCCTCGGGGTCTCCATCTTACTCTTTTCTAGATGGAATATGATACTCTTGGAGTAAGATGATGGACTACAGGTTCATTTCCTTTACCACCAACCCCTCCTTAAATGTAATCTTTTGGAAAGGAATGCTATAAAGCTTCAAGAAATATTAGCAGGAAAATATTCTATATGTACTAATGAGGGAAGGGTTTCAGTTTGGACTAGGATTGCCCACAAAATAACGCAATGGTTACAGAAGTAACTGGCTACTCAGTTTTAGCAACATTTTGGTGAGTGTGGTAAACCCAAATAGTGGAATTATTGATTGTTTTCATCACTGGAAGTCGTTATCTAAAGTAACACTATCCCTTATGATAACTTAGCATCCTAATATAACAGGAATTTCAATTAGCTGCTTTGAGACTCTCCCCAAGGGGACCAGGGTTCTCCCGGAATAATCTCTTGCCTCTGTTGCTTTTTTAACAATAAAATTATAAAGCTTCAATGCTATTACAAATGGCAACAGTGTTTTATTGAAACATTAAGGGACATAAGCATCATCTAATTATACGTCATTACATATGTAATACATACATATCATGCGGAGAGATAGTCTTTTTGGCATTTTGCCATTTTAAATACATTTAATTTTTAAATGCTCATTAAATAGATATTTAAAGGTTTACAAATGTTTTGATATTTTCTCCAAATGCATTTTTCAACAATCTGTACCAGTGCTTTAATTGTTACTGCTAATGGATACTATTATGCTTTTTCTCCATTGGCATACGTGCCATTCTGTTACTAATTTTTCTAAAACTATTCCTTTGCTAAAAACAAGTTTTAATCATACATTTGGAGAATTTACTGAACAAAAATCTGAAAAGAAAGAAAAATTAATATCTCAACAAACAAATTAATATTTAAAAGATAATAATTTGTAATATTATTTCAGGTGTCTAAAACAAATGGGTGACCTAGTTTAAATTTTTATTTAAGAACGTTTGTTATGTTTTGCCAATAATTTTCATTAAGCTTTTTTAAAATATTTATAATTGAAAACCATTTATTACAGAAAACTAACTTTTCACATGAAAAATAAGACCTGAAGCTTTCCTGGTGACGAATATGCTCACTTTCTTCTCGGGCAGCAAGTCAGTTGAAAAGACGATTAGGTATCGACGTTTCAGGAGTGTGCAACTCTCCTATTTTGGCAATATGCAACAGTTACTGGGAGCGGAGAATTAAGGAGGCTTTGGCGATTTCCTCTGAAAGGAGCACGCTTAATCGTGATGCTGGATTTCAGTTCAGCTCCTCCTGGAAACAGGCCTTAAAATGGAAATCTGTCTATTTAAGAAGCAAAGATGAATACAGCTTGATAATGAAGTTAAGTAGCTACGTTTTTTTAACATAATTTTCTATACTCACGGCATCTCCTGACCTGGCATTACTGAAAAGTCTTTTGTTCAGCAATACGAATTTTGATAGTGTTTTGTCTTTGTTTATACTTGTGTTATATCCAATGTTCCATTTGTTGTTATTATAACATTTTATAAATATCCTAATGATGGGAGAGATGCACACTCCCGAAATGTCGATACCTAATCAATATTTCACCTGGTTTGCTGCCCGACAAGAAAGTGAGCATTTCACATGAGTAACATTAATTGTAAGAAAATTATATATTCATTATAAAATAAGTAACTTCAAATATATAGTATATTCAGTCCTAAGCTTCCTAAAATTGCAATTTATTTATTTTAAATGCCTAAGTATTTGCACACGTTAGATATTCTTGTAATCATAATTTGGTGAACATATTTTAATTACAAAATTTGAAAGCGTCACCATTTTATTTCCTTAAAAATGATTACCTTTTTGGTAAACGAATTCTAATGATATTTTCTCACAGTTCTCTGTTTTGTTCTACATATTTACTAAATTTGAAATATAATAACTGCACAGTTGTTTCTGTCTCTTATTATAAAGCAGGAGAAACTACTTTATTACCAATTTTAAATTTTGAGAACATATTTATGAGTACCTAGAAAACAAACCTAAAAGGTGACACTTCATCAGTTAAGGGAACAAAGCAAACTGAGCTGGGCTCTTCAAAACGAATAAACTACGAGGGCTGTTCAATAAAGATGATCATAATTTTTAAGGTCATAACTTTTCGCATTAAAATTCAATCTTATTACATTCTGTTAGCTTAATGTGAAACAAACACGTCGTAGTAGTTTCGCTGTTGTTACTCCTGGTTCCCGCCTGTGAGAACCAGGCAAGTTCAGCATCGCCTACCGCTGCAATGGAGGTAACATGCAGTTAAATTTGATGTTAGAGGAAGATCCGGAGTGTCTTTCAAACTCTGATGAAACTTGGCTACATCATTTTGATCCTGAGAGCAAACAGCAAACTCAGTGTGGAAATCTCCTTCATCACCAACCCCCCAAAAAGCAAAAGTGGTTGGTTCTACTGGGAAAGTTATGGTATCTCATTCTTTGTTATTCATGGAATGGTTTATCAGCATGTTGTACCTGCATACACATCAGTAACTGGATAATACTACAGGGATGTCATGGAAACAATGCAAGTCCATTACAGGCACAAAAGACCACATTTCCGTGAAGCAGGCTGGATGCTGCAGCACGATAATGCGAGACCGGATCTAGCCCCATGTGACTCTTTTCTATTCCCTAACTTGAAGAAACGCTTTCGTGGGAGGCATTATTCATCATCAGAAGTAGTGGTGAAGGCTGCGGAAGCGATTTTGAAGGAAATCTCAAAAACTGGTTTACAGCATGACTTTGAAGACTGGCAGAAACGCTGGGACAAGTGCATCGCATTCAGGGGAGACTATTTTGAGAAGGGCCATCAAAATTATGAGGATGATCATTGTGATCATTGTTTATTGAACAGCCCTCGTAGTAACAAAAGAATTACCATTTTATTACATCCAGGTGGCCTCCTGAAAGAATTCGCGCACTCCTGATATTTTTTGTTATTCATGCACAGCACTTTCACCTAAAATTTAATAATTGTTTGAATTCGTTTGGCTTAATTAACCCGGTAGTAAGAAGTGGCTTGGAGGGTAGAAAATAAGAGTAGATATTAAATTTAAGGAAGCTAAAGTAATATTGTTGCTCAATACGACCTGCTAAATAACAAAATCTGGCTCTTATTAAACTAAACATAAAAGATATTTCCACCGTATTCTTCGATTTATTCCATTTTCTGGGCAGTAAGTTCGGCCCCCGTAAATTCATTATGCCCAGTTTATCCCTTACCATCCCGTATGCAGGGAGTTAAATATGTAATTTATAACATTTTTCCCCTCCAACGAAGGAAAAAAATTTCTAAAGATACATGATGCATTTAATTATACAATTCATTATAAACACGTTCTTTGCAAAGCTTAAACATTTTTTCTCCTCTCTTCTCTTGCAAAAGCGTAGTCAATAGAAGGTTCCATTACACACTTGCTGCTGCCGGGTGGGGTTTGTGATAATGCCTGCGAATAAATCTAACATACACAACTCCTACTAGTATTACTAGTTAAAGGCTGTTTGCTGCCTGCTCTTCGCCCATTCATAACAATTTACCCCAGCTGGCACATGATATTAAAGCGACATCACATATTTATGGTTGGTTTCGGAGGGTGGGAGGAAGGGATGGGCACTGGACCCATAGTGCTGCTGTACACACACACACACACCCACCCCTACTACAACATTCTCTATATAATATCTCAGACTTGGTCAAGTAAATAATTTTCCTAACTATGGCAGCCCTGGTGCTGGCCCCCCTTCCGTCCCGCCGCCTGTAGAATCCCCCTCCCCACATGCCGCTCATACGTTCCAAGGGGATTAGTATATTACTCTAGTTAGCATTGTTCACGAAGAAGGGGTGGGGGGCATTCCTAGCTGTCCACCCTTTCTGCTGCCGGGGCTATCGTATCCCTCCCTTTGCGTCTCCCCGCCGCTGACGGTCCATTTGAGACGCTGACATCATCCACCACCAAGGAGCTAAATGACTGCGGCAATGAAGATACTTACCTGCGAGCGCAGCATCACAGGTGGCGACTCCGTGCACATCTACACACTATGAGGCAACAATTGTCGACATCTCATACTTCTTAATACCTGAAGAAAAAACTTAAGAAATAGAAAACAAAATAAAAAACAAGGAACTTTACAAAATGCGATTTAATAATCATTTATAACATATCTAAAATTCTCCTATCTTTTAAGTTTAATTGATATTGATTAATCCTATATTGCTTTTGAACATTTCGTTATATTGCTATTCTGTTTGTTTGTTTGTTTGTTTTTGTCTCTTATATGCCAAAAATATTATGCATTTCAAATGAGAAGGGTTCTGGAGTCCAGCTAATCAGATGCCGTATCACTCTCAGCGTTGCCAAATTATTACACCACTCTTTTTATATTTCCTTCTCTCTCTCGCATACTCATACAACATGCACGTCTGCTTGGCGCTAGATGTAAGAGTAAGCGAATTATATTTTACAAACTTTCACAATGATTCAGTTGCCAAAATCAAAATTGGAAATAGTATTTTCGCAAATTATGTATATGTTCAAATACTATAACTGTAATTATAGTTATGAATTAATTGTTTTTCTAATCCAAATGCGGGACACACTTGTTTTATCTACACCACACGCTTCACCGTAAGCCGTTGAGCATTTTTGAAATCGAGCTGATTTCTATATTCCTCATTGCCCAATCTTTTGTAGAACGTGTACACCTGATTATTGCCTGACTTCGCAATAATTGTCTTTTTTACTCGCTACTAAATTCACCCCAAGAAGCCATTGCACTATTTAACTCTTCCTCTACTGCTGTATAAAGAACAACTGAATGATATTGATCTCCAGTGTAAATAAACACTTCTTATCCAGCATTCATTCATAAACATAAGCATACAGCATTCCACAGGCTAGCTGGAAATGAAGTGTTTGCTCTTTCTCGAATTTAACACCTTGATTTATTCACGCTAATTATTTTATCACGTCATGTCAGTAGTTTAAATTTCAGTTCTGAGTAATTAAAAGTATATGTACATACATACACACCAACAACTTTGAACTCTGTAGAGTAAATAGAGATTACGAACCATTCATAAACAAAGGTATGTGACCAGACACGTTCTGCCAGGGCAGCAGGGAATCTATTGTTTCCTCTCGCTCGAATTGGCTTATTCAAAGTAAATCTTTTATCACGTCATGTCAAACATTTACGTTTCAGTTTTGAGTAATTACAAATATACGTACACGCATACATGCCAACCAATAATGATATTCATACAGTGCTTACGTCGGGATTTATTGTTATAATACAGGTAATAGTGGTTTATTTATTTGTATTAGAAAAACTATTTGAGCTAAAAATATGGGGTTTTCATGGTTATGTTAGATACATTACTCTCTACCTTCCACATGGGTCAGTTTTGGCGAAATCTGAATTTTTGTCTTAGCACGAATAGTATTTCATACAGATTGATTAGGTTGGCACTCCTTAGCGGGAATGCAATACAACACCATAGGGCTCCCATTGGTTGCTCGCTCAAGGACAAATACATTCCCATTTGAAACACATAATAGTCTAATTTGCGCACCCTCTCATTAGGTTGTTTCTTAAATATTTAATTAAATGATGAATTCTTCTAATCGCGAAATTACTATTCTGCACGTTTTGGTAAACTTGTGTTGGTTTAGTAGCGTAAGTCACTTTCTGCTGGCATTGCCAAAGCAAACCTTATCTTGTTGATAAATGACCTTAGTTGCATAGTAGGCTTTCTACACCAACAAGTAACTTAGTGATTTATCAGGCGCTCGTCTCATGTTTGAGAAAGTAGGTAGCATTCCACCCAATATTTCGATATTGGAAATATAGCCAGAAATATTCAATTGTTTGGTCTATTAAGTCCAAATAGGGCATGCTTAGAAAAGAGAGAGCGCAGGTAAACAGGTAGTACATATACTCCAACAAGTATTGGTCTAATCATAGCACATAGAATATAACAATCATAACCAGAAAAGAAACAAATAATAACTATTTCCTTACATCGGTTGATACATAGATTTTAAAATAAAACACAATTTGGGTTTATATATTGCTTAGTTAGTGAACAGCGCTACGTTATTTAAAATCATGTCCCATTTGATGTCTAACAAGTACTCGTGTAGTAAACAAGATCACAGGTATGGTGCTGACACACACAACTTCCCTTTTCCTTTGCAGTTGTGTTTTATCCATTGTCGTTCACAGTTCCATCTGTTTTCAAAGCCGTTGACTGTTAGTTAAGTAATATGGTTCGAAAAAGTCGTGAAACTACACCAGAAGAGAGAGAAATTTGCATCAGGTTCTTTAAAAAAGGAAAATATTTTCAAGAAATTGGAGAAACCATTGGAAGACCTACCAGTACAGTGAAAAATATTATGTACAGGTTTGATCAGAACAAAACTTACGAAAATTAATCAGTAAACAGTCGTCCTACAGTCCTATCTAGGATGTAGAAAAGACAGTTTCTTAGAGAAGTCAAGAGAAATCCTAAACTGTGTGCTCCAAAACTTGCTATTGCAGTTCAAACACACACAGGAAAGTCCATTTCAGTACAAACTATAAGGAACGTGTTTTATGAAGCTGAGTATGGAGACCGAACAGCCCGTAGAAAACCATACATCAGTAAAAGCAACAGAAAGAAGCGAGTTGCTTTTGCAAAAGAACATAATTACGATGTGTTTGATTTCTGGAATAAGGTTTTATTTATTTACGAGGGTCAACTTGGGCTCTTTAAGTCAAAAGGGCAAGTAATAGTGTGGAGAAAAAAGAACTGTGAACTTGAGGAGAAAAATATAACAGCTTCAGTTAAACATGAAGGCGATTCAGTACTTGTCTGGGGCTAAATGGGTGCAAATGGCGTGGGGGATTTGAGTTTCATTGACGGAATTATGAACCATAAGGTGTCACATACATCTTAAAAACACAACTATCCAGAAGTATAAATAATATGGGTCTCTCTGAGGATTATATTTTCACACAAGATAATGATCCAAAACATACAGCTCTAGATACAAGGTTATGGTTGTTGTAAATACTCCATGATGGATGCCGACAACACCGCAATCTCCAGACATGAATCCAATAGAGAATTTGTAGAGTATACTGGTCAAAAATATTAGGAATCATCAGACATTTAATATAAAGGATCTAAATAACACTCTACTAGAGGAATGGCGTAAAATTACAGTGGAAACAACACAATCTTTGGTGAAATCCATGCCAAGGAGAATGCAAGAGATTATAAAGAGGAATGGAGGGCCTACTAAGTACTAACCATAATATTCTACACCATTTCCAGTATGCAGACGAATTCTTATTTTTTATCCTATATTGCATATCTTTACTTTCGAATATTTAACTATGTTCATGTGAATAAATACTATTTCATTCTCTTTTTCAATAAATAAGACTGTATCCCTGCTGTACTTATCCTGATGATTTTCCACTATCCATACATCCTTAAACATAAACTCATGTATTAGACGAATACTTTTTGGAGTAACTGCATATGTATTGTGTATTGTGAATTCTGAAACGAGGTTAACAGATGTATCACCACGGTCCTCGTGGATTTGAACTATATTTATCCGTTTTACAAAGCCATGTCTTAACGATTTCGACTATTTGTGTGGTAATTTAAATTCAGCATCTGCCAAAGATGGAACAAAGCTATTTTGATTAAAGTACCGTGTATATAGGGTAGTTTAATGGTAGTTAATATCCAACATTTGAATAGTTCCAAAGTTCTCTTAATTCTATATTTTTTCTGCTTCACTTCAGGGATTAGGCATAGTTTTTATGTATTCCAACTATTAAACGACGGGACCCTAAAAATGATTGTAGATGTCAAATATATAATCAAATATCAAACATTTCTAAAAATATATTCTGGATATATTCTGGTTTGAATTTTAAAATAATTTATAACAGGTATTTTTTTTCTATTTTTATAATGAATTTAAGTCCTATTTTATTTGTAGCTCGCAGTGTCTTCAAAAGCTATGCTTTATAATGCTAGAATGTATCACCCTTTTTTGTTAAGTTCTTTTCATAACTTTGGCCTCCTCACCGACTGGGATGGCTCAAGCGGTTTCGTATATGGCCCGAATTTTGCAGGTCCGGGTTCGATTCCCGGTGGCCAAGCTATCTGACTAATGGGTCTTTCAGGAGGTTTTCTCGGGTCGCTAGGCTAATTTTGGGGAGGATGGCCTCCAGTCTCCTGGCCACTCTGGTGGGTCCATTTCAGGACCACGAAAAACCCGCTATAGACCCTACCCTATGCACCGTCATGGCTCCTTGGAACGGCCGCCTTCTGCGTCCTCTCGCCTCATCCTTCCTCCCGAGGTTTTTTCTGTAATTTACGTCCTCCAACGTTATGTCATATCGGACGATGAATGGAATGGGTGAAATGATGTTCAAATGAGCCCAGGGTCCAAGGAGCTCAGAGTTACCCGATATTCGTCGCTTAGGAAAAGGGAAAACCACGGAAAAACCTTATCCAGGTAACTCACGCTGACCAAGATTCGAACTCGGGACCTCTTGAACGTGAGGCAGACATGGTACCATCTACGCTACCGAGGCGGGCTCCTCCCGAGGTCAGGTATAGGTACAATAGACCGAGTTTGGGTCTCCGTGCCAACCCCCCCCCCCCCCACGTAAAATAGTTCAGTCGGTCTCTTCTTTACCTTATCACCCAAAACGACTTATATAATGATGCTATTTTTTATTTCAAGGAATGCGATGTAGATGGAGTAAAGGTTTTAAAACAATATTTTGCAGAAAAAACATTAAAGTACTTCATGAATAGAGAGTCGTTTGAAAACAACACATCTAAATGTTTTTGTACTTTTTAATCTTAGTTGTGGAAATTCGAGTAATATCAAAAAATGTGTAGTGTTTAACGCCCGCTTTTACTACATACGGCACCGCAGGCGATGACACTGGTGATACATGAGATGAAGATGGAGCACCGGTGGAATGAAATGACGGGGGAAACCGGAGATCCTGGAGAAAACCCGCCCCAGCGCCGTGTTGTCCACCACAAATCTCACTTTGCGGTCGCCTAGGATTGAACCCGGGCCGCCTTGGTGAGAGCCAAGCGGTCTAACCACTGAGCCACGGCGAGGCCGAGTAATATCAACATTTTACAAGATGACTTGAAGTATCAGAAAGATAGCAGTAAAACTTATGTTGTATATAAACTGTTGCCTGAATTCTCAATATTATTAACCACTGCAGTGAACTCAATTAAAATATTTTAAGGTATTTCTTCACTGATCCGGATAGAAGCACATACTCCACAGCTGGTTACCTTCCGGCGATGGGCTGATCCCTCATCTCGGAATCTCTCTGATGAGGAGACCTCTGATCCTGAACCCCTTACCTATGGGCCTCGAGGCTTAAAAGGCCCTATGTTCCACTTAAGAAAATACAGGAATTCATTCTTTCATTCATTCATTCATTCACAACAGGTTCCCAAGTTTCTCACAATACCTACTCCTTTATTTCAGTTTTATGGTCACCAGTCTTGGAGATACATTCTTTATTAAGTTTGAATAATTTGTTCAAAATATAGTTGAAAATAATTATCATCTTACTAAAAAGTTGCCAAAATGGAAATCTTATGGAAGGAATAAATACTTTTCACACGATTGTGTTTATTATGCATTGTAAATTTTAATCGTTAGTATATTGCTGCTATATTAAATATTTTCTTTGAAATCATTAGTAGCTAATAACTTTATTAAAATAAAATAAAAATTTTGTTCACAGAAACGTTCTCCTCAACTTAGTGAATATATTTAATTGAAATTATCTTTGCTTTGGGTAATTAGTAATCACAAAGTATTTGCATCAGAAATGAATTTTCTGCTATAGAGAGACAAAATCCATGAATATTGTTGAGAATGTATATAACAAAAATGAGAAATTAAATATTATATGCTATATTTTATACCACCGTGCATATATTATTCATTCAAAATGTTACTGATGCCATTTAAAAATATTCTAACAAATAGGTGTGTTTTATGGTACTAGCAACCAAAGATTGACAATGAACAAGATTGCATTCCTTTTTGTTTCATTTTTTTCAAGTTATTGAGGTATTTTTATGCGTGATAATGTTTCTCAATGAGCAATAATAAAACGCAAGATTAACTTGATTAATTTTCATTCTTCCTAAAAATTAAGTAAACCTGATAGATAAAGTTAACTTCTTGTATACATTAAAATAATAGAAACTATATAAGTTTCTAAACCCAAAGAATCGTAGATAAAAATTCTCACTCCTACGACTTGGAGCTATAAATAGGTAAATCTTTTATCTAAACGAACAAAGTATTCACAGTAGGTGTGAAATAATCCGCCCAAACTCAAGGAGTAAGCGTTACCCATTCTATATTGAACTCAATGGTATCGAAAGTGCGGTAAATTTAGAATTTTAATATCGGAGATACATAACAACCTCCAAGATCTTCAAGAGAGTCAAGTCATTCCACCACCCTATCCAATCCAGGACCCATCCTTCCTCAACCGTTCATTCAACAAATACTTCCACCGATTTATCATCATTATACTGTCACATGGGATTTGAAGTTCATCAAAGTAACCAGGGCATTCATCCACACCACTAGATAGAACCACAGAAAACTACTCAGCGTGTTGAAAATACGAATTTGTTTACTCTTGTACGTAAACCTAATCGTTTCTAACCTACCTTGCCCCATTGCTTGCATTACGTCTAACCCTCTTTTTTTTTCTTTCTACCTTTGTCTCTTTGTTTTTTGGCAATGTATCCAGAACGACAACAATTATTGAGGTATATTTTAACCTATTTATCAAAAGTAATAGACTGCGTAGAAATAATTTACAACATCTTGGAGAATTGCCTAGAAAATGAAGTAAATGTCAAGAAATATAGATATTGGTATGACATTTGGTTTTAGTGAATAAAATTCTACCTACCTATAACTTCAGAAATGTTTTCATTGAAAACTTTGAATGCAAACTTTGAATGTTGTTTGGAGAATTCTCTTATTGCATTCGTTTACTGGACTGGGTGGTAATACGTCAGATTCCCCAACGAGAATGGTCGAACTGTTAGACTCCAGATACTACTGGTAAAGACCAATTCATTTAAAGGGGTAAAATGCATTTACATTCGTATCTACAGCTAGCAGAAAGCAAAATATAGGATACATGGTGCTATAGATGTTACGGTTGTCCCTCACATAGCAGACACAGTTTCGAGATAAATTGGCATGGGTTGCATCAGTTATTCAGTGAATGTTGTGTGCATTTCGACCTTAGATTCTTAGAGGTAATTAACGCATGCATTTCATATATTTCTCACTCTGAATGTGTTTAAATATATTTAAGCTTAATGCCAGAGTTAGAGAATTTGATATCTCACAGGAAATTCGAACATGGAGGTACAGCTGGAGGTTTATAGTTCGTCCTCCACAACTGTCATTTTTTCCAGCTTTTGTTTTCAATGTACATAGCTGGTGCTCACGACGTTTTTCAGGTTCTTGAAATGATGCGCCAATGTTAAGTACCCTTTGACATTGAACACTCATCAGTCGGAGTAGCTAAATAATATTTTGATTATTTCAGTAGCAACTTTTGAACTTCTCTTTGGTGCAGAATCATATTCACATATTATAGAAATGCTGCTCCAAATAAAGATAAAGCTGATATATTAAAGCCTTAGGTGGAAAATACACATGGTCTATAGCTATCAAGAAAAACTTGTTTTCTCAATTGTTACGACAAATTATAAAATATCGCTTCATTTATCTCTAATAATTAGCAATTTTTTCTCTTTATATAAATATAAACGTTCTGCTAACGAGAATGACTACACTAGTAGAACAAACTAAATGAAATATGAGTTCCTTACATAAGATTTATTAAAACACTTTGGCATTGATATGACATACTCGGCATTATAACTATACTCGATTATCTTTTGTTTTTCCTCGTCTAAGTTCATAAATTGGAATCAAATACACAAATATTGCTTTATACGAAATATCCACGATATTTATAACAATTTTACCTGTATATTCTGTGGAGTAACAGCTATTATATTATACTCAATGGAATTTACAACTAATAGTTAGGTCTTCTTTTTAGACAAGTTCTTTTATAGTTACAATGTGATCATATTCAAGTACAAAACCTTTTTTAAAATTTCTGATCTTTTATTAATATATTAAGTAAAATAAAGGAGACTTTTGTAGCTCCACAGCTGACAGGAACATCTGAGGTTTTCAATGGTTAAGGAATTATCAGAATTTATTGAGTGATTTTCAAGATAACTTTGAATACACACGCTTGCACACAAATTATCATTCCTTATATCATTAATAATTTTTACTTATCATTTTTATTAATACATTTCAAAAGCGTTCTGATGTTTCCAACACCATCACTGCGGAGGGGCCAACTAAATTTGCTGAAATAATATTGTTAAATCGGTTTATGATCTTTGCATTTTACTAATGATTGTATACATTCGTACAATATTACAATTTTGATAATATGTTCACTATGTAAAATTAAACAATGCATATAATGATAATGATGATGACGATGATGATACGAGGGCTGTTCAATAAAGAATGATCACAATCTTTTTTTGACAACGTACCTTTACTCATCCTCATAATTGATGGCCCTTCTCAAAAAAGTCTCCCCTGAATGCGATACACTTGTCCCAGCGTTTCTGTCAGTCTTCAAAGACATGCTGGAAACCATTTTTAAGAGATCCTTCAAAATCGCCTCCGCTAGCCTTCACCACTGCTTTGATGTTGGATAATGCCTCCTACCGAGGCGTTTCTTCAAGTTACGGAATAGAAAAGGGTCACATGGGGTTAAATCCGGACTATAGAGAGGGTGAGAGATGCACTTCACGTTGATTTTTGCAAGATATTCAGCAACAACTTTGACAATATGCGGCTGCGCATTATCGTGCGCATTATTAGCCTGCTTCATGGAAATGTGGTCTTTAGCGCCTTTTGCAATATTTTCAGGACATCCCTGTGGTATTCTCCAGTTACTGATGTGTGTGCAGGTACAACATGCTGAGAAACAATTCCATGAATATCAAAGAATGAGATGACCATCACTTTCCCAGCAGAAGCAATCACTTTTGCTATTTTGCGAGTTGGTAATGAAGGAAATTTCCACATTGAGCTTTGCTGTTTACTCTCAGGATCAAAATGATGTAGCCAAGTTTCATCAGTAGTGATTACGTTTGAAACAAACTCCGGATCTTTCTCTAACATCAACTTTAACTGCATGTTACCTCCATTGCAGCGGTAGGCGATACTGAATATGTCTGAACTTGCCTGGTTCTCACAGGCGGGAACCAGGAGTGCCAACAATGAAACTACTACGGCGTGTTTGTTTCACAATAAGCTATGACCGTAACAAAATTACGATCATTCTTTATTGAACAGCCCTCGTAGTAGTAATAATAGTAATAAAAGAAATAATAGTAATAATAATAGAAATGGTAATAGTAATAGTAATGATGATAATAATAATAGTACTGATAATAGTAACAGTAATAATATTAATATCCATCAAAATTCATCCATTTGTTTATTAGCTAGGTAACACCCAAATGCGTCTATCCCTTGTTTCGATTTACGGTTGAACGGTAAGCATTACTCTATAGCGAGGATCATTTCAAATGCTACTTAAAATCTGAAAATATAAATGGGATAATGAACATTTCTAAGAAATTAATGTAAAACGAAAATAAGTAACAACCCAAAAGATAACAACACTGTAAGCGAGTGAATATTTTTGCCGATCAACAACTATTCCAAAAGTAAATAGACTATCGATATGACCTTAGATGTTAAAAGTCACATAAGTGAAACATACATAACAATCCTCTAAACATGTGTATATTATATATTACTTAGTTGCCATCATCCGCAAATTTCAGCTGAAAACAATTACTGCATTTCTCACTGTATGCTATTCTTGTTAGAACTTCTTAATGGTAGGAGTGTTTCAGGGTAACTTATTTAGATTGAACATTCTGCAAGAAATAAACTGAAACGTCCAAGGTACTGTGAGGCTTTGCCTTACAGGAGATAACATATGCACTTTTGGGAAAGTGTCTTTAGAACCAGAAGAATTGTCATTTGGTAAAGGCTGCAGCAGTAATTAATTAGCTTTCTTATTTTTCTAATTGTGTAAAGCTTATTGTAAGTTGATGAAGGTTAAAATCACAAATGAAATATTTACAGCGCACCAGCTTTTCAAAGAAAGTTAAAAAAACGTTATATCTACGTGTTCCACTTTATCGGTGAGCAAAATTCACATTGTCCACCCAACAACTCATAATATCATAGTGTAGTGTAAGGAATAATTTTTGGTTTGAACTATGAAAAGAAAGTATCAGCATACATCTCAAAACATCAGTATGCGGTTCTTGCTGCTATAAACAATTTCGCAAACCAGCAGATGACAGGTGAGGTGTCTTCAACAGCTAAAGCCAGAGGTGCCCAAATAGTTCTCTGTGACGTCAATGGTCACATTACCCCGCCACCTTAGGGATAGACAGGAAGCATTTCCACTTAATTCATTCAGCGACGGTTTTGTTAACATGAACTCAGTGACACTTTCGAATCCTATTTCCGAGACTTGAAAGCAATACAGGAGAAACTGGGCCTTATTAGCGACTATTGTAATTTTCCCTGCAAAGGTGCTCCTCAAATGTTCATAAAATGAAAATAGTTGCTTCAAAGAATATAACAGCCATGAAATACTCTCAGGAAAAGGTTGGCATTTATGTAAACCTCTTCCCAATGAAACATTTTCCAGGACGCGAAAATTTTCTAAAAATTTACTTTCAGTATTTGTTTTTTTTTAATTTGTTCCATTTATACCCCGCCTTTAACTACAATGGTCATATCAGCGGCCGTTCTCCTTTGGAACATATCGAAGGTGTTAACTCGTATTCGTTGGGTTTTAATCATCAGATCACGCACAAATTCTCATTCTCATTTATACTTCCAGACTCCGGGGAAGATGAGGTCGGAGAAACCACCCCACCCCAACCTTCGGGAATAGAACCCGGGACCCCTAGCACGACTGAGCCATGGGGCCAGCCAGTATTTGTGAGGAGATGTTCTCGAAAATGAATCAATAAAGCAATAACAACCCATGTCTGGTATCTCTTTTTAAGATGGCATGTTCAACCCTGGCGGTAAACATTGATAATCTGGTTACAAGTAAACAGGTAGTCAGTTTACTAACAAGTAGCCTTGCTGGCATTCTTTCTGAAGCCACCGCCACTGACACAGGGATAGAGAGGGAGAGGTTTTTGTCTGCCTCCACGCAAAACAGTGGGTGAGGGTATCTGCGTTTTCACCTCTTCCGCCAAAGGTAGGGCAGATAGTCCATTATAAGTAATCTCAATACAGATCTTCTCCCAATAGCAAAGAAGAGCACCACTCTGCTAGGATTAGGTTTAGGTTTACTACGGGAGGGGGGGATTCGGCACGGAAACCAAGTGGTTTATTGCACCTCAAGTGAGGCGTCCCCGGGAAGAAGGATGGGGCGAGAGGAGACTGAGGATGACCGACCCAAGAAATCTCAACAGCGCCTACCGCGGACACTTCTACAATGAAAGAGACCACCAGATTCAAGAAATTCCGGGAATGCAATTAACCTACCCAGCATACACCTAGCGACCCTGGAAAGCCCCGAAAAAAACCATGGGGTCAGGTAGGTCTGCCATAGGAATTGAACCCGGGCCTCTCTTATGCGGGCCATAGACCAAACGGTCTGAGCCAACCCCTTCGGTACCATTCTGCTAAGATTATTATGATTGCCATGTGGTAGATTTTGCCAGTTATCGCAGGCATTCACGTCCATAGTTCATGTCTATGAGTAAATGAGCAATGTGGAAGTCTAAGAACACTGTAGTGTTGGCGAAATGTGCTGATATTTCTTTACCTTGCGGCAAACCCGCATACCAGTGTTAAATTGATTGAGTTCTAATTGGAGCTATGAGTTCTCTTATCCTCAGGTGAATAGAATGGTTGTACGAAATGGATTTTGGTGGTTGTTGGCTACTCAGTCGTATTAATAACACCTTGTTTGTTGCAGAATTATTTGGTTTAATTCTTACTAAGTTCGCTTATCGACTTGAAACAGGAAAAAAGCCATTAATAGAAGCGGTCATCATTTTGAGAAAGATTAGCCAAATATTAGGGGCAGCACCCGGCAGCGTTGGTCAGGTAGCAAAATAAAAACTTGTGCCTCTACTTCAAAGAAATCCTGGTTGGGAAACCATATTAACCATTAGTGAAATTCTAGAAGCTAGTCCAGTAACTGTGGCGCATGAAAAGATTGACCTTGAACCACAAGAAACAGCAAATTTTAAATTTTGCCCAGTTGTGTCGTGCGAAGTTGAAATGAATTTCTCTCTTTATAAGAACATCTTATGAGTAAACAGATTTAAGTTTATTCCTGAAAATTTTGTAAAGCACATAATTGTCCATTGTAATTCAAAGTGTGATGCTGATAGTGACAGATGAATATTTAAAAACAGGATCGAATAAGAAAGCATTTGGTTTCAGCTATTTGTGTATTTTCCATGCCTATATCTTTATTGTTGTATCCTTGCTTGAAATTTTGTACAATATGTAATATTAGCTATAGGTAGTGTATTTTAAGAGCCATTTTACTAAAATTGTGTATTTCTAAGTGTTTACTCGGCAAATTTTTAGTGCCTATTTAAGTGCCTTTTTTGCCCATTTAGTGCCTCTTTGCCTGCCTATTTCACACATTTTTGGTGCCTATAAATCCGCTCCCATGCGATTCTTATACAGTAGTTTCAATGCGGTTTTCTGAAACGTGAACTTCAGTTATTTTAGTATATTTACCTAAGCAGAACATTTTTTGGAACCTGGTAATCTATTAAGGGTATTATAGAAAACGTAGAAGACTCTAAAACCTTCTCTGCATTCAAAGGTTCGTATACCATCATTAAAACGTTGGTTATTCATGAAGTAAGTCACACCAGGTTTACAGAATTTTCCTGAAGATAACGTCATATGGATACACGGCGCTTGTTCTTGCACGGTTCAGGTTTTAACATACTCATACATCAGCCGTTAAAAACAGTTTTTCCAGATGCAGTGCTGAGCTTACTGTTCTCATAATGACGTAATAAAGTATAAGATTAAGAAAAAGCAATTATTTTCCTCTCGGGTGCTGACGTCGACTCGAAAGAACGTTTCACATAATAAGCGCGAGTCGTTACGCAACTGTTTCCTCGAGTCCAAACATATATTACAGCTCCGGGCGGGATAAGTAAAGGTAAATCTTTCCATATATCTGGAATTACCACAGAAAACTTGGACACTAAACTTCATGAAATTCCCGGCTAATACCCCAGTCTCGCCTTCCGAAGACAAAAACTTAAAAATTCAAAGAGGGGGAGATAAAAGTAATAAAAGAAACTAATTCTGAGGGCCGCAAGCATTGTGCAAAATCGCCCATCCACCAGAAGAGCCCTTATGATATAGCGCCAGGGATGAATTACCTTTCAGAAGGGGGCGGGCGTCCTTTGCTCCCCACCCAGCGAAGGATTAAGAGCGGCGACGTAATGGATGAGTACTTCCCTCGGATTACAGTCCAACATATTGAAATATTTTTATTTTTTACGGTCCTCCACGTGCATCCGTTCCTGGGTCCTGCTTCTGCAGTGGCAGAAGGAAAGAGGAACGGCCTTCTCCAGACGCTCCCTGAGTGCATCAGTGACTTAGATCCACCCAACTCCTGAGAACTGGGACATTCCGTACTACTCAGTCGTGTTGCAAACCTGGACATCAGGGTCAGGATACACAGGATATATAGAAAGGAACACCTGTTTGCTTTATACCTCTTCACGCCTTCTTAACTAATTAAGAACGAATAATGAGCTTTAAGTATGACATAGTCTTATTATTTATAAACATAGGGAACCGAGTGGGATACCTTGGACGATTTCGTGTGTGGCCCACCGTATTCGGGAGTCTGGGTTCTCCATGGCCAACCTATCTAACCCATGGGATATTTTGGGTGTTTTCCCGGGTCGCCAGCAAATGCTAGGCAAAGCTGATGCAACTCCAGGACAACTAAATCAAGCAACTCCCTGGCTCAATCGTCCAAGAGTATTTTATGGACAAAGTTCAGAAATTTGTGGTGCAAATCACAGATTCATACCAATTGTAATTGAAAGAACTTTCACTAGCGAAATCTTAAACTGAATTTCAAATACGAGGGCTGTTCAATAAAGAATGACTTTTTTTTTTTTTTTTTTTTTTTTTTTTTTTTTTTTTTTTTTTTTTTTTGACAACGTACCTTTACTCCTCCTTATAATTTTGATGGTCCTTCTCAAAACAGCCTCCCCTGAATGCGATGAACTTGTTCCAGCGTTTCTGCCAGTCTTCAGTGACATGCTGGAAACCATTCTTCCCTTCAAAATTGCCTCCGCAGCCTTCACCACTGCTTCTGATGATGAATAATGCCTCCCACGAAGGCGTTTCTTCAAGTTAGGAAATAGAAAAAAATCACATGGGGCTAAACCCGGACTATAGGGAGGGTGAGGGATGCACTTCACGTTGAGTTTTGCAAGATATTCAGCAACAACATTGGCAATATGCGGCCGTGCATTATCATGGTGCAGCATCCAGCCTGCTTCACGAAAATCTGGTCTTTTGCGCCTGATATGGAGTTGCAATGTTTTCATGACGTCCCGTTAGTATTGTCCAGTTACTGATGTGTGTGCAGGTCCAACATGCTGATAAACCATTCCGTGAATATCAAAGAATAAGATGATAACTTTCCCAGCAGAAGCAACCACTTTTGCTTTTGGGGGGTTTGGTGAGGAAGGAGATTTCCACACTGAGCTTTGCTGCTTGCTCTCAAGATCAAAATTATGTAGCCAAGTTTCATCAGCAGTGATTACGTTTGAAAGAAACTCTGGATCTTCCTCTAACATCAACTTTAACTACATGCAGACCTGCATGCGAATGTCCTTTTGTTCGGGAATCAACAGTTTTGGAACTCATCACGCGCAAACACGTCTCATGTGTAATGTTTCTGTCACCAACGTGTATATGGCACCCAATGAAATGTTCAGTATTTCAGAATGTGATCTTAAGTTAATTCGTCGATTCTCTCTCACAATGGCAGCAGCAGTGTTGATGTTTTCTTCCGTAAGAGCAGTAACTGAAGCACCGGGTCCACCGTCCTTTGAAATTGATGTCTCCCCTCTTATAACATTGTAAACCACCTTTGAGCTGTTCTCTAGGGAAGAAAAGACTCTCTATAGGCATTCTGTAACATTGTATAGGTCTCAACTGAAGATTTGTTGAGACGAAAGCAGAATTTCAAAGCTGCATATTATTCCTCGCGTGTTACCTGCATTGCATCAGTAGGCAATACTGAAAATGTATGAACCGGCCTGGTTCTCACAGGCGGGAACCAGCAGTGCCAACAATGAAACTACTACATTAATCTAACAGAATATCATAAAATTGAATTTTAGTGCCAAAAATTATGAGCGTAAAAAATTATGATCACTCTTTATTGAACAGTCCTCGTATATCTGAATCATCGGATGACTGAAATGCAGGTAACGTTAATTTACGGCCTTCAACGTTGTCATATCGGACGATGAATGGAATGGGATGCAATTATATTCAAATCAGCCCAGGATTCATAGAGCTTAGATTTGCGCGACATTCGCCTTTCAGGATAAGGGAAAACTCCAGAAAAAAGCTCATCCAGGTAACTCAACCTGACCTATATTCAAACTCGGGACTTCTTGAACATGAAGCAGAAATGTTGGGTAGATTACATCCCCCGAATTTCCTGTCCCTACATTTCATCTCCATTATCATTTCACAACATCTCTTATCTGGTGGACTTTTTCAGGGTAAAAGTGTCAGCGGAGGTCCCGGTAGTGCATGGCAGGAGTGAACCGATTCCTCCCCCGGCGGTTGCTGTTCTCCGAAGCTGCTACTGGGACCGCTTCCGAACTACAGTAGTGGGAATCTCATTTTCCTGGCCTAGAAGGAGAGGTTTCAATTTAAATAAAATGTAGGGAACCTGCCCTGAACACTGTAGTGGCTTCTTGGGACGGCCCCCTCTGTCTCCTCTCGCCTCATCCTTCCTCCCGGGGATGCTCCATTTGGGGGCGTATGCACAACAGATCAAGATTGGTCAATGTCAAATTCTCTCCGTAAGTAATCCTAATCCTAAGCAAAGTGAGGTCCATTGATTGTTAGTTAATAAATAAAAATGCTAAAAAATCTAAACTGAATATTCTGAAAATAATGTCCGAAAGCCTTTTTAAAAATTTTATGGATATTGAATGATTTCTGCAATCACTGGTATTTATTTAATTGATTTATCGGTAAAAGTTAATGGTTTGTTAGTTCTTATTTGACCTTTATTGTTAAGAAAGTTAACTACTACATAGTTATGTATACCTATTACATTAAAATATGTGATCAGTTAAATAGTATATCCTACATCACTAATTCAAATGTACGAGTAAGTGAGGGCTTGTTTGCACAAATTTCGTTTAAGATTGTGCATGTACATATACCAACACTCTCCATATTGTCACCTGAACGTCGGAACATTCTATAGAGCGGGCAAGCAGGAGACGGTCGGCGTTTGCCACGCCCCCCCTCGTTTGTCTTATAGCAGTAACGAGGGGTGGCTGGGGAAAAGACATCAGTGCGCCGTCTCTTTCTGTTCCACCTGTGTTCTCGAACTTACGATATTTCATCTAATCTAGAACCTTCCAGATCGGCCAGCTGACCCTATATAAGCAACACGTCGGGCAAGAGGAGTCAGTCAGTTCTTGGCGTAAGAATGCAGTGCTAGTGTACGACGAGAAGACTGTGTGAGTGCATCGGAGGATTGTACGTAATTACGAGTGCAAGTGAAATTGTAACGGACGAACTGGTGAATCGTAATTGTGTGCATTACGTAATTTTGTGTAATTGGCAAGAGTTTAACTGTAAGTCGGTGGAAATAAAGAACATTTTTGAGTGGTGTAATTGGACTTTTCATTTCACGAACCCACAAAGTCACAATATGGCGACCTAAGCCTTCGGGGTAACCTCGCCCCACCACGTGATGACCGGACCCATTTCTCAGGTTGAGGCACCCAGAGGGCGGTGACCATTTCTTCCAATGATAGGGTGATAGCGAAGATGATGGTGAGGCGAGTTTACACCGTTTAAAGATGGAAGGTTCCAAAGAAAACTCAGAAAACATTGCTAATATGAGAGACCAAAAAAGAAATCGACAGTTTCAAAGAAACATCGGAAAGCAGTGCCACATTACGAAAACACAGGGTAAGTATGGAATCCGACGACAGAAAAGATTAAATTCTTCGGACTACTTGGAGATATTCTGATCACCTGACCAAGTATGTAAATATTTGCGGAATTTCTTTGAAAACTCCTTCAGAATCTGTCAAATAATATATGGAGGAATGTAATTAGTAAGCAAATACAAAATCAGTAAAACGTAACAGGTTGCATCGCTTTTAATCCCTCATCCTCAACTAAAACTGAGTTTATTTACATTTAAAACAGTCTCCCTTTCTCTTCCTCTCCCCATTTTCAATCCTGTTTTATTATTTCTTACCTCCTTCATAAACAATTAATAAACTGCAATATTTAAAATAAGTTATTCTATCATTGCTAATTAAAATTGGGTTTATTTACATTTAAAATAATCCCTGCTTCACTTTCTCCCTCTCCCTTTCTCTCCATCTTCCATTTCTGAACCTCTCTTAGTCTCACTCTCATCTTTCTTTTTATCTTCTAGTCTCTCCCCTCTTCATTTTTCGCCTTATCATTCTCTGTTCTAATCTCCCAATCCATCAATACCTGCCCTCTCTTTCTCCCCAAGTGGTAAAATAGATTTTATGTTATCTGATAACTTCTATAAAACCGCACTTTATAATGTATAAATAAATCAACTTTGGTCGGTTCTTTATATTTATTAAAACAATGCGATTTTTATTCTTTCTTATTAGTACTAGTTTTGATGCGTGAATAATATTGAAAAAACATTATATATAAAGCTCTCCACTGTAGCTAAGTCGATTTTTCTTTGTTTAGAATCAAGTTGCAATTCTTTACTCCCTTTACAAGAGCATTGGATGATGTAACTCCGATCCCTCCCTTGTTCCTTCCCCTCCAATTTGCTGGTACTAATTTGCTACTTATTGTTAGAATACACCTACATACTTATCTTGTAATTTTTGCTCACTTAACTCAAGTTAGATAGATCAACCGGCAATGTCATCATCGTCATCATAGCAGAAGCAGTAACCAACTCTCGCACATCAGTTTCAGTGATGCTGAAGACTGTACAAAAGGTAGCTCTTTGCTCCTTCCCTGTATTGCAGAAGCTCAATAGTGCAATAAATCCGACTGTCTGAGACATCTTGTATACTTTATCCTAGTTGCAGGTTTTATTATTACTTGTAACTGATATATAGCACAACATAATCTGTATGAATACACATTATTTAACTGGTTTTAAAAATATTCTAATTGGGTTAATACGAAGTTAGAAAACTTCTGTTTCTGAAGTGGATCTCTGAATATATTTGGTAATATTTCATTCTTGTAATTAATTTTAATTATTTTATTATTTCTTACATTATTTTCCTCCTGTTTCAAGTGTCTGTACTATCTACCCACCACAAGAAGGCAAGCGGAACCTGAAGATGGAGAGGGACTTCAACTGTTATCTGCTATGGTAGTGGATCTGTTTACTACGAAGTGAGTGTATGATAGTACATATGACTCATCCATACTGCCAGATCGAATGCTCATTTCAGTAACTGCTGTGATGGGTGTTTTGCAGGGGTGAGTTATGTGACAACACTGTATATTTTAGATAACTCTAGCATACTTATCCTATGCGGAAGGTTAGCATAAACACCAAGCGGACACCAAAAGTGATTACGTTGAACATTCCTCTCCGTTTCCTTCTTGTATTGGCTGAATAGTAAGTGGGACTCAAGCTGCATAGCAAGCAGTTGGAATATTCTCAATCGAAAAGTTAGGTAACACACGCATGCAAACCGATTTTTTTTATAAGTCATGTATATTAACATCAGATGTTCCTTACAAGCCTAAATTTCACAGCTATTTTTGGAGATTTACTGTAAATACAGAAGTATTTCCTTCATGATTTTCTTGTTGTAATCTACATCTGTTGTTACTGACATATGTAGAACTGAAATATGTGCATAAATAATAAAATGTAATAAGTGGCACAAATAATAGTTTATATTGTTGCAGATTTTTTCTATAATCCGTCGTTTCGTGATGATTCTAGACAGTTCATAAAAAGCTAACACATGCTGTAAACTTGTCAGTTGTACACGTATGTACTGTCGATTCTTCTTAAAATAATGGACTAACAGTAGACTAATTTAGTGTAAACTTTTGCAATCGTTATTTTTTAATAATCCTTTATTCGTCCACATGTCCCGCTACATGCGAAATATTATATATTCTGGTTTGCTTTGCTTCCAGATTGATTTTTCATATTAACTGAAGTATTGAAATTATTGTGTTTTCAGATTGTGTTCACACAGTCACTGTAGTTTTTTAGAATTAATTTACTTATTTTGTTATTCAGCACTTTCTAGATTGATTGTGTTGGCATATTCACTAAAGTCCCTTAGATATTGTCCCACAAGTGCTGGTTTATGTACTGGCCACTTCCCTTCTTTCTTGTTTATTTGCATCCTTAGTTTTTCCCTCTGGTCCTTCCATTTGATGCAGTCATACAGGATGTGATCTGTGGTTTCGTCTCCTCTGTTACGGGTGCATGTAGCATTATCAATTATGTTGAATCTCTTGTAATAGGCTTTAAGCCTTCCATGTCCTGTTAAAATGATAGTAAGGTTTGTTGATATGTTGCTACTGCGGGAAAATATTGGTTTGTCTCTTGTCCTTTTGATGTGTTGTACCATTCTGTTTCCCATTTTTTTTTTTTTTTGAGTGTTTCCTCTCGTATTTTTTTCCTGATGGCACTTTTTGGGATTCTATTGTAGCTTTCTGTGCTATCATTTATTGTTGCTTGTTTGTTATTTCCTTCTATTCCTGTGTGGGCTTTTACCCATCCTATTCTTATCATCCATCCTTTTTTTATTTAATTGTTGTAGTTTTTCTCTTACAGCTACTATCAGTTGGTTATAATTTTAAGTATTGTGCAATGACTGCAGTGTAATTTTGCTGTCCGTATATATTGCTGCTGTTTTCAAGTCAGTTTGTGTTATTCCCATATTATCTATTTATTCAAGTTCATTTAAGATTGCAAGTTGTTCTGCTTGATTATTTGAGCAGTTTATACTGCAGTTGTTTGGTTAATTCTTTGTTTTAGTAAATTACCGCTCCATAACCTACCCCTTGATCTGTTTTGCTGCCGTCAGTGTAAACTTCAATGTTATAGTTTTCATTTTCGTTTGTTTCTTTTATTTCTGAAATGCCTGGCGGATGTGGCCATTTTTTATAACATAGTGCTGTGTCTAAAACCAACTTTTATACTGAAAATCCAGGAGATTGCCCAAGAGTATAAACAAACAAAACAGAACACAGACTGGGAAATAGAGTCCTCGCCAGATGGTACCTAGAATGAACTCTGCCCAGCACAAGAAGGCAAGGCAAGGAAATGCGTAACGTAATAAATTTTGATGTATTTATGCTTGCCTACCGTATATGATATGGATGTTGTGTTTACAGTGTTGTCATTTAATTCAAGCATGCATGATACCTCTCACTACAGTTACTGAAACGAGTATTAGATTTGACAGCATCGGTGACTTATATACGCTCTCATACTCATTTCGTAGTAAACAGATGTACTAGGAGAGCAGACAAACAGTTCAAGCTTTTCTCCCCATTATTCTCCGCTAGACTTCTTGTTATTGGTAGACAATACACTCCGGTTTTCAGGACCTACCTAGAATCTTTGCGAATTGTTGAATATCACCGAAAGTTTACGACGTATAAATAGCTATTATTTATACAATTTATTACATTTTGTTTATTAAATAATACAGTTCAATTTCACACCAGGTTTCTGACATTTATTTATGACTTCGTCATTCGTTAATCGTACACTTATTGATAATATCAAGGCATAACAACCCGTTTAGACAGTCAGAGAAGGTGAAGGTAAACAGACAGGCGTTTATGTAGTGGGTACTGGCACATTATACACCTGGAGTGCCGTGAAAACATGCATTTGCTTTCTTTCTCGGTCGGAGGATGTTAATTTCCTGGGCGCTGAGTATCACCACACTTCATCACCACAGCTCAGACGCTTGCACCACTACAAAACACTTTATTTCCCCAAGTAAGCAAGCAGGAGCAAATAATTTGAACTGTCCGCATTATTTGTGAGTGTGTGATTAATGCGCTGCATGTTATTGCAGGCAGTCCCACTCTAAATACCCCGCACCGTAATAGGACTAGGCTAATATTACTTTCTAGCTCGTATTTTAGCGAAACGACGCAGAAGCTGCCACTGTATTAAAACCAGAGAGACCGAAAGCGAAGCTTTGCATTTTCTGCTTCTGGCAACAAGGACATAAAGCTTTCTCCTCAGCGTCTTACGTCCCTCAATGTGCTAATAAGGATATATAACCCCCACAAGTGGGTATTCCATGATCTGCCCCTCATCTGCTCTGGTTTGTGATTATATTGCAACTTATATGTCTTGGTCACTGAAACAGATCCAATTCACTAATGTATTTCTGCTAACCTATACAGGGGAAGCAGAAATTCCGTTTTAAAGTATCTTAGAAATAGTTTATCCTAAATTTAAACCAAATTTGTCAGTACGTTTCATAGGCTATCAGTTTCTAATATTGTACTAAAAGACCAGCAGTAGGTAGAGTATATCTTTGAATGAATAAATAGATAATCAACACTAACAGCTCAAAACAAAATGTAGTAGGAAGTAGGAGAAATTGGAAAGAACACCTGCTGATAATGCAAGGTTCTACAATATCAAGAAAAGAAAACTTGAACCTCCATATCACTTATGAATGGACCAGACGTCTCCTAATTAAATTACAAATAAAATATAATGTTACTACCAGGTTGTGAAATGAAAGAGATATGGGGAGAGGTACTGTCCTCCACAGGAGAAATAGTCTCCGACGCCTGAGACGCAGGGGGGTTGGCGAAGGTTCCCACGCCCTCCCTGGACAGGTTTATGACACACCATGTCAGTACCTTTGCAGACCATTCGAAAACACTCTGACGGCTTCTACTTTTTTGAATGAATCTTCTCGGTTTTAGTATATAGGTTGAATAGGGCGTATGTTCTTTTAACGGTGTGCTCCTTGTGTAGCAGACGTTCTCTGCCACACACATTCGCTGTCCTTGTCCCACTGTGTAAGACAGCACATACCTTCCAGGGACCTTCTTTGCGTTGCTGGACTGTAGATAAAATGGACGCTGCAAAGAACTATATGATCTAACCTTAGAAGTGAAGGGGCTTACATAACAAAAATAAATTCATTCCTTAAAGTTAGAAAAGAGATTATTTTAAAATGCTATAGATTGATAGCGTGGATGACGATGGATGCTGAAGCTTGCCTCTAAACCGTAGATGGTAACGTGTTTGTTTCATTTTCAATTAGTCCTGAATTTGAATCTCGATAACATATAAGGTTATATAACGTCTTTTCCGGATTTTTCCCTCATCCTGAAAGATCAATTTTGTGTAACTCTAAACTCTATTGGCCCTGGGTTCATTTGAGCATCATTTCACCCACTTCATCATCAGATATAAGTTAGCGTTGGAGAACACTAATTTAAAAGTGGATCTTGGGTAAGTAAACGAAGCGTAAAATGAATAGAAGCTGTGACATCACAGAGCATGGATAGGTTATAAAGTTATAGAAAGGAAAGTAGTATTGAAAGACTGAGTCATTAAATATGTATATATTTATACAAAGTAATAAAATATACCAATACATAAATAAGTGTTTTCAACGTCTAAATTGGCTGCATAGAAGTAAATTTCCACATGAAACACCAATTATGAGCAGGTCCTACACTACCTCAATGACTCTAAGCATTTAGTATGAGAAGGTTTTACTTCTGATGATGATAATTAGATTAATTAGATTAGATTCCCCTTCCTGATATAATAATCATGGCAGTGAACATAAACGAGATCGATCAACAAAATTAAGATATATTTTTTTTTTCTGTTATAGTTCCATTTATTGTTTGGGAAGGTAAACATGCTCTCCTATCTTCCTTTTAACGAGCATGCTATACCTTATAATTTCATTTTAATGGCTATATATATGGTACATAACCGGTTATTTGCTTTCCAGCTATTTCGAAGTGCCTCAAAGAAATCAAAATTACACGTGCTTCAACGTAAAAGGCTATTCGATTGCATGGAATTAGAGGTTTCAGCGATGGTTGCGCTTCAATTTCAAATTTAACTATGAAAACATGAAGGATATATAACTATTCTACACAATTAAGAGAATTACAAACGGAGCTACTGGCAAAATTCTGTGAGAATACACAGATTCAGAATACAAATTACGAGTTCATTTAGTGGAAACAAGTGTCCTGAGGAAGGAAATGTCATTCAAGTTTCAAAATTGTGTAATGTCATATTCTTAATAGCATTTAACGTAGTTTCTAACCTTAAAAAGCATCACATCTGGTGGACACGGATGGCACATATATTTCAAGTTGCGTATTTCCTATGCAAGTTTCGTATTGGATATGTAGTAACAATGCAATACATTCTATTTCTACTAATGGTGAAGAAATTATAAAGAAAAATAAAGATATGTGAAAAAAACTGAGATTAGAACATATAAACAATATAATTATAAAATAAATGTAGCATAAAAAGAATGCACTGAAAAGGCTCCAGGATTATTTGGAAGATATATAATGAGATGCTTACAAGGGAAATATCTATGCTCATATCCGTATTCGCTTGCGAGTTTGATGGCATCATCTCCGCTCTATGTGGGGCCTGAGTGTCAAAATTCGGGTGTGGAGTTTACCTGGAAGTGTCCGAAAATGAATCCAAAAGACGTAGGAACATATAGGCATATTAACACAGCATTATGCGGAAGTGACTTTTTACCCCCGGCGTGCAGCGATATACACATTATGTGTAAGGAGCGCCGTCCCCCACACCTGACACAGAGATGAAGAGGAATGTTCAGCAGCTACTTGTAAGTGGTCGCTTGCGGCACTTTCCAGGCTTCAGTTATGGGCGTTGCGGTTCTACTCCGCAGCAGTTTTCTTGGTGCACATAGTTTATATACAGCAAGCATTATACCATCAAATTTGCAGATAGTAGCGGTGTGAGTACAATGATAGTTCCCTTGTCAGATCAGTTCTTCAAAGACGATGCACACCACTGAAATTACATAATGAAACCGATTATTGGTTTCTTTACTAAAGATGTTGCGTAGTTCCATCCAAAAGGCGATGTTAAGATTTCTTGTAAATCTGTTCTATGGCCCGCTGAATCCGAAAGGTCATTTAAATAAAAAGATTTCTGTGAGTAGGTATGGTGTTTCATTATTTTAACAGGAAGCTCAAAAATTAAATGTGGAGTTAATACTAATCTTGATTGTTGGTTGGTTACCAACACGATCCATATGGCAGCCTTGGCCTTCCGGGTAACCTCGCTCCGCCAGTGTCTGGACCCATTTCTCAGGTAGAGAGCACCCAGAGGGCGGTGTCCATTACCTCCAATGTAGGGGATAGTGAGGATGACGGTGAGGCGAGAGGATCTTATGCCGCGGACCCCGAACCACGTTTTGCATAGGAGACACTTCACATATGCTAGACAGAGGTGAAGACGTGGATAAGGCTGACTTAAAATCACCAACCCCTTTGCACGGGAGCTGCGAACGAAACCATTGCGCTACCCCGGTGCCCCTAATCTTCTTTGTTAAGTTTTCCATTTTAGAAGGAAGTGAAATGATTTTTATGAAAATGGCCCACCTAAAAGTAAACTTCACTGGACTTTATGGAAAAATTTTATTGTGGTTTTATTAAAGTTAAGCATTTCCGAAATATCCCTTGTTATCGTTTTAATTTTCCAAAATTTACACTTTTTGAATGGGAATTTTTATTCCTCCTCCATCTCTCCCTCTCTCACTATCCTGGTTCAAAGCCATTACACTGCGACAAGCTTTTGAACCATTTACCTATTGCTTAAAGAATAGTATTTCTCTATTACCTTGTTCCTACAACTAAATATCTGATACAACCATTTCTAAAAATATTTATCTCAATTCAAAGAAGAAGAATATAAAACAAGTTTCGTAACAGTATTTTGAGTAATGGATAGAGAAAGTGATGTTAATATAACACCATATATCGTACATAGTTTCATTTTCACTCTCCAGGATTTGTGCACGTTTATTTTGAAATCAAAAAGTCACCCCTTTTGACACTGAAAATACGAAGGCTGCTTCCGGTGTTGCGGAGAGAAAGAAGCGGTGAGCGACCCAAGTTGCAGAAGGCCCTATAGTCGTGCAGAGGGCCATCCTTCATCCTGCCACCCAATAGCGGCGGCCCCATTAGCTCGCTCGGCCATATTTTCTCGCAAGGCTGAAAGTGATGTCTTTAATCGAAACTTGGGCGTCACAAATCAAGCAAAGGTTGACAGTGTCATTAAGAAATGGTGGCGGTTTGTCAGCTATACATCATAGCCAGGGTAGGAGGGTGTGGGTACAGTTAAGGCGCACACACGTGATGAACGAGTGCAATCTCTACCGCGCGCACTTCGGAAACGTTTCTCAAGTGTGACGAGCTTCAAGCGACTTTCCTTCAAATCAGCTTAAACCATCTGTTTACTACATCCCAAAGTGGACCACAGGCATACGTGCAATAATTAATTAAAATACTATCAATAAATGTTTTCTTTTGATACTACAAGACTAACATTTTAGTTTTTTTTAATAAAAGGAAGTAAATTAAGTAAAAATGAAAAATCGTATATTAATAACGACATTGAGGTGGTGAAAGATTTTAATTGTTTAGAAGTTCGGCTAAGTAATGAAGGATAGAGGGAGAAGTAGAGATTTGCGGGTTCTAAAGCTAAATTAGCACTGACAGCTGTGAGAAAATGTCTGTAGTAGCTTCTATGTCTGTTGAATGATATGAACGACTTTACGGAGGCATTTTCCAGACGTGGCGTATGAAGTTATGTTATGCAGTAATTTATGATCGAGTCCATTTGTTTATTTGGAATAAAAGGGATTGTCAGGTTAGTCATCTGTCATCTAATCCACTAGCTTTATCAGCAATCTACTGGTGCAAGCAAAGATCTTACCCCTACCATTGATTCGCATGGCG
This sequence comes from Mantis religiosa, assembly GCA_030765055.1. Classification (NCBI taxonomy): domain Eukaryota; kingdom Metazoa; phylum Arthropoda; class Insecta; order Mantodea; family Mantidae; genus Mantis; species Mantis religiosa. Next base: position 65,033,506 of record CM060954.1, read on the forward strand.
TCACTCGCGCCCATCCGAGCCAGTCCGTGGGTCACGTCTATGCACTGCTCTTGTGGAATCAAGATGTGCGTATGAAGTTGAAATGTGAGAAGTTTCTAAAGGTTGGCTAAGTGGACACCAAATATTAACAATGATTTGAAAATCTTTTGAGAAAAGTGAATGCTAGAGCTCTATTAATTGTAATAATATTAAAATACTGCTTTAGGATAATGCAACTGCCAGAGAGTGAGCCTGTAAAAATGTGCTTGAACATTAAAAAACATAGAAGCATAGAAGAATTTGGTTTAGAGAAACTACAGAGATTTTAGTGACAATTGGATTCGGGTACTTTTTTTAATTTATGTCCTTCAACGTTAAGTCATATCCGATGATGAATGAAATGGATGAAAGGATGCTCAAATAAGCCTAGGGTCCATAGAGATGACAGTTACTAGATATTCATCTTTCAGAATAAGTTAAAACACCGTAAAACCCCTTATAGAGATAACTGACCCTGAACGAGATTCGAACTCGGACCTCTTGAGCGCGATATTAGGGTCACCAAGATACATATTAATGAAGGAAAGCTAGAAAATAATTAGGGATAGACTAGAAGATATAGATAGCAAATACTACACAGGAATAAGGGATAAAGAGACAGCTATTATAAGGAATGGAAAGTCTAACTTGGCAGGGAGCTATACCTTGAGGTGTGTGATAAAAGAGAATAGGAAGGTATGTGTATTTCGTTTGGGAGTTTGGAAATTGAGGAATGAGAGGATGAGTATGTTAAAGGAAAGAGAAAATGTGTTTCATTTATTATTAGAATGCCTAGAGACAGAGTTTTGAATACAGCAATTGATTGGTAGAAAATAGTTGAATAGAAACAAAGAGTCGAGAGTATAAAAAAAGGTAACATAAATCTGAACTGAAAAGTGTGGGAAATTTTCTTTATGAACAGGACAGTTGAAGACCGAAGTTTTGTTAGTCTGCAAGTAAAGAAATGTAACTGTTAGTATTTAAGTGATAATTTAATTGCGAGAGGTTTAGTATATTTTCTAGTGAATGACTAGGGCCAACTAGGACTAGAGCTTAGTGCTTATGCTGCTTTGAATACTTCAGAATTTTTCGTAAAATATAAACCTATAAAACATTTCACAGTATATTTGGTGATACGTATAGATGATACGACGGAGGGAAACGTCTACTGAAGGAACCGTAGAGGACTACAGCCATCGACTTAGTCAGGTGTTGAACAGTTGTGGGATAAGACAACTATCCCCCTAACTATAGAGGGCGATGATTGCTTGTAGATCCCTGAAGTCCAGGATTCAGTTACCATACACCACATTCTCTGGCTATAGATATTGTGGGGGGATTAACCTGGTCGATAACTGCTTAATTTTCTCTTATGTAGTAGAATTTTCAGGGGGTTGTTTTTTTTTTTTTTTTTTTTTTTTTTTTTTTTTTTTTTTTTTTTTTGCTTGTTCCATTTATACCCCGCCTTTAAACTACAATGGTCATATCGGCGGCCGTTCTCCTTTGGAACATACCGAAGGTGTTAACTCGTTATGTTTTGGCACACATTCACACTCTCATTCATACTTCCAGACTCTGTGGAAGATGAGGAATTATCTTGGACGGAGAAAAATCCCCACCCCCAACGTCGGGAATCAAACCCGGGACCCCTAGCACGGTAGGCAGGTTCTCTACCGACTGAGCTACGGGGCAGCCTCTCAGGGGTTTTAAAATGGTATTGGAATTTCCAAATAATGACGAAGGAAAGACTGTCAAAGAAGATTGTTAGCTGGTCGGCACCTGGTCGAAATAAATGAAAGAAATCGACTCACATAGAAGTATGGGTTTAATAGAGCTATGGAGAAAAGAGGATTAGAATAGAGACAGTGGAATAATAGAGAAGCATGGAGAATTTTTTCAGGACAATAAAGCAATTGTTTTGGGGAATGTCTGTAAAAGTAAACAGTAAGTACCTGGTCCGTAGGTTGGTAGTTTCTTATCGAACATATTTCTTTTATGGAAATAGTCATTCTTCCACACTAGCCATGTGTAGGCTAAGGTTTGACTGAACAATGCAGTTCGTCATGTTGGCCATAAAAGCTCAGTGGGTTAGAGCAACCGCACGGAGAGCCGGAGATTCGTGGTTCAAATCCCGGTTATGGCACTAAATTTTTCAGTCTGGCTCTACTCATTTAAATATTTCTTTTATTTCAATTTCCGTTTCCTTCACATGTTTTAGATGTGTTTCAATGTTTAGTGGTGTATGACTGTTGCCTAGGGAACACAAATGTTTTCTCAAAGGATAGAGGATTCCCCGTAGATACTAGAGGGTACTAAGTCCCCGAATCGTTGGCCCTTCTCTCTCTCTCCCTCTCTCTCTCTCTCTCTCTCTCTCTCTCTCTTTCTCTCTTTCTCTCTCTCAGCAACTCTACCAGTGAGAAGGATATTCAATCTTGGAACTTACAGGGACCGCGCGTCTCTATGGCCTGTCTGAATGAGGCGTGTAGCCTCCTGCAATCTCTTCGCTTTTACTTGAATTCTGGGTGGTAAGTAACCACTATAGCTCTATGTAGATTGTATTTTGAAGTAACTTCATCTGTTGTAGAGCCTGCACTTATACCTTTATATGAACTTTACTAACATAAATGCACTTCAGCGAGCAGAGAGCTAACTCCATAACAGTACATTCTTGCAAGGAACTTCTGAATGTGTAGGTGTCTAAATGCTTACTCACATCTTACTTGAGTTACAACTACGACCATTTAAACTGCATAGGGTCATTTTAATGAGTCCCATTGGTATCTTCTTTAGAAGAGCCTACGTTTAAAGCTTAAAGGAGAGGCATATACCACCCGCTGAGCACTACTTTCCATTCCCACACATTTTCCTATAGAAATGGTATGCAAATGAGCTCGCGATTTCCCATCTCTCCAGCACGAAACTTTCCTCTAGGTCTCCACCCTTTCCCTTTTCAGACATCACCAACCCCTTACCCTTTAATTGTTTAATGAAAAGCGAACAGTTAACTCACATTCATCACCATTTTTATCCATCCAATTACACAGCGTTGTTACTCAGCGATTCTTGGATGATATTTCAAGAGAAGGAGAAGACGACAACGACGTCGTCGCCGCCGCCGCCCTGTAGCTGTAAGAGGACTTTACACGTGAGCATCTAAAGAGGTTCTAATGTGTGCAACAGTACGGAACTTCTTACCAATTAGTGGGAACTTGTAACACTTTTGATAAGTACAGCCACTGTATATCTACCTCAGTGCCTTTTGATGTGAAGCTAGTATAGAGCATGGCATATGCTTAACTAACTGCAAAAATTTGTTCTTTTATTCTTAACTGCAGAATAAAAAAAAATAATTAGAATTAATTTATTCCAATAAGAAAATAATATTATAAATTTCCTAATAGAGCTCTTATTTACTTCCATGGCAATCCTATAAATTATTTGTAGAAATCGCTTTCTCTCTAATAATTTTTGCGTAGCCTTAATTACTTTGTCATTTCCAATCTTTTAGAGATACTGTCTGCCCACCACAAGAAGGCAAACTGAGCATGAAGAGGGAGGGGGATTTGAACTGTTTATCTGCTTTGGTAGCGGATCTGTGTATTACATAATGAGTGTATGAGAGTATATGAGTCACCTATGCTGCCAGATCCAATGCTCGTTTCAGTAATTGCAGTGATAGTTGTTATGCATGGCTGAGTTATGTGGCAACAATGTGTATTTTGGAAATTAATTGTTCTTTCACACTGGCCATGTGTAGTCTAAAGTATGGAAAGGTAGAGTCAGAATGAAAAATGCAATGCCATAGACGGGATTTGAATCAGGGATCTTCTGTTATCCGTCCAGTCGCTCTAACCATTGAGCTACTATGACCAACGTGCCAACATGACATTAAATTCTCCAACTGAATCGTATTTTTCCCGGTAAATCACTTAGGAGTTCTCATAAACACATGAGACAACTACTTTAATGGCGACTTACAACGTGTAAATACTTTAAGGCTTGGGCTTTATAGTTAACCACTATTAGGTCAATTGTGTGTAGTATAAAGTATGGAACTGTAGAGACAGAATTAAAAATTCAATGCCATAGCCGGGATTTGAACCACGAATCTTGCAGAAGATCCGTGGTTCAAAACCCGGCTATGGTATTGAAATTTTCATTCTGACTAACTTTCCAATGTGGTTTTTTTTTTTTTTTTTGCCCGCCTTGGTAGGCTGGTGGTAGCGTATCTGCCTCACGTTCAAGAGGTCCCGAGTTCGAATCTCGGTTAGGGTGAGTTACCTGTATACGGCTTCTTCCGGGGCTTTCCCTTATCCTGAAAGACGAATGTTGGGTAACTCTAAGCTCTATGGACCCTGGGCTCATTTGAGCATCATTTAACCAATTCCATTCATCGTCCGATATGACAACGTTGCAAGACGTAAATTAACAAAAAATATGTATTTCACATGAATCTAACATCCTTACTATATTCGGAAGGCGAGTATAAACACAGCAAAACCGATTACGTCTCACATTCCTCTGCCGTGCCTTCTTGTAGTGGGCAGACTGTACCTGAGGGATCGCTGTGAGGAGGCCATACCTGCCATACAATTTTACTTCGTCATGTATCCACATAGGCCTTAGAGCTTGACAACTGTACCTCTGTTTCAGCAAATGACAGATTCAACACGTGTCCTCAAAGACCTTAGTACCAGGCAGCCTCCTTCACGTTCCAGGCAGCTTATCCTTAAGTTGCGATACCGTCTAAAAGTGGATAGATAAAAAAACATTCGCTATTATCACATAACTTCTTTTTGCCTTTGTTTTAGACCTAAAGTAGGGCTCTGGGTCACGGTATTTAATTTGGGACTGAGGTAAACCATGTGAAACCTCAGTCAAATTGATCGGCTTAAAGAGTTTGAACCCGGGACTTCCCAAATGCAGGCTACAAACATTATCGCCGCATACGAGGGCTTTTCAATAAAGAATGGTCTTTTTTTGTGACAACGTACCTTTACTCGTCCTCATAATTTTGATGGCCCTTCTCAAAATAGTCTCCCCCGAATGCGATGCACTTTCCCAGCGTTTCTGCCAGTCTTCAAAGACATGCTGGAAACCATTTTTAGTGATCCTTCAAAATCATCTCCGCAGCCTTCACCACTGCTTCTGATGAGGATAATGCCTCCCACGAAGGGTTTCTTCAAGTTAGGGAATAGAAAAAACTCACATGGAGCTAAATGTGGATTATAGGGAGGGTGAGGGACGTACTTCATGTTGATTTTTGCAAGATATTAAGCAACAAAATTGGCAATATGCGGCCACGCATTATCGTGATGCAGCATCTAGCCTGTTTCACGGAAATGTGGTGCTTTGCGCCTGATATGGACTTGCAATGTTTTCAGGACATCCCTGTAGTATTGTCCAGTTATTGATGTGTATGCAGGTACAACATGCTGATAAACCATTCCATGAATATCAGTGTCTCATTTTAGGTTTATCTCGGCACCCCTATTTCAGCTGTTTTAACAGTTTTAGCATCTTTTATGTTTTTAGTGTTTTTGGACCTTTTAATATCTTTTAGTAGTTTTTAATTATTTTAGCGTTTACATTTCAGGTTTAAATTTAAAAATTCTTTTCCTAGTTTGAGCTCGGGCCCTAATGACCTCAGCTGTTGTGCGCCCCTAAACCCCACTACTACTACTAAAGAATGAGATGACCATAACTTTGCCAGCATAAGCAACAACTTTTGCTTTTTTGGGTGTTGGTGATGAAGGAGATTTCCACACTGAGCTTTGCACTGGAAAGTTGTGTTGATGTTTCCTTCCGTAACAGCAGTAACTGGTGCACCGGGTCCACCTTCCTTTGAAACTGATTGTCTCCCCTCTTTAAACATTTTAAACCACCTTCGAGCTCGAGCTGTGCTGTAGGGAAGAACAGACTGTCCATAGGCCTCCTGTAACATTGTAGAGGCCTCAACTGAAGATATTTTAGCACGAAAACAGAGTTTCAACGCCGCATATTGTTCCTCACATATTACCTCCATTGCAGCGGTAGGCGATACTGAACATGTCTTAACTTGCCTGGTTCTCAAAGGCGGCAACCAGGAGTACCAACAATGAAACTACTACGGTGTATTTCTTTCGCATTAAGCTAACAGAATATAATAAGATTGAATTTTAGTGCGAAAAATTATGACCGTGAAGAATTATGAACAAATATTACAGTATCATCCTAAAGGTAGAAGAACGGTGGGCAGACCCAGGAAACGATAGCTGGAGGACTTCAAAGGCGGAACAGGCACTTGATTGGATATGCCATGAAGTGAAGGAGAAGGAGAAGAAGGAGAAGAAGGAGAAGAAGGAGAAGGAGAAGAAGGAGAAGAATGAGAAGAAGAAGAAGAAGAAGAAGAAGAAGAAGAAGAAGAAGGAGAAGGAGAAGGAGAAGGAGAAGGAGAAGGAGAAGGAGAAGGAGAAGGAGAAGGAGAAGGAGAAGGAGAAGGAGAAGGAGAAGGAGAAGGAGAAGGAGAAGGAGAAGGAGAAGGAGAAGGAGAAGGAGAAGGAGAAGGAGAAGGAGAAGGAGAAGGAGAAGGAGAAGGAGAAGGAGAAGGAGAAGGAGAAGGAGAAGGAGAAGGAGAAGGAGAAGGAGATGGAGGAGGAGGAGGAGATGAAGATGAAGAAGGTGAAGAAGATGAAGAAGATGAAGATGATGATGAGGGAGATGATGATGGAGATGATGGAGATGATGATGGAGATGATGATGGAGATGATGATGGAGATGATGATGGAGATGATGATGGAGATGATGATGGAGATGATGATGGAGATGATGATGGAGATGATGATGGAGATGATGATGAAGATGATGATGAAGAATTATGATCGTTCTTTATTGAACAGCCCCCATATTTCTTCGACAAACCAAAATAGCTCCATAAAAGTTCCTTTAGCATAAGGGGGCAACGGCGTTAAACTTTGAAGTGTCTCTTGACATTCTCATTGATTAAAGAACGATTTGCAGAACCTCGAATTAGAACGCTATGTCTTTCGGGTTGGTCGCGATGGACGGTCGCCTCATCATAAAGAGATTTCTTTCGTAAAAATAATATAATATTCCATGTTTATACTGAAGACAACATGAAGTTACTTTCCTTGTTTAAGTAATTTCTACATAAAATGCAACTTATCATCCTACAGTTCCAAACGATTATAAAGAACATCTCCTTTGAGTTAGAAGATTCTAGTAACGCGCGAGGTTCGAAACGGGGACGTTCGTAGTTGACCATGGAATTTTCTGTGGTTTTTCCCTGGTCGATAAATCATATATTGGAGTAGTGTGTCTTCTACCGCGACTTAATGTCATTCATTTTCTTTCATTTTTCCTGTTTCTCTTTCAAGTTACAGGACGACTACGGCGTTGTCTGTTAAATGTGGGCAGATGGCGCTGATACTTGCGGTTTGAAACCTCTCGGCTCCGTTATTGGGAGGCTCTATGAGTCTCCACTTCTGGTTGCCGCTGAAGGAGACTTCTGAGCCACCCTTGGACGGTTTGGGCCCGT